>CM031240.1:719348225-719718225 GCA_018340775.1 Taxus wallichiana var. yunnanensis | reverse complement strand
AAACATATGTCTTCTCGACAAAGGTAGCTCCAACTTTGGCATGCTTCAACTTCACAATGAGATCAAAAAACAAGGAAGGGGGAGTAGGAGACGCTATCTACCCAATCTTAAATCCATTAAGGGGAGAATTGATCCCCTTAATGGCCCCCAAGCCCCAACCAAGGAACCATGAGGAGCATTGATAAATAATGACAACTATCACAAAGAGGCTTCTCAAAAAAACACACATACAAGACAACCAACTCTAGAAAGACCACATAACCAACGAGTTTACACATACACAACAAAACAAAGGTTTAAGGATAAAACCAAGTAGAACAATGGTTATGGGGGACCACCTCCTTATGCCTCCCAAGTGAAGTAGGAGTCTTACCCTAAGCCTCCAAGTGCACAAAAATAATCACACAAATCCTTATCTCTCCCTTACAACAAAACAACAAATCCATGAGTCCCTATTCTCTCCCCATAGGTAAGACTACGATTCACACTCCCAAAAATTACATTCCTCACATAAACTCCCTTTTCTCTCCCCAATGGTCCCATAAGACCTCCTAAAATCCCCAACTAAGGCCAACTACTCAACCAACCCACACAAAACACCATCACAAGAAAAAAATACTTTTAACAAGAACAACATTGCTTACAACAAACACAATATCATAATAGTAAAAGGGGAGAGTCCTACCTCTCCATCAAGATCCAAGAAAAACCTTCACAAGCCTCTTCAAATCCAAGCCATGCACTCAAAAATAACCCAAAATCCAAAAGTGCACAAGAAGAAAAATGAGAAACTAACCCCCATTCCAACCAAAGCTCACCAATAAATAGAGAAGGAATGTGAGGGTGATGAGGTGGCTCCATATAGGATTCCACCTCATCATTCGTCCATCCCCCACTCAAGTCAATAGACCAATACCAAGAAAAATCAATCATATGGAATGATTATGACAACCCACATGGCTCAAGACTTGCACACCATGCTTTCAAGGGACATAATAAATTGGGGTAGAAAGAAAGTGCAATAATTTTCTTTGATTTTCACTCAAAAATTGACAAAGGGTCAAAAATAAGCTTTCCAACCAATAGGTAGGGTTAGTTGGAAAATTTAAGAGGCATGAGACAAGTATTGCTTGTCCCACAAGCCTTCAAAAATGTCCCCCAATTCAAAATCCGATTTTTAAACTTTGGGTGGAGTAAAACACTCCCACATCAACATAAATTTTACTTATAAAAAGGACCACCAACTCCCATCATAACTATTTGTCACATCTCTAGTTTGGTTAAAAAAATTAAGAAGGTTTAATCTTAATTAACACACATTTACAAAAGGCTAATAAAGTGAAAAACTTCAAAATTTTAAATACACAAAACACAAATAAAAACATATAAAATTAAAGAAAAGGGATCAAAATTCACCCCATGGTCACATAGGTGAAGTCACCCCCCATGGAAGACTTCGAAACAAGAATGAAAACAACACACAAAACAACATTACACAAGTTGTCAAATTTGGCCTCATTGCTCAATGCCCAACATCCTTTCGTGGTTGGTTCCCTATCCACTTCGATGTTTGTGATAAAAGTCCTGCATACAACAAAATACTGATCTAAACTTTTGGATGTATTAACAACATCGAGAAAATATACATATAAATCATTGTTCATCATTGAACATTTAAAAATTCTATTATCCATTAATATGTCAAAATATAAACATAATATGCATGAGATTGCAAGTATATTCCAATATCCAAAAAAATAACATGTCAATAAAAATCCTCATCATGAAAATCAACATGCATCAAATTGTCTAACATATCTATCTAGTGAATCATAATAAAATCTAAACATCATAATGTTAATAATCCAAATACCATGATAATCTATGAGCTACTGATCAATGTATCATAATCAAATGTCTAACATCAGAAAAACACATAAATATAATGATAAGATAGTGTCGAAGAGGAGTGGGCACTACAATGTAAGTTCTTCCAGAACTAACCATGTACAATGCAATGTTTTCATATAGGTTGTTAGCATTATGGGTTGATTTACACAAAAGACTAATATTTTATTCTTGAGATGATTATTGTATCATTTCTTGAGAATGTAATAAATGTAATAGTGTATTTCAAATCAAAAGATATTGCTTTACATGATGGATTAAGGATTTTAAAACTAGTTATATTTATTATCAATTTCATTATCATTATGTGTTGTGAACGAGGTTTAATCTCTATGGTATGAATATAAATTTTCTTATTTTACAACATATCTATGATTTTGTAAATTATTACTATCCCAAAATTACGGTGGATTATAAATGCATTACTAAAACTATAGTATGATGATCAATTTATTATGATTGGGTATTATTGTATGTTTTTATAACACATTAAAACCCAAAAACACAATAATAATGATAATATGCATTGGTAAATTATCTAACTTAAAATCATGTTTAAGTATAGATTAAATATTATACAAATATTTATTAATCATATGTTAATAATTAATCGTAGAGAATTGTGGGAAACCTATTACCACGTTAATGTGAATGATATGCTCATAATTAATTATATCTTACTGCTACAATTTAATAATTTACAAATGTGGCCTAATAGAATTCAATGTGCCTATCATGTACATGTAGCTTTGAATTAATTAAGGTTGCAATGATGTGTGGTGAATAAATGCAAAAATATCCTAACTAATCCAACTTGAAATGGATACGGGAAGGGTGATGGTGTGTAAAGATGCAAGTCATCACATATCCATAACCTTTCCCATATGTATTCCAAGATGATTCAGTCGATGTACCATTGCAGAGCTCTGCATGTTATAATTTCTATAATTTATTAAGCTAAAATGTTTAACTATTAACTTCATAACTTAAGAAAATGAAAAGAATCCTTATACTATGAATGAGAAGAAGTGTGTGGTGAATGAAGGGACAATTTTCATGTTTCTTGTGTACAATCACAAAACTAGGCTAGTTAGCGTGATTACCTAAACTATGGTCATATTATTGCAAATGAATGATTCCACTGTCCATCATCATTTCTACTTTTAAACTTTGTCATTCCCCAGAGGCTACGCTAAGAGGATACATAGTACTCTTTACATTTAATTTTTTTTAACCAAATGATATACTGGGTATATTAGCTCATAATAATTATTTGAGTGGGATCGTGTAGATTTGTAAACCCTTAAAATTGCACATGGTTATCATAGCTTGTCTAGTTTGATTATTAACATTAATTAATGTTTGATTAATTCATATGTTTCTGTAATTGTTGTTAATCATTTCAGCGTAATATAACTAAAAGGAAATTTATAAATCTTGTGTGCTGGAATTTAATGGTTAGGTGTTAAATTCATTTAAGGTATTAAATTTAATTAATGAGTTGATAAAAATAAATAAAATATTTTCCCTTCATTTTCGATGAAGTAAATAGAGGTGTTACAAAAAGATTACCCCATGCTTTGAACTGATACCGGTATGAAGGACGAAATGTGCTTGGTAGAAACCAAGGCACATGAAAATAGTGGCTAGAAGAAAATTGTTAGTGCAAACAAGATAAACACGCATATAGAAAACATTGTGTAATCTACAAAGAAATAAGACAATTTATATTGCAAAAATTGGGTTATAAACATGGGAAATCAATCATGATGTTGCAAGATAATTGAGACCATGTTGGCCAAATGCATATAAAAATACACAAGAAAAATCATAGGGAAAATTCTAGAAGAAATGACATATAATGGAAAACAATGCCAAACAATAGTAAGAAAACATCAAAAAACCATGGAGGCATATAAATATGCAAAGCAAATGTTGCACATGAAGTAGACATTAGCATGTTAGAAAGGTAAAAATTATGTGAAAATATATATGATACGATATAGTAATATGTTATGTAAAATAATGAAACGATAGCACCTAAAATGTGTACAAAAGTGTATGCCCCAAGTATACACTTCAAGATTGGTATGAGGTATTACACTAATCATTCATTTTATGTGTATAATCTGTGATAAAAAACACAAATAAATTGAATGCACATGTGTGTATGATAAATATAATGACATACAATATATCTATCTAGCATGTGTAATAAAGTGTACATGTAAGCATAAGAAAGAAAGAGTAAATGCATCGAAGATATGCAATATGGCGTGGATGATATGGAATTGAAAGGATTGTAAGAGTGATAGGGTCAGCATGCCCCATAATTACAGATGTATGCATGAGTGATATTAGGTTCATGTATACAACACCCCTCAATATTAAATAATAAACCATATAGAAAGAGTGCTTCATTGGGAAATTGTTTGAATGATGTTATATGTAGAAAGACATGATCAAGAGGGAAAAGATAGTAAATTTTAGAATAATGTTTCTTAGATGATAGAAGGATTGAAGAATATGCTAAAAATAGTGGTTAATGTGAAGTACGAAGTGTAGATTATAAAGTGATATCATATGATGTATAATATTGAATGAGACATTATAAGGATTGATATAAAAGATTAGGATGTGATGCTGGAATGATTGATGATGTAGCATAAAGTGTAGATCATGGATTGTGTAAAAAATATTGTAGGAAGTATTGATTATGATTCATGGAGCGTAAGTTATATAAAAGTTTCGGATGATGTGATATCTAGAAAGAGTGATTGATTGTGAAGACCAAGAATAGAATAATGTAAATTTGATCATGTGAGGATCAATTCAGATTTAGAACCTCAACAGTTGAGTATGAAACGTGACACTAGAATACGTCTACAATTAGTGTGTCCTTTAAAGGGTTTGATCCTGAAGTGTAATAGTGAGATGTGTAAGTAGGATGAGGTAGAAAGATGTAGAATTAAAGGTTACATTGTTTTGTATGTTTATGTGACACTAGAAATATGTTTGTTGAATGGGTCGAGTGAAGATGTGTAGTGAGGAACACAAGTTGTATAGAAATATTAAGTGCGGAAACCACAAAGCACGTAAAATTCATAGTAGAAGGTATGAAATATAAGATGTAGAAAGCTCACAATATAGATGATGTTTAGGAAGAAGAATATGTCATAAATACGAAAATACTATGTGTATGAGGTTCATATGTACATTATGTCCTCAACATTTAAGTGTAAACCTTATAAAAAGAGTGTGTCATAGGGTAATGATGATACATCTAGTGTATCAAATTATATGTGATGAATTCCTATAGATGTCTAGGATGATGTATAGAAACTAATGATTGAAATGATATACTGATAATGATGCAAGAGTGAGATGGGAGGAATGACTGTGGTTACCCCAAATTGTTTTCTTATGTACAATATATCTTTAAAAAGTTAATGTCATGGGTCCTTCATGTGATATAGGAGGAGATAATGATATGTAAACATTCTCTAAAAGTGGTAGTAGATGAGATATACCATGTGTAGGTGAATGAAGCCTATATACATGCGAATGATGAGTATACAATGAAGGTGGTGGATTCATATGTGAAGCAAAGCATGTGGCTAATGGACACCTATGTAAAATAGAACATGGGTGTGATAGATACCTATGTGAAATAGAATGCAGAGGTGATGTATACCAAGGTAAAGAAGTTGTCTGAATGGTAGACCTAGAGTTGTGTGATGGACTAGATGACCTATGACAACGAGCATGTCGCACATAAGTAGGAGAGATAGGATAATATTTTTAGTTTGGTTTCATAGGTCCAGGGAACCTAGATTCTCTAATAATTATGAGGGCCACCTCTAAAGGAGGTTGATGACATGGATTGTAAAGAGGGACATCTTTAATATTGACTTAAGAAAAAAAATGGTGCAATGGAAACAATATCTTGAGTGACCATGAGACGGGGATAACCTAAGAGCATGTCACATTTTTTTATGCTTGGTGCCAAAATAAAAACAACAAACATGGTGAGAGGATGAATAGTGACTGGAAGTTAACATAGCTATAAGAGAGAAGTATTGGATATGAGATCTAGGATAGTGGATATCTAATAACAACAACTAGTGAAATATAATATATGTTTTGTTGGAACGATGGATTGATAATAGTATTATTTATAGTAGTAGATCCAATAGAAGCATTGATGTGTAGGTAATTAGTGGAGAACATAGAATGATAATCGAAATAATAAAATTCAATGATAGGTGAAGATGAATTAGCGTAAGTGACTAGAAAATTGAGAGTTCCCAAATAAGGAGGGACTTTATGATATGCATGATTTTCTGAAGATTCAAGATTTATTTTCATGATTTGGAAGAGGATTGTTGAATATTTTGAGATTTTTGTTTTTATTAAATGGTGGATATGTCGATGGTTTAGGAAGCTCAATTTGATTGTTGTCTGTAATATCTTGAATGAGATGGAATAATTTGAAACAATGATCGAGTAAAATTCCCAATGAATTGGTGATGTTCAAATTTGAAATTTTCATTATAGTTGTGGCCCATAGGTTGAGATGGATCCATAGTAAGTGGAGGAGGATGTGTAATAAGATTTATCTAAATGAGTTGTGGAAAAATAATATCTAGAGTACATGTAAATTTAGTAAATGTATGATGTTGAGGTTGTAATTGAATCTTTTCAGGTGGAGTTGTAACGTTAACAATGACCTTTTCTTTGTTGACCTTAGTATATGGTTTGATAGGAACATTTATTGGAATTTTTTTAGAAGATTAAGTATCTTGATATTAATACTTGATTTTACCCATAGTGCAAAACTTGTTTTCGTGACTTTTAAGAGTGTGAAAAAGGTGGTCAAAGGAAGGACAGGTTTCAGAGATGACACTCTACTATAGTGGTGGAAAGAGACTCTTAACGAATAAATCTTGTAAGTCTGAGTCATAAAGCATATTAGTTATCCTTGCTAGGTTATTCATGTAACATAAGACATAGTCCGCTAGGTGCTGTTAGATCATCAATTTAATTTTAATAGTTGTGCATATGAAATATTTGAACCGATGTTGATCGAGAAATGAGCTAGGAAAGCATAAACTAAATGCGTGAAAGAGGTTTCCGAATGAAAAGGTAGGTCTTATAACCAACACATAGAATAATCATGAAGACTTCGAGGAAATATATTTGCTAACATGGTGTGATCCTCCACATAATCTAGACATGCTATGATGCTACATGAAATTCACAAAGATTCATGAAATTTAGGATATGAGGAACTACAAAATTTTTAGGCTATGCATTTTTGAAATAACGGGTGAAAAATAAGTATGGATTGTGGAATAAAGAGATGGAGAGGAACGGGAAGTAGCTTGTTGTAGTTAATGAATTTGAACTTCAAGATCTTGATAAAGAGAAGCTAGATCTTGTGTTCCAGAAGAGAAACTTGTTGTGTATGCGAAGTTATAGGTGGAGTGAAATTATTTATAATAGGAATGGAGGACGAAACAGTGGAAGTAGGTTGAACATTATAAGGATGAGGTTGGGTAGTCATTGGAATAGAGGTAGCAGTAGAAGAAGTCCAAGAAAGCTTAGTAAAAGTACTTATTTAATCACAAACAACTTATAAAAGTATATCTAGATCCTGCAGATGCTCAGGGATATGCTCTTGAAGATCAAAAAGATCAGTGTCATTAAAGGGACCATAAGATTTAGCAATGCTAAAGGTTAGGTCTGAAAGATCGGGTTGAACAAATGAATTAAAAAAATAAACTAAATGGATAGTATTATTTTATGTTAAATACTAAGATATGTTACAACAAGTAGATATGACAGTAGAGTACAAAAATAAATCAAGTGAGTAAGAAAATCAATGAAAACCCTAAGTTTAATAAAGAGTTAGAACACTTATCTAATTTTATTAATATCCTAAAGGTGTACAAAGGTAGAAGATTGATCATACTAGAACACAGGAGGTAAGGACTGATCCCAAAAAATGCAGAAGTGTAGGAGGAAAAGCGACTAGGTTACAGGGAGTGGCACTTTGTTTCCTAGATGCTAAGATCCCTTCCTAGGAACTAGGGTATACATAAGAGGTCTAGAATTCAATTTTCCAAGGTAACTGGTTGATCAAAAACCCTCTTTTTCTATCACTAGTATGTCAGACAAATCTGCAGATATCATTGATACCCTGTAATGAAGATATCACTTGTAAAACCATCAAAATAACATCAAATCGTAAAAAAAAATATGCAAAATGAGGTTTCAGACTGTCCTCAATTGTAAAAAAGGTTCTCTTATGAGTGATTGTTGCACTACATCGTAGAACCAATGTATTTCTATGTGTGTTTTTGTGTAATCATGCCCTAGTTATCTATTTTACATGTTGCACTTGATTGTACATAATGTAGATAGAAGTATTAAATGTGTGGATGGAATAAAATTAAATTCCCTCTTATGTGTGTGATAAATAAAATAATCCCTGTCACTTTTAATGGTGCTAGATGAATGCAAATATTATCTTGAGTGCTTGTGAGATGACAACCTTAGGTGATAGTATAGATGCGTAGAGCTTGGTCCTTTAATTTGGTCACATTACTTTATATTTATATGGTTTTCTTCTTAAAATTTCGTAATTGATCACTAAAATTTTTACCCTTAAGAGATAAGTATGACCAATGGCTAGAAAGGACCCAAAAATGAGTGAGCTAAATACAAAGAGATCTAGGGTGCCCAGAGGAGACAAATGTTCCTGGGCGTTGGCGTCTAGAGATAGAAAAGGAGAAATGTGAAGGGACGGACTAGAGAGTGAGGTATGTAAGTTCAAAAGGGATACCAAAAGGGAAACTAAGAGTTCAAGTACAATGATCAACTTGTACTTTTATCACGTAAGAAGCATATGAATATTAGTATGTGATTAGGACCTAGTAATGTAGCTAAGTGCGTGATTTTTTGTCTCAATGTGAATCCACCAAAAGGTTTTGAGATTGAAGGTCATGAAGGAAAGGTATACAGGTTGAGAAAAATGCTCTATAGTCTCAAGAAAGCACCTAGAGCTTGGTACAATAGGATTGATTCTTATCTAATTCAGAATGTTTATTACAAGAGGATAAAGCATATAGAAATGAGATATCACTTCATCAAAGAGTTTGTTAACAATAATGAAATTTGTCTTAAATTTTGTATATCCAAAGATCAGTTTCTAAATATTTGTATAAATGCTCGAGAAATGATGTTTTTGAGTATTTGAGAAGTTGTTTGGGAGATTGTGACAAGAAATACGTCAGATCTGGAAACATATACAAAGCTCCGAATAATGAAAGTTTGAATGTTGAAGTTAAGGGGAGTGTTGGAAATATATAATTTCTCCCCACATGATTTTTTTATTATTAGGAAAAGAAAAAAATAACATTATTTTCCATACACATGTTATTTTTAAATAGATGTTCCTATTTTTAGGATTAAAAAAAAAAACAAATAGCTTTTTTTGCATGAACAAAACCATGCACTATTTGTAGACAATAGTTCTAATTTTAATATGTTCTATTTTTATGATGTTCTATTTTTAGAGTTGATTATTTTATTTCTAGATTAAATACCTTTATATAATGGATGCAATTATAAGTGTTTATACAAATAGGTTATATTGAGACGAATCTCTGACATGGAAAAAGATATATATGCACATAAGTGCTGATTTGATTTTGGAATAATTTGATTATATTATTTATTTTATTTCTATTGTTTGTTGTTTTATTTTCCTAATTTCTACATTTAGGCATCTTCATTATTACCTTGTTTGTTTTCTATCTCAAATAAAGTATAGATATAGACCATTTCTATCACATGGAGATTTGATAGGAAATGATAGAAAATACAGTTAAGATATACCTGAAATAATTTAAAAACACATATAAAATGGTAAACTCCTTGTCACAATCATGAGAAAAACATGAAATTTCCTCAACCAAATAATTTCAAGATTGTTTTCTAAATAGGATTTATAGATATTCCAACTTTTGGAATCTAAAAGTAAGTGTGGAAAAACATTAATATGATTATTTTTTATTAATTATTAAGTTGGGTTTGTAAATACTACCTCTATGTCACAGTGTTGGAATTTGAGTGCATCTCCAACCTTGTAAAAATGTACAACAATTCCCTAAATTTAAATAATCTCATTATAATACTTTCTAATGGCTTCCCTTTATGTGATCTTGGAAAAGAATTGTTGATATGAAATTACAAAGCATCCCTTGAATGCCCTGATTTTGTATGGGGCATCTGGTGTAATCTGCATAACATTGGACCATTTCTCAAGCTATGGCACTTGCAAACTTGATATGGTCCTCCATAGAAGGCCGACTTCTTCTACCTAATCCTAATGCTAAACTAATCCTAATGTAGAAAATATGCCTAACTACACCTATCCGAACAATGCCAAGGAGACATGGAGAGAGAAAGTGCATGAAAAGGAAATCCTACACTAACGAGGTGATAACACCAAGAAAAGGGGCAAGATACTCTGCTAAGGGAGGATGACACCGAGACAAAGGAGCCGAGGAGGTCGATAGAACTAACACAAACCCGCATCCTAATCCACCATCAAAACTCCATGAAACACAACATCTTACACCTATAAATGTGAAATGCATGTATAGGAAACAAACACAAAATGGAGAGGCACAAAGAAACAACAAAACATAAGAAAGGGTTGAAAATCACCACAAAAACAGAATTTTATTGCTCTAAAATGTGCATAGACCATTACATTGATGCTCAGAGGCATAAATACACTTTCCAGGCGTAGGAGAAGGCTTACAGCTCAAATAGAGTCGAGGGAAAAATTTCAAGAGTTTTCCTAGCTCCCAGAATGTCTCTTCTCTTAAAGAGAAGTGTTTACAATATATAGAAAAGAATGAGAGAGAGAGAAAGAGTGAACTCGTATTTCTGCTCCCACCCCTAAAAATTCATTAAATGATCTTAAAAGGCATGGGCACCTCTGAAAATCCATTCCCCAATGTACTCAAGCTTGCTTTGGATAAGAAACCAGACCATAATGCATTAAATTTTGGTGGTTGGGATACCTGAACGAAACTTTCTTGAGCTTAGAATGTTTCCTGATTTTTCACCCACCTATCCTTGTCAAAAATAATATTTTGTGATTCCATGGTGTAGAGGATTTTGAGACCTTTCCAATAGTATAAAGTTTTTTGAATTTCGAGCACTAGTTCAAAAGTTATGCCCATTTGAAAATTTGCATTAAATCCGTATGAGAGATGGCAAAATGCAAGCTTTGAAAAATGACCCCAAGGCCCAAAATTACAAACAACGCCTTTTGCAAAAATCAAAAAATTACAAAACCTTCCATGCAGACCCGTAGGCACGAATTTTCACTTTTGTCATAAAAACCCCAGGCTCGAAATTTCACATTTACAAAAAATCCTCCCGAGCCCGCAATTTCACTTTTTGCACATTTGGCAAAAAAATATCCCACAGGTCCTCAGCTGCAAGCTGCACCATTTGCAAAAAATCATAAAAATGCAAAACTCTTGAAGACCCACAATCCCGCAATTTCACTTTTGGCGAAAAGTCTTCCCTAGTCCCGCAGCCCCGCAACTTCACATTTGGTGAAAATCCTCCCTAGGCCCCGCGGCCCCGCAATTTCACTTTTAGCAAAAAACCTTTCCCAAGCCCACAGCCCCACAACTTCTCATTTGGAAAAAGTATTCCCTAGGCTCGCGGCCCCCGAAATTATGCATTTGGCAAGAGATCCTCCCAAGCCCAAAGGCCCTCAACCGATTTACATTGTTTTCCTTTACATGCGGACATTTCAACTTTTGATGTCCCATCTCCATCCGCATCGTTGACCGGCCGCTTGGGATGTTGACCTCCAGCTTTGCCGATTCCCTTTTCCCTGTGGTGTTTTCACCTTTGCATGTATCGACATCTCGATTGTCCCGCATACACATTTCTCTACATTTTCTGATTTGCATTGTTTATGGCTTTTTCGCTTCCCTGGGTCTTGAATGTCCCGACTGAACCTTTGCAGCCCGGGACAAAAATATCCAATTTTTCCTCACAAAAAGGAATGAGGCCATTTCATCTTTACACGTCCCGTGCATCCCGATGTCCTGATTATCCCACAGACCCCCTGGAAATGAACCTCCACTTTTTTCACAATACACTAGAACATGCCATTTTTTTGGATTTTTTGCAATTTTCTCTAACTTCTTAGATTTTTCCTTGGATAGGGAAGTTAGAGAAGACACAAAGGAACCTTCAAATCTAATTTTTGGGCCTCAAACCAAATTCTACTTTCTTAGCCTGAAAAAATTATGTATGTTATCAAAATTACCTTGAGGGGTGAATTTTGGATAACAATTTGGCAACTCAGCAGGGTCACCTGCTTGTTAGTTGAAATGGTCAGTAGCTTTGAAACATCAATTGGGCATGGAGTCACTGATAAACATAATATATTATCTAAAATTCAGAAATCTGTCCCTAACCCACTTGGAACACCACTGGAACTGGAGCTGATCTCACCAAATGCTACCTCCAATGTACCATGTAAGAGCAATAAAACACCACAACACACTATGTAAAAAAATTAAAATCATACACACCCCAAGTGGGATATGCAGAGTGTGTGAAAGTAATTCTATTGAAAGAAAACCTACCTACTCTATGCTAACTGAAGCAAAGAGCACTCAAACAAATCCTACAATTGGCAAGGAGAAGTAGTTTCCCTTTCTCAAGATAGGCAGCCATGTATATGATTTGGCACTGAACATGGTTGTCATGTATGAGTAAAAAATTGACAAGAGGCTGATCCTCCACCCAAATCATCAAGGTATCAACTAGAAGAAAGACAAATACCTCTTTTATTGTCTCTTCATTTTGATTGAAGAGGCATTACAGACTTGTCCTTAGTACTTTGTAACTCATCCTCATTCTCAAGAACAAGCATGACTGGTGTTGGATCCTCTCTTGGCTATAATGAATCGAAGTACCTAATTGGGAAAGGTCTTATCTGTGAAGTTTTCCCATTACTCCGAAATTCAACTCCAAAAATGGAGTCTCCCTTCGGACCTTCCTGAAAATAGAGGTTTCCTGCATGTTGATTTTTTCTTTGCATTAATTCTACAAGCAGCTGATCCTCTACCTTGATGACTGATATGTAAATGTGTGTCATTGTTGTTCCCTTCCTCCTCCTATGAATAACATGAAAGATTTGGATCTTCCAAACTTGGTTCCATATGGACGTTGTGAACTTTAGGCTGCTGTAATTGAATGCCCTCCTTCGTGAATATAGGGTCATGTGCTTGGAAGGTGGATGATGGAGGAGAAAATGATTTGATCTCCATGGGGTCCTCTCCATCAAAGCAATCCTCCAAAATAGACAGATAATCTACCTCTTTGTTTTCCTACTGCATGTGCTCTACCTCCTCCATGGTGTCCTCCTGATCTACGCAACCTACTCACCATGGTTCCCCTAATCCTTGAACATGAATTTTGAAAGATAAAACTCTAATTCAACATTAGAGCTCAAAAGGGATGAAGTGGGAGGAATAACTGAAGGTTCTTCTTCGGCCTTCTTTATGCTTGAAGCCTCTAAAACTGAATTTTTCTCCTCCACAACCGAGAATGCACTCCTCTTCTTTTGGATTTGGAGTATCTTCTTCTTCCCTCACTTGGACTGATTGTGTGGCTTGAATTGGATCAGCATTCTCTTCAAATAAAGTGCCAACATGGGCACTGCATTTAGAGAAAATTGATTGCTGATCATCTTATTCCACTACTGCTAAAAAATCAGCCTTTGCCACCACTGGCTCTTCAACTTTTACCTACTTCGTAGGCTTAACCATAAAGGGGATCTTTTCAATTCTGAATTTAGAGCCAAGCTCACCAAGATTCTAATCATTTCTTCTTCTCTTGGCTATTCTTTTTACTATTGTCCTTGATTGGATTCTTGAGTCTCTTCCCGACATGGGCTCGGGAACGCAAGAGTGATAGGTGGGGTCTCCACTATTTATTTATTTATTTGTTATGGAGGGGAAGGTATTTCTTTTGGATCTTGTGGAAGGGACTTGTATTTGGGAAGGAAAAGGGAAGACAAATTGAGGTGGGATGGAAGATTAGGGATGGAGAAGGGAAATCAACGCTTGGGGCAACAAGTGAGAAACTAGTTTCATGAAACCGCTGCAGCGATATTGATTGGGAAAGAGGAAAAGAAAAGATATGAGGTGGTGGACTTACCGATTGATAAGGTTGTCTTGTATCCAACTCATAAGCCTCAATCTCCTCGGTCCACTATGAAAGTTGAAGCAATGTTCTAACCATGAAGTCAAGCTTCTCCCGAGGGTTGTAGTGTCTTGGGAAAGGGCCTTCCCATGGACAAGGTGCCATGCAACCAATTTTGAATGCTTTCATTTTGCAAAGAGCCCTTGAATGAACCATGTCCACCTCAATTATTTGAATCTTCTCTAACGGATAAACATTTTTCATTTGACTCTTGTCATTGTATGCATACCCTTCTTCATGATATGTTTCATAGCCAAATTGGTTTTGGCATTGTTCATATGGGTAGGCATAATGGTTCTAAATCTTATAAAAATGTTGATTTGGAGGAGTTGTGAAATACATGGGAGGTGGAATGCACATTTTTTGCTGCAAGTGTGAATTCCAAGATGGGAATGAATTCATGATTGTACAACTTCATGGAATAGAAGAAAATGAAGATGTGGAAAGAAGAATGGGTGGAAATGGATAGAAGGAAAGCCTGCAACTCAGAGAATGGGTTGTTGACAAGATGGAGTCACCAAATGTGCTTTGCATGTGCCTCCAAAGGCTGAAATTCACCAAGAACACATCAACTTGATGAAATGAAGTGGTAAGGTGCTTCAAACCTATCCCACTCCCACTGGTGTGCTGAAAACTGTTGATATGAATTTATAGCATCCCCGAATGGCCTGATTTTGTATGGGGCATCTAGTATAATATGCATAACATTCGACCATCTCTCAAGCTGTGGGACTTGCGAACTTGAGATGGTCCTCTGGAGAAGGCCGGCTTCCTCTACCTAAATCATAATGATAAACTACTCCTAATGTAGAAAATATGCCTAACTACACCTATCCTAACAATGCCAAGGAGACATGGAGAAATAAAGTGCATGAAAAGGAAATCTTACACTAATGAGGTTATAGCACCAAGAAAAGGGGTGAGATACTCTCTGAGGGAGGATGAAACATGTAAAAAGGAGGTGAGGAGGTCGGATAGAAGTGACATAAACTGTTGGCTTAATTAATACGAGTTTAGTTTAGCTACATGTAACCGATATGTCGATTACAGGATTACCTCTTAACCACATTCTCACTTGTATTTATGCACTCGTCTTACATTCAATATATCATTCAGACATTTACATTTCTCCTAATCTAACATTGGTATCGAGCTGAAAGTACGCAAAACCTTGGAAGCTAGGCGGCGGGGTCCACATAGATCGGTGTGAACGACCTGAAGATGCTCTATAGAATGATAAGAGCTTTGTTTGAATGGACCTCTATGTTGTTTGCCCACAACACATCCTGAGCGAACAGTTAAGGAATGGGAGAGTGGAGGAATCCCTCTTACCATTTCCTTCATACTGAGAAATCGCAGAGCCCCGGCAGAAAGATGACCATATCAAAAGTGCCAAAGTACAGTGGACTCTACCGTTGATGTAGAGAGAGCAACGCTAGATGAAGTGACCGCATCCAGTGCAAATAGACGGCCCTTCAGAAATGCTTGAGAAATGAATGACTCTCCCTGGGAAATGATGCAGGACTTGACCCCTTTCTCAACTAAGAATTCAACCTACATTCAATGGTTAAGAAGTTGACTTACAGACAAAAGATTTGAAGTCAAACCTGGAACATAGAGCACCTTTGTGAGTGTACATCTTCGTGTTTCGAGAGGAATGATGACATCACCAATCCCTACCGCAATATACTCTTGATTATCTGCAATGGTGATCCGATCTCCGGTGGGCGGTCACTCAGAGTATGGAAGAACTTCTTGTTGCCAGTCATGTGTTTGTTGGCACCTGAATCAATCAACCAGACATCTTCTGATGGCTGCGAAGTCTGAGACTAGAACAATGTCGAATGAGTCATATCTGTACCTCTTCATCGAAGGTGACATCTTCTGAGCAGCAATGTGGCCCTTCTGCCTCTGATTATGAGCATGCCATCGAGATTTCTTGGAATATCCCGGCCAAAAGTGCTCTCTTCGCCAGAGTTTCCATACTTGCGACCGTTGTAATAACAGTTCGACGTGTGCATATCCATGGAGAAAATGTGGCACCACCGATTCACCTTGTGATTATGCTGATTCAGGGTGGCAGCTGTGAAGATGGTTGCTTGATCATGTTGCTTCGATTATGGGGGTAGATTGCCCTTTCCAAGGCTTATGTTTTTGCCTCGTGATGAGAGCCTTGTCTTTGAAGGCTTCTTGTACATTTTGCATGGCTTCTTCCTGTTGGAGATAATTCACCGAGTTGAAAAACTCACCTCATGTTGAGTGATTGTCAACGTGGTGATCAGTGTCCAAAATCGAGAAGGAAGAGCTCGCAGGTGAGCGGGACTAGCAACATAGAGGTCCATTCAAACAGAGCTCTTATCATTCTACGAGCATCTTCGTGTTGTTCACACCGACACATGCGGACCCTGCCAGCTAGCTTCCAAGGTTTTACGTAATCTCACTCGATACCAATGTTAGATCAGGAGAAATGTAAATGTCTGAATGATATATTGAATGTAAGAGGAGTGTATAAATACAAGTGAGAATGTGGTTAAGAGGTAACCGCCTGTAACTGACAGATCGGTTACATGTAGCTAAACTAAACTCTGTATTAATTAAGCCAACATTCCCCCCCTTAATACATTGTTTTTACAAATCTACCCCAGATTCATCATCTTGTTACGTCGCGACATGTCCTATTTGCTTCTTGCAACAAGGAATTTGTCTGGATTTTCTTGAATCTCTGCGACAGATGTGCTCTCGTTTGTAGAAAAATAGATGAAGAAGTGAGCTCGAAAGCTCGTGTGGTGCGCCACAGATGTGCCTGAGGGCATTTAATCTCACATTTGTCATCTGGATCGACACAACTCTTCTCCGTCTATATGTTGAACAAGACTCAGTCCATTATGTCCTTGGATTACAAGTTTTGGAGACTGGCGAAGAGTAGATACTGATGCTCTTCGGTTCTCTCAAATGCAGCACGTCTCTATGGTTGCTTACAATGTTGCTAACATCTTGGGCACGACTTTCATGCTCTCAGAATGTTGCATGGGATCATAGGCTGGTTGTTCGCGTCCATCTTTGATAGCAAATTTGATGAATGAATGAAGGGGCTTAATCTCGTTTTGTTCCGATTTGATTCAAACAAATTCCACGTCTCTTGATCTTTTGTACAATGCGCTTGCTAATGTATCGCTTGGTCTCATGAACAACAGTTGAGAAGATGTTGGGGGAAGGAGTCTACCAACACACACCTGGGTTTTCGGTGGTCGATGCCACTCATGTCAAACTCCACACAGTGCTTATAAATTGGTCAGTGGTCATTGCCACATGCTCTCTTCTCCCTCTTTGGTGACTCCACCGTTTCTCAATGAGACTACTTCTTCCTCCACGGTTGTGCTGCGACTCTTCAAAGTTTCGTAGACCTCTTTCTACATCAATAGAAATGAGTTGAAAGGTAAATCATAACCGTCATAACCGTTCTGTTCCTTCCTTGTGTGACTTCTCCTTATCCCTGCGTCTCTACCAGGAGCTCCACGTTTAGATAATCCTTTCGTGTTTGCAGAATACATGCGTTTTGGAATGGCACTTGCTCACATACAGTCAACTCTGACGCCAAGATGACTCCAAATTCCACGCAGGTCACCTTTGGCGCTGGCTTGGGCTCCTTCCATGGCTTACCTCCTTCCCGCTAGGTCTGCACATCAATTTCCAGCCACGTCCAAACAAAAGAACAACGGCTCCAATGAAAGGAAATGAAATCAGGTCATTTGGATCTCCACGCAGGCTTATGCTCCTATGCTCCTTCAACCTGTCCCTCTCACGCACTACAATCCACGCGGGTCTCCACGCTCAGCATAGTTCACGATGAGTCTCCTCTCTGAATCTCCACGCACAGGTTCAGCACAGCAAAAGGGAGTCTCCACGCACAGGCAGAGGACGCACCAGCAACTCCCACGCACGGCAGAGGAGTGCAATAGTCTTTTCCTTCCACGCGGCAGAGACCTCTTCACGCACGCTATTCCTCCAAACGTAGAGTTCTGAATCTCCACGCCACGCACGGTTCTCCTTTAGCACACAGCTTGGTCACCTTCTGATCTTCTTGCTCCAAAAACTGGCACTCCAATTTTCCACGCAGGTAGAGGATGGACAGAGGCTCAAATAAATTTCCACGCAGGAGGGGAAGCGGCGGTTTCCAGCATATATTCAACAGTCCATGAAACTAATGAAATACAAACCTTTCTGGCTCCCTCGCTCCCACTTCCACGCTCTGATACCAATGTTAGATCAGGAGAAATGTAAATGTCTGAATGATATATTGAATGTAAGAGGAGTGTATAAATACAAGTGAGAATGTGGTTAAGAGGTAACCGCCTGTAACTGACAGATCGGTTACATGTAGCTAAACTAAACTCTGTATTAATTAAGCCAACAAAACCTAGATCCTAATCCGCCATCAAGACTTCATGACACACACATCTTACACCTATAAATGCAAAATGTATGCATAGGAAACAAACACAAAATGGAGAGGCACATAGAAATAAAAAAACATGAGAAAGGGTTGCAAAACACCACAAAAAAATGATTTGATTTCTCTATAAGGTGCATAGACCATTACATTGATTCTCAGAGGCATAAATACACTTTCCAGATGTAGGAGAAGGCTTACAGCTCAAATGGAGTTGAGGAAAAATTTTGCAAGAGTTTTTACAGCTCCCAGACTGTCTCTTCCTTCTTAAATAAGAAGTGTTTGCAATATATAGAGAATGAATGAGAGAAAGAGAAAGGGGGAATTCAAATTTTTTCTCTCACAAACCAACAAATTTTATTAAATGGTCTTGAAAGGGCATGGGTACCTCTGAAAATCCATTCCCCAATGTACTCAAGCTTGTTGAAGAAGAAACCAGACCACACTTCATTAAATTTCGGTGGTTGGGATACCTGACTTGCACTTTCTCGAGATGAGCACGTTTCCCAATTTTTCACCAACCTAGCCTCATCAATATTAATATTTTGCACTTCCATGGTGTAGAGGATGTCGAGACCTTTCCAACGGTATAACGTTTGTTGAATTTTGAGCACTTAGTTAAAACTTTATGCCCATTTGAAAATTTACATTAAATCAGCATGCGAGAGATGGCAAAAATGCAAGCTTTACAAAATGGACCCCAGGACCCAAAATTGCAAAATGTGCCTTTGTAAAAATCAAAAAATTACAAAATCTCCCACAGACCAGAGGTCAATTTTAACTTTTGCCATTAACAACCCCAGGTTGAAATTTCACATTTGCAAAAAAAAAAAAATCCGGAGCCCGTAATTTTGCTATTTGCACATTTGGCGAAAAAACCTCCCTCGGGCCCACGGGTCTGAAACTACAAAATATGCCATTTTTGAAAAATTGTAAATATGCAAAAAAACTCTCATGAGACCCACAACTTGCAATTTCACTTTTGGCAAAAGTTTTCCCTAGGCCCGCGGCCCCGCAACTTCACATTTGGCAAAAATCCTCCCCAAGCCCCAGGGCCCCACAATTTCACTTTTGGAAAAAACCTTCCCTGAGCCCGTGGCCCCATAACTTCTCATTTGGAAAAAGTATTCCCTAGGCCCACCCTAAATTTCACATTTGGCAAGAGATCCTCCCGAAGCCCGTAAGCTCGCAACTAATTTGCATTGTTTTCCTTTACATGCGGACATTTCAGCTTTTGATGTCCCATTTTTCCCACTATTGACTAGGCCGCTTGGGCTGTTGACCTCCGGCTTTGCTGATTTCCTTTTTGTTTCATATTTTTCAGCTTTTCCCATCCCAACTGTCCTAGACACATTTCTCCGCATTTGCTGATTTTCATTGTTTGCAACTTTTTTCGCTTCCTAGGGTCCCGAATGTCCCGACTGAACCTCTGCAGTCCAAGAAAAAATATTTAATTTTTCCTCACAATAAAGGAATGCAACAATTTTGGCTTTGAGCGTCACGCGCATCCCGATGTCCTGATTATCTAGCGGACCACCTGGGACATGAACCTTCACTTTTTCCACAATACACTAGAATGAACTAATTTTTTGCTATTTTCTATAACTTCTTAGATTTTTCCTTGGATAGGGAAGTTAGAGAAGAGCCAAAGGAACCTCCAAAATCTGATTTTTGGGCCTCTAACCAAATTCTACTTGCTCAGCCTGAAAAAATTGTGTAAGTTATCAAAATTACCTTGAGGGGTGAATTTTGGATAACAAAACTCTTGGGAAGTATTAACTACCCAATTGTCCACTTGAACCACCTTTCATTAGTAAATGACATAATGAACTTAATATCCCTATAAAGGAACCTTTTGTTCCTATGATAGTAATCTCTACTATGAGTATACTCAACCCACTCCTCTTTCTTAAGGAAAATATCAACATAGTGGTAGAACTAGGGCTTGAATGACTACCCCAATACTCAAACATTGAATGAAATTAGCCTTATTCTTTTCAGGTTTCTTGATGGCACACATCTCTATCATGTACACATATTTAGTGGAGCTTGAGATCTTTCCTGTCCAAAATAAAGAACACAGGATGAATTGTCATTATATCCGTCCTTGGGTGGAGTAGAATCCATATATGCCTACTAAAACTTTTTGAGGTTTTCGCTCATAGGTTTGTAGGTCAATCTAATGTATTGTTTAACTATTATTAGATTTTGATTAAATAATTTTTTTATGAAGTATGGGGATAGATAATCTAAGTGAGGACATTTGTAATAAAGTAAATAAATGAAGTAAAGAAGTAAGCAAGTAAGAGAAATAACTATGTAAAAGGAAATTCTAACCCTAATGTGAAAAAGAGAAGAGGAAAGAACTCATATGAATAACAAATGCTCGCAAGACAATGTCGCAGTGATGACTTAAAAATACAGAAGCATGACCGAATGTGCAGAAGTCTTGAAAAGGATAGATCTAGAGGATCTAACTAGACTAGAGAGCTTGGAGAGGGACTGGGGCACCCATGGGCACTCTTGTGTGAAATCTAGGCACCTTAGTCTTTGTTAAAGCTTTGAAATTGATCTTCACTGGTTCAGAAGATGGTCCAAAACCCTTTTTGTCTATCACATTAGATTAAATTTTCCGTACTAGATGTCGCCAATAATCCAAGATGAAAGAAAGACCTGCAAGACCCCAAAAAAAACATCAAACCCTAAAAAATAAAAATGCATATGAAGGGGTTGGACTGACCTCAACTACCACAATAGTGGTTTTACTAACGATCGTTGAACTATATCTCGGTCCTAATGTAGTTCTATGTACAAGAGTGCATGAACATACCATACGTTGTTCTTGTGCTAGTCACACTCTGTTAAGTAGCGAGCAATAACTATGTGTTGAAAATGTAATAGAATGTGGGAATGAAATAAAATAGAATCCCTCCCACTATGAAGTGTGATGCAAATATTCTAGCCTTGTGCCTTGATGATGGAGCTATATGGATGAAAGTGCTATCCAATTCAATAAATGGATGCAACTCTTGATGAGTGATAGTAGTGATTGATGTTAGATACCTCATTATGGTCTCACAATTTTTTTTTACAGGGGGTTCTCTTAATCTAATTTCATAATTAAACTCGAAAAGGTTAACCACAAGAAAGATGAAGATCTCAAATGGCAAGAAAAAGCCCAAAAATTTGCGGGAAAGTGAAAAAATGAGCAAGCTTCCCCTAGTGGGACCAGGCTTCCCGGGGTCACCCCAAGATTAATCTGGGTGCCCCAATCGATGCTAAAATGATACGAGTGCATGAACATACCATACGTTGTTCTTGTGCTAGTCACTCAATATCTGACGAAAAAAGGGGATAAATGATAGTATGAAATGGGATAAATAATAGTCTCAATAACTATGTGTTGAAAATGTAATAGAATGTGGGAATGAAATAAAATAGAATCCCTCCCACTATGAAGTGTGATGCAAATATTCTAGCCTTGTGCCTTGATGATGGAGCTATATGGATGAAAGTGCTATCCAATTGATAAATGGATGCAACTCTTGATGAGTGATAGTAGTGATTGATGTTAGATACCTCATTATGGTCTCACAATTTTTTTTTTACCCCATTTGATTCTCTTAATCTAATTTCATAATTAAACTCGAAAAGGTTAACCACAAGAAAGATGAAGATCTCGCCTTCGAATGGCAAGAAAAAGCCCAAAATTTGGAGGTTGAAAGTGAAAAAAGGTTATGAGCAAGCTTCCCCTAGTGGGACCAAACCATGGAACTTCCCGTGGATGAAGTCACTCCTATACGGATGAAAAGGGATCAATCTGGGTGCCCAATCGATGCTAAAATGATACGAGATGAAAGAAGATGAGTCCGAGCATCTCAGTCAAAGGAACTCGTTCCCCAGGCATATGGGTGCAAGCCAGATGATGCAATGAACTATTGATGAAATAAAATAAAACAAGATGACCAAAACCCCATGGGGATTAATTAGTACTTTCTTCACTCAATAAACTTCTAAATAATAGTATGAAATTGGGATAAATAATGGCTAAACGCATGATTTTGTGACTACATTTTTCCACCAATTTATGTTGGTGAGCAGAAATCTTGGTAACATAAAATGTATATAGATGTGTACCTGATGCCGATTTAGACCATGATGAAGAATGCGTGTTGAAGGACTAGATAAAACATGGAATGAAAAATAGATGGATGAACATGGAAACTAAAGATGAAAAATGTATAAAGAAAAAGTGATGAAAGTGAACTTAAGGTTGAATGCATGTGAAGCTTAGGCCATGTGGTGTGTGATGTACTTGCATGGTTAGTAGAGCGTGTGTTGTCTCAGGTATTGTTATCGATGTTATTTTTGTTGTTGCCCCGAGCATTTGATTACTTATTTTTTTTGATGGTCGGATTGTTATCCATCTTTACCCCTCGAAAATGGAAAATGGGAACCTAACCACATAAAAGACCCGTTCACACCTAAGGATGAAATTGAGCTTGTAGGCGGTTCCCTCGAGATCTCGGGAAAAGTTTCGTCAATTTTGGAGTGTTGAGATCATAAGAGGAATTTTAGGTTATAGCCGAGCTCCCGAGCTTGGCATGAAAATGGAAATCGGTGGGCAATACCAAACCATGGAACCACATTTTGAGCGTGGATGAAGGTCGAACTCAAAATTGAGCTATACGGATGAAAAGGGATCAAGCTCATTGAGCTCATTGGTGTATCATAGGAGAGTTCAAGCTACTCAGCGAACTCAGATTTAGTCCGAGCATCTCAGTCAAAGGAACTCGATCTACATAGGGTGGAGGGTTACTACGTATTAAACATAAATAGTTCGCGGTATGATGCAGACCCAAGCCAAGATGATGCATGAACTAGTTCCCTTAGGGGTGCTTAATATCAAAGGAAATTCAAGAAGGATGAGGCATGAATCACCCCATGAGCGGATTAGGAAATAAAGCATTTTCTAAGGCTGGAATGTGGAAATTAACTTGAGCATGGACTCGGGGAAAGGAAGTCGAAGAGAATGTAACAAAGATAAAGCCCACACAATCAAATGAAGCTAAGATTTCTTGGTTAAATACACTGTGGCTCACACCATAAAGTTTTCCAATATAGTAAATTGATGAAAAAGTGAAGAAAAAATATAAAAGTTTCTAGAACCTCGTAGTATCATTGAATAGGAAGGCCTCTTGTTGTTTGTTTCTTATATGAAAAACCCATCACCGGGATCGAGATGAGGCTCGTTGAAAAATTAGGAGACAGGGGATTCTTAAGTTATAAAAATTCCTTAACAAAGTGAACAATGCCTTGAGTACGTGACAAGTTATCATAAGGGTATGGTTATGTTTTCTTCTCAAACAAGGAAAAGTACATAATATTATGGGCTTAGCAGACTTGCCCATCACTCTTATAGAGGTAATGATGGACTTTGGTTGGTAATTCAAGAAAAAAATCTGAATTTATTCTCTCCCTCCTAAAAAATTCTTCATATAGATTGTAATGGGGTTGCAGCATATAGGAGAGTTAGACATTTTTCTCTTCCCATTCACCCCTATTCTTTTAGGCTTCAAGTCTTCCTCCAAATCAATGTAAGGGCTTCATGCCTTATCTTTCTTTAACAATGTATTGTGCAAATTTTATGGTGTAATAGAAGTGGTGTTTGCGATTCAGATTTCAATCCTTACATTATTTTCATTACTTTTCCTTTTCTCTCATTATGTTTACAGGATCTGTGTATTTTCTTATGTCTATTGCGGGTTTGAATGTTTTGTGCTTATTTGGAAATTGTGTAATGAGTGCATCTTGGTCGATGGTGTATAACCACCCTCTCCAAGTGCATTCCTCTTAATTTTGTAGGGTTCGGAATTTGTCTAGCACCTCCTTATCATGGTGTATCACCACTCTAAGTGTAGGTTTATTTCATGTAATATTTCTATCCATGTCCCTTACAAGTTTAGATTAGGTTTAGTTAGTAGTTTTACTTGAACTAGTAGTAGTTTGTGGTATGTAGATTTAGGAGTAGAAACCGGCCTTCTCTAGAGAGCTATCCCATTTCACAAGGTCCCACACTTAGGACAACTCCATTTTTAGCAATCACATCGAACTCCCCATCCAAAATAAGGCCTTTACGGGGGTAGTGTGATTTTACTATAACATTTTTGGCACGTCCAGGTGTGACAACATTTGATCAAGGGATAATTTTTGAAAAAATCCTAAACATCCCAAAATGGTGTCGATCTGAAAGATCATCTCGAGAGCTTTCCAACAACTATGAAAATATGAAAAACGGACATCGGGAGCTCTAGATATGTTCGGTCAAAGTTTAGACATCGGGAAAGTCAAACTATGGTCAACTGGTCAATATTGGACCAATTGCACTGTGACACGTGGCTTGCCAACACTCATCGAATTCACTCGATTTGCCTATCGGAGACGACAAGTGGATTATATGCTATTTACCGAGTTAATTATTTCTATGCCACATTGTATGGGTCAAAATTATATTATCTTGGTAAGTCCACTTTCCAAATGGCACGCATATATGCCAAACCACATATATACATATTAATGTTTATACATTAGTATTATTAACCGCCAAACATATGCTACTTCCACGTGGAGGAGGAGTGAAGTGGTGGTGGGGAGCATGTTGAATGGTATGCGTGGCATGTTCCACTTGAATAATGAAGTGGGTAAAACCTTACCCAAATTTTATGGCACCATATGTGGGACTTTATACCCACTTAACCAATGTCGCGCCAAAATTGGGATTTTATCCCATTAAAACAAATGAAAATGCGCCAAAAGAATAACACCGCCGGGATTTGAACACCCGACCTCTTAGCTCCCAAACACATCACGCCTACCTACCACCGCCTATCTCGGATAGGATAGAAACGAGCTCACCTATATAAATAGAGCTCGTACTCGTGTAAAGGGGAAGAGGAGGCAGTTTCAAAAACGCCATTTTTGAAGGTTTTGCACTCAGATTGGGCACTCGGAGTAAAAATATGAAATGAAGAAAATTCAAAGACAATTCCAACGATGTAAGATTTGATATTTATTGTTGAGTTTTCAACCTATTTTTGGAAGCTTTGAATGCAGATTTTAACGAGGGATCTACAAGACACTAGTTGGAAAACATGAATTTCAATGCACTTCGGTCCAAATTGTGACTTGGTGTAAACATGAAAAGTGTTCAAAATTTAGATCTTATCTCAGATATATGATTTTTTTCATAGAATGTTTTTAAATCTCCATTTTTAGGTGTTTTTCAAGCACATTTGTAGGGAGATCACATTGTTGAAAACACTATAGGAGCCACGGATCGTTCTTGGGACAATTTCTGCTATTTTTCGAGTTCTTGGGACATTGATTAGCTCATTTGCAGGTTGTGATTCATATTGGTTATTTGTAATAATTATTGTACTTGCATTTCAATATTATTAATGGATCGGTTCAATCGAACCGGGGGCGTAGGAATTTCCGAACCCCGTAAACAATCTTGTTTGTTATCCGAATGTTTTTCAGTTATGATTATTTATTTTCTACACAAGTTTTCCGCACTTCTATCGATGCATAATAATCAGAATTTAATCAATTTGTGGAGTTTAGAATACTTAAAATCGGTTAAGAAAATCACGATCTTTGGAAACTTTTAAAAGTGAAAAGAATACAACACATTTTAAGATCAAGTTTGGTATCAGAGCAGTTAGATTGCTGGATTAGCTTCTAATTGTGTTTGAAAATTTGGCTTCGATTTGATATTGATTTCAGTATTCGGTGTGCGCGAGACATTTTGGGGCTTGTTAATCTTCTTTTGCAGTGTGCAATTTTGGAAGTACAGTTGTGTTTGCGGGAACATGAAATCATGGGCAAGTCATCCGAGACAAGAGCAACTGGATGAGCTTGAAGCCATAAACTGCCAACTCCAACAAAAAACTCTTTCTTGAGAGATAAATTTTATTCCTTGGAAGAGGAAATAGTGTGGTTAAAATCTGAGCCACAATCCTCTATAACCAAGAAAGAGGAGTATGTCAACAAGATGCTTGAAGAGAGAAAGAAGTTGATGGGCTTTGTTAAAGAGTTGCAGGAAGAAATACGGACCAAGGATGCCCTCTTGGAAAAGTTACAACAAGGTGAACACAAGAAGGAAATTATTTCCAAAGCAGATGCAGGTACTATGACAGAAGAATGCACTGTAAGTTGTTCACATTTTAATTCTTCCTCTCATTCAGTTTCAGATATTCCTTTGGGTTAGTTTGAAAAACACACTAAGGGAATTGGGTCTAAGCTAATGGTTAAGATGGGATTTAATGAAACGGGCCTTGGTAAAAATGGACAAGGTGATGCTAACCCAATACAGGTAGAGGATCAACCTCGGTTTGTAGGTTTGGGTTATTCTAGTGGGAAAATGGAAATTGGAGAAAGTTCCAAAGCAGCTGAAGGAAGACAAGCTTCCAATAGCCAAGGAACTACACCACTAGAATTGCAAGATTCTGCCATCAAGAGGAATAATGAAAGGTGTAAGAAAAGCTGGTAAAAGAGGTAATCATATTCCACCTCCTTTCACTTACACTAAAAATAACACTAAGGTAAAATAAAATCATAAAACTTCTAATACACTCTTTTAGTTGGAACAATATTGCTTTGGTAGGCGAAATATGCTTTCCTTGCACATTTTGTGAAGGTACTAATCATTCTTGCATATTGTTGGAAGAGGAAAATTTTGATTAAGAAGTTAATGCCTTTTGTGAATGATAAGGCAGGTGCTTAAAGACCAATCTCACCAAGGAAAGGCGAGAAATGGCAAGAATGTTACCTCTCCTAAACAGGGAATCATTCTCGTAGACAGAGTTCGAGAATGGTAAAATGGGTAAGACTCCTAAAAAAGGGAAGTTAAATTTTTTCCCATTGTAATAGGAATGGTCATGATGTTAAGGTTTGTTGGTTTGTTTCTAAACAACAAAATTGGAAAGTTGTTAAAAAGAACAGTATTGTAAAACCAACCGTGCTAAACCTAACTAAAACTCATTGTGGTATTGAGAAGGTAAAACAACCAAAATGAAAAAACCCAAGTGATTGGTTTGGAAAAACACTCCTCAACTTTATATTTGCACTATAGTAAATTGTTGATAGTAGGCAAGCAAAATGTTTTTCATAGCTATATTTTAGGGATTCCTATTGATTGATAAGGATTTGTTCCTAAGTTGATATTTAAACTTTGAAAATGAATGGAAACAGCTAGAAGAGAAGATTTGAGTGATAGGTTCATCATACTCATGTTTTTTTTCTCGAGATTGGTTGGTAGTTCCATTGTTGAAAACACTATGCAGGGATAGGCATCAAGATAACATGTCTAAATTTGAAACTTGCGATTGTAATCAACATAATCACAAAGTGTCGATTAAACACTAGCTTTTGTTATAGATGGGTGTTATTATCTCGACTTATTATTTGTGATGGCGATACTGCGTGTTTTGGCATATTCATGTTGATTCATTGTTGACTATAGCTATTTTTGGGCATTGATAGTCTATTATATTCGATAGTGAATACTTGCGGTTATTCTGATTTAGGATGGCGTGGGCACTAGCCTAATTGTGGGCAATTTAGATGTCTTGTATACTAATCTATGTTATGGAATTGTAATTTTTGGTAATCGGCCGTATCACAAAGTGACAATTGAACACTAGATTTCCGTAATAGAATGGGTGTTATTATCTGGTCAGATTATTTGTGATGGCATTACAATGGGGTATGACAGTTCACAGTTGTGCGTAGAGTTGACAGGGTTGCAGCATTTCAGTTGAACACTAGCTTAATTGGGTGTTATTATCTGATCGGTTATGTGACTAGCTAATCAACTATTTGCATTTATTTAACCTATAATGTTATTTTGGGTTCTTGTATGTGTTTTTGCAATGCAGGAAGAGATAGCATGTTTTTGTGGGTTGATACATAGCTTTTTGTGGACAAAAAGCCTTTCTTAGTGGGGAGGTGTGATTAGGGGATCATTTTTGAAAAATTTCCCTAAACATCCCTAAATGGTGTCAGTGCAGAAGATCATCTCGAGAGCTTTCCAATGACTATGAGAATGCGACAAACGAACATCGGGAGCTCTAGATATGTTCGGTCAAAGTTTAGACATCGGAAAGTCAAACTATGGTCAACTGGTCAATATTGGACCAATTGCACTGTGACACGTGGCTTGCCAACACTCGTCGAATTCACTCGATTTTCCTATCGGGAGACGACAAGTGGATTATATGTGATTTACCAAGTTAATTATTTCTATGCCACATTGTATGGGTCGAAATTATATTATCTTGGTAAGTCCACTTTCCAAATGGCACGCATATATGCCAAACCACATATATACATATTAATGTTTATACATTAGTATTATTAACCGCCAAACATATGCTACTTCCATGTGGAGGAGGAGTGAAGCGGTGGTGGGGAGCATGTTGAATGGTATGCGTGGCATGTTCCACTTGAATAATGGAGTGGGTAAAACCTTACCCAAATTTTATGGCACCATATGTGGGACTTTATACCCACTTAACCAATGCCGCGCCAAAATTGGGATTTTATCCCATTAAAACAAATGCAAATGCGCCAAAAGAATAGCACCACCGGGATTTGAACACCCGACCTCTTAGCTCCCAAACACATCACACCAACCAACCCGCCGCCTATCTTGGATGGGATAGAAACGAGCTCGCCTATATAAATAGAGCTCTGTACTCTGTGTAAAGGGGGAAGAGGAGGCAGTTTCAGAAAACGCCATTTTTGAAGGCCTTGCACTCAGATTGGGCACTCGGAGTAAAAAGATGAAATGAAGGAAATTCTAAGACGATTCCAACGATGTAATATTTTATATTTTTGTTGAGTTTTAACCTGTTTTTGGAAGCTTTGAATGCAGATTTTAATAGGGATCTACAAGACAGCTAGTTGGAAAACACGAATTTCAATGCACTTCTGGTCCGAATTGTGACTTGGTGTAAACATGAAAAGTGTTTAGAATTCAGATATGATCTCAGATATATGATTTTTTTTCATATAATGTTTTTAAATCTCCATTTGTAGGTGTTTTTCTAACACAGTTGCAGGGAGATCACATTATGAAAACACTATAGGAGCCACGGATCGTTCTTGGGACAGTTTCTGCTATTTTTCAGAGTTCTTGGGATATTGATCAGATCATTTGCAGGTTGTGATTCATTATTGGTTGTTTGTAAGAATTATTGTACTTGCATTTCAATATTATTAATGGATCGTTCAATCCCGAACCCTGGGACGTAGGAATTTCCGAACCCCGTAAACAATCTTGTTTGTTATCTGAATGTTTTTCAGTTCTAATTATTTATTTGCTACACAAGTTTTCCGCACTTCTATGGATGCATAATAATAAGAATTTAATCAATTTTTGGAGTTTAGAATACTTAAAATTGGTTAAGAAAATCACGATCTTTGGAAACTTTTAAAAGTGAAAAGAATACAACACACGTTTTCAGATCAACATTGAAGTCATGGTTTCATTTTATAGTTTTTCCATTACATATCTGAATCACATTGATGATTGAAGCTAATAAAGAAAAGCCATTTTCAAATTTTCCCTCACATTTTGGATTTCTAGAGTTGTAAATTTTGGATATCGGAGATTACTTTATATGGGTTAAAGTCTAAAATAATTTTTTGAGGGCTTGACATGTGAAAAATAGGCTCAAAAATTCATAGGTGATAGATCAAGGATTGAAGATTAAAAGGGCATTCTTAGATTTTCAAAATTCTCAATTTCAAAATTTTGGCATTTTGGAATTTTGAATTTTGAACTTTTAACTTTTAAGGTTTTCAAAATTTTGGAAATTTTCCCATTTTGGAATGTTGTGATTTGAAATTTTGAAATTTTTATATTTTAGATTTCTTGAATTTCGGAAGTTCAGACTTTTATATTTCAAGATTTCGAGATTTTGAGTTTTGGAGACTGATGTAATTTTGGGTTTCGGAGTTTTCGTACTTTCATTTCAGGTCTATGGTTTATTTAGAATTTCATAAATCATTTGTAGTAAACCTCGTTTAACCCCATATCCATTTTTGATCCCTTCAAGGTGTGCATTCAGTTATTAATTACATTTCATCAAGTTTTGTTGTGCTCTTGGTAGAACCACTTTGCCTTTGGAGACAAATACAAGAACAATTGGTGACTCCATCGGACAAAAACCCATCTTCTCTAACTTCTGAGATTTATCTCTTCTACACCCATTTCCATCCATTTTTTATTTACATCTCTTTAATTTTCTCCCATTCCATGAAGTTTTGCAATCATGTCTTCATTTGCGTCATGGAATTCACACATGTAACAACAACAATTTTATTCGAAATACCTCCACAATTATAACATATATTCTTAAATTACTATCAATTACATCCATAACCATTTGTCTTTGAGAATCGGTATGCATATTCTTATGGACAAAAAAGAAGATCAGTTTGGCTATCCACCAAACTATGCATATTTTTAGTGTGAAGAGTATGTTGATTTTGGAGGGTATCATACACTGAATATATATTTTGTAAGAGAAATCTCAAGACATGGAGGCCAAGTTAGAAAAATTAAGGGTTGCATACGTGTTAAAGGAATCCAAGATTGGATTCATGATACCTTTCCCATTTTTTCCCCTTTTTAAAGTCATCATAGCCCATATGAGACATCGGTTGTTTGTAAATGTGTAGAAATAAAAAAATCATGTTACAGATAGTCACCTTTTCTAGGAAAGGCTGCATGAAGAATTTCATATTGAGATTGGAACTCAAAGCAGCTGACACATTTTGCGGAAGTTCAAGCCACACACCATTAGGTATCTAGTTTCATTAGAGCTAGAATCGGAGTTGCCAAAACCGTTCATGTTCAATTCTAAACATGGGATGACCTTCATATTGCCAAAGATCAGCTATAACAACTACAACACCTATAAGAGCCCCATATAGATCATTTTGAAGAGGTATCTATCTTTATTATGGTTGATACCTTGATGGTATGGTTTTAAAGTTGCTTCTATATAATTTTTTCACTCATGTGCATAGCCATGTTTAGTGTCAAATCATCCGCATGGTTGAAAGTTGTAAGGAAGGGCGATTACTTTGCCCATCAAGTTTTAGGGTTTTTTTGAAGCCTTCTCTCTCTCTCTCCGATTAGTGTAGGGTAGATTTAGGTTTTTTTGCGTAACAAGTGCTATCACACACTCTATATGTCTCACTTGAGAAATTATTATTTGTCATTTTGTACATAGTTTTTGGTTCATGTTTTCTCTGGCACAATACATTGTGTTTCAAAATTCCTCCCACATGCAATGCCCAGGAAACAAGCAAACGGTTTTAGGGAACAATTGCAATTCTCAAGATAAAACAAATGCAGAGAATTTTTTTTTATTAGGAACAAATTTCTTTAGTTTTCATCCTCTTGTTCCTTTAGATCAATACAATTTAGCTTCTAACACCCTTGTAGAAGCTAGAAAATCAAACCAAAGAATAGTTGTTGCATAGAAAATTATAGGGTTCCATAACAACGATAGGTCCATGTTTCAAGAGTAACCATTACTCATTATATTTTAAAGCATAAGATCAACCTCAAATCCTTGTATAGTTTAGTTCAGTTGAAGATTTTATGGGTTTGTAGGCAATCTTCCACATGTTCCAAGCAACACACCAAAGATATAAATTTTAGAGGAAGAAAGAAATTTAAAATGTAATAGAGTACCATGATGTCCTAACTTAGGAAACATCTTACTTGAAACTCTGAAACATGGTATGTGTGTTGAGCATCGTTGGATTCAAAATGCATGGGTGAAATCAGGTTTCAGGATAGGTTCGAAAGTTCATTCTTTTGAGATTGAAGAGAGGAACAAGTGAAAATACCAGGTTTAGACATTTCTCCACTCTCACAATTTTAACTTCAATAATTTCTTATTAAAATTGAGACTGCGAGTAGTGGAACAATTCCTATATTAATACACTAGAAGGATTTAGGAGGAAAATTCAAAGGTTTCTGATAAGTTTCAAGTCACTAATAATGACTATGTGCCCACTAGACATATCAAAGTTGCTGGTATAGAACATATAACAAGAATATGTACCCATAAGTCAAAAATTATTATCCATTTTCCCCACTTTGGAAAAATAGACAACAAGGAACTAACCATTAGACTAGACACCTAAGGATTAAATTGAACTCGTAGGCAGTTTTTGGGATCTTGGGAGCAGTTTCGTTTATTTTGGAGTGTTGAGATCATAAGAGGAATTTTTCCTCTTCTCGGTCTTGAAATAATCATATATTCTTAATAAATAGAACCAAGCGCCCGGCCCATATCCAATCAAAGAACAAGGAAAAATGGAAAAATTACCTCTCCATGTCACTGAGCTAAAGATAGGTCACCAGAGTAGCTTGGTGAGGTACTCGACAAACTAGTTAAGTCACGTTGGTGGGATCGGTGTAGAATTCGAAGTTAGATTTGAGATCCCCAAGATTAGCTATGCGAAAGGGGCATCGGTGGGAAATGTTAAACCGAGGCACCCTGATCGTGGATGAAGGTCAAGCTCAAAATTGAGCTATGTAGATGCAAAGGGATCGAGCTCATTGAGCTCGTTGGTGTATCAAAGGAGAGGTCGAGCTACTTGGAAAACTTTTATTTAGTCTGAGAATCTCGGTCAAAGTAGCTCGATCTACAAAGGGGTTACGTCAAACATGAATAGCTCATATGTATGTTGTAGACCTGAGCCAAGATGATTGAATGAGCTAGTTCTGGTGGTTCTCAATAGCAAAGGAAATGCAGGAAGGACAAGGAATGAATCACTCCATGAGTGGATTAGGAAATAAAGTGGTGCAACATGGCAATGAACTTAAGAATGGACTCACGCAAAATATGTCGAGTGAAAAATTAAATGAATCTCAGAGTTATGGGTTAAACAACATGTCACGAAAGTTTTGCAAATAATAAGTGTAGTGTTGAGATCATATTATGATTGAATGTGAAGGCCAATTTTTGAGGGACTATGAATGATCAAGGAAAAGGAACCATGTCCTCCTATATCTCATACCGAATGAGAGTTTGGGTATCAGCCCACTAGCTCGACTAAGTATGGAAAAGCTCGAGCTTGTTACTCAAAAATAAAGAACATGTGAAGCTCTGTTTTCAAAGAAGATGGGTTAAACATTTAAGAATGGAAGGGTTTGAGGCTAGGGAATGTAAGGGTGGAGCCACAAACAATCTCAGGCATAGGAATCATATCATAGTGAGGTCAAATCACTCGTATTCCACATTCACATTCAAACTAAACATTTAACACAAAAAGGACAACAAAAAATCACATCAACAAACACAAGTTTCCCAACACAAAGGCTCTAAACTCAAGCCAAGAAGAGAAAGGAACATGGGGATCTACTTATGCATCCCAATGGTTTGGGTGGAGAGTGTTGCCTACTCCCCTATTTTGGTTGTTGTGTTTGGACTTTGGGAAGAAGGTGGAGCTCAAGTGAAGAATGATCTTAGTAGAATTTGGAGAAAAGAAGCAAGATCCCTCTTTGTAAAAATTTTACCATGTTGTCTCCATTTGAATGGAGGGCTTGTAACTTGCATTTTTAAGAATTTCAATCTCTTGAAAATGTGTTGTAAAATGGTTGATTTGTATCAAGTTTTCAAATGTATGTATATGGAAAAGGGGTAAAGGAAAATTGCATTGTTACTTTGAAAATCCCTCCAACTTGTAAACTCTACTAAGAGTGTTTTGAATGATAAATTTGCATTTTAAATGTGTTAGTTCTTGTGAAGGGAAACTACCAAATTTTGCATTGTTTAGATGAAGTAGAAAACTTGAAATGGGCTTGAAATGGAAATGAATTTCTTTCAATCTAAGTTGTTTCATTGCCTCCAAAGTGTGATATGTTTCATTTTAAAAATATTGAGAATCTTGTTGAAATGCACTTGTTGTTTGAAATGGTTGTCATTTACTTATTATGTTGAAGAAAGGAAATAGTTTCTTATTCCTTATTGAAAAGAAAGTATATTGGGAAATATGGAAGTTTTTGTTACATTTCTTGTTATATTGAAGGAAAGAATAGAGAATGAGTTGATGTTATGTAATTTGAGTATGAAACTAGAAATGTTATCAATCTAGAAACCAATGAATGGAAGACACCTTAGTTCAATTTATTATTGCTTTAAAAACCAACTTAGTAGAAGAAAAGTTAAATAAAATATAGGTTGAAGGTTATGTTTTGGGAGAACGGAACCAATGCCTGTCAGTGCAAAGCGGATTTTAGAACTGCTACCCAACACAGAGAGGTGCTCGATGAACCTCCCCCATGCGGGGATGCGGTCATAGGACCGCCGCCCTAGGTATAGCGGTGGTTTCGTTGCTTTCAATGGAAAAATAAAATCCTTCTGTTAAAAACCCAGATTTAAAATTAAAGGAAATCTAACCTAAAACAATTACAAGGTAACTTCCAACAACTAGAAATGAGTTTAAATTAAGTTTTAAGCTCTCCAATCTTGTTTTATGGCACCCTAATGTGTAAAATTCTTAGATTAAAGGAAATGGGGTTTTCTCCCAATTTTTAAACTCAAATAAGAAAATGTTTTTAGTAATAACAAAACAAATCTTCTATAGGATCTCTACATTAAACAAATGGGTAATATTATAATAGTGAAATATTTACAACTTAAGAAATGCAAATTTTTCCATGGTTTCTCTTCTTTCTCTCATGCCTCTTCCTCTTTCTCCTCTTAATAAAAAAACCTTCAAAACAAAAATGAGGAAAATAAGTCAAAGAAATGAATAAGAACACTCCATAGAGAGGATTAAGGTTAGTGTGAAATCCCTAAGATCCTAGGGCCCTCATTGAATCCATCTAAGGGTTTTGATTCATCCTACAAATTTTTTGTGAGAAATAGGTGGGAATATGTTTAAATGAAATGTATGTGTAGCTTGTGAATGGGGCCTTTCAAGGAATGTTAGAAGGTAAACTTAAATTTTAACGTTATTATTAGTTGCTAAATTTTAAAATTAAAATCCCTTGCCTCTTGTAATTAATTAAATAAAATTTACACAAGGGTAACAAGAAAACATTTAATTTATTTTTATTTAACTTAATGGGAGGGTAAGTTTAGACTTAGCCCTAGAATAATAAATTAATAAATGACATTAGAACTATGTTACTAAATTAAATAAAGATTTTAACAAGGGGATTTTAATGTTGATATTGGGAATTAAATAATATTAATTAAATGTTAAATAAAACAAATAAAACTTTAACGAGAATTAAACAAAACCTAGTTTAAGGTATTCTGTTATACCATGGTTTAAACAAAAATATTATTCCATAAATTTTTCAAATATAACTGTCGGGTTGTCTTGGGTTTTGTGTGGGAAATTTGTGGGTGTTACATAGTTGAACTGTCCAGGAAGATCTCTTGAGAATTATAGGAGAGGTCAACCCTAGCCATGAAATTTGAATCTCAGTGTGAAGAGAGCTGGGGCATCCCGGCCAAGAGTTAAAGCAGCTTGAACCAGGAGATCACCATGAAGTCAGCTGGAATATGAGGCGAAGCTTTGGGTTCAAATATTTAGTGGCTCTTCATGGTAATAACCAAGCTGATGTGAGTAATTTTTGTGGGAGAGCTCGTGTGTCGAGCCAACATCGAGGATTCCAAAATAAGCTTGATATTTTTAATGTAGTGACGAGGTCGTCCGAATCAGCCAAACCACGATAATATGGATTAGCTAACGAAGGAAAATGCAGGTAAGCCAAGATCACATCGGCATGAGAAAAGTCGAGTCATATGGAAGAAGGCACAACATAGAAGGGATATCTAGAATTTGAGGGAGCTCGTAGCAGATAGTAAACGGTGGTAGCGAATCATCTTGACAATGATGAAGAGCTCGTGGGAATTTCTGCGAGAAATGGCTCAATAAGAGGATCTCGATAGGTAAGGAATGGGTGAAGTAAGGAATGAAGAGGTTGACTTGGCCTAGCGGGTCGAAGACGAGACAAGAAGGATCAAGATCAAAAATCTCATGGGAAAATGGACTCGGTTGAAGCATGGAGATGTGTTGGGAACCTTTGGGCACTGAATTCTATGACAAGAAATTTTACAGCCCGAAGTCTTAAAATTTCGGGAGTTGGTGACTTCGGATAACGTGCGGAGAAATTCACAAAAAAATTGATCTAAACCCTGAAGTCGGAAAATCTGAAATTCAGAATTTCGGTCTTCCGCATTTCAGAGAAAATGCTGAGCTAAGCAGATGAATAGTGTTGAAATATTCGATATTTTTTTTTTTGAAAAACCTAAAATTCCGGATGTCAACATGTCATAGCTTATCAATGGAGCGAAAAAACTCCAGAGTTTCTGAAAAATTTTGTTCAGAGTTTTTGGTATTGATTCATCGATGAATAGTGTCATGGGCCCGATGAAGAAAACCCCAAAATCCTGATGCGATATTGGCCAAAGTTCACTAGGTCAACATGGTCGGAATGGAGAACACTTAGCTGTTTCGTAGAATAATGCATGGGTATTATGAGGGGCGTTCCAGATGTCTGAACCATTCTAAAATGTGGTGGAGGGTTACTTCCGTTAGGCTCACCAATGCGAAGTCGGAGATATAATTTACGAAGCGTGGATATCTTCAGGTAAAGTGAGCCGAATAGCTCGATGTTATGAAAAAATAAACTGGTCAGGATCATAGCACAAGATCACATGCAATGTTAGTAGTATCGATTTGGGAGGATATTTAAACCCTACTGGTAGGAAAACTGTAGGGGTCGGTGGAGATTTAGATTAATAAGCGGCGAAGAAATAGAAAAGACCCAGCATTACCGAGGTGTTCGATGTGTTTCACATGGCTCTAAAAATGAAGATAAGTTGGCGCCACTGTAAACAAATGTGATCCCGATAAGTGGTTAGTGAGGAAAATCTTGCGAGGCTTGCATATTTGATGCACACATAGCAAAGGAAATAGGTGAGCTGGCTCACGCAATTGGAAGGGTGAGGTATACATGAGTTATCAAGTGTAAAATGAAAGGAACCCAATGGTAAGATAAAAATGACTGAAGAGAATTAAAAAAGATAAAGGATCTCAAACATAGCTCACTGAGCAGCTCAACGAGATGGTTCTCCGATGTTAAACAATGTAGACCCAAATACACTAAAAACCCCTAAACTCAAAACGCCATAACTAGAGTTCTCCAACTCTGTTTTTCACAAAACCATAGTTGATGAAAAGGTGGAGAAAATATATATGAGATGAAAGACAAAAAAAAAAGATTTTTCAGAGGTTCAAAAACTCCAAATTTACAGAGCCCAGAAAACCCGAAATGACATAAATTTTTCTCCCATTGTTTGTTTCTTGCAAAAAATAAGTCTTCGGAAAGGTGAGGAGATGATCTACAACCTAGGAGTATCAAATTTAAAATTCAGGGGATTCTAGCGTTCCAAAAATTATTGAATAATGAATAGTTCCCTGGGTAGGGTAGAATTCATTATGAGGGTATGGTCAGGTTATCTTCTCAAACAAGGAAAAGTATAGAAGAGGATGGGCTTTGCAGACCTCCCCATCACTCTTGCAGAGGTAATAATGGATTTTGGTGGGTGATTCAATAAAAAAATCTAATTTTTCTCTCTCTCCTCAAAACTTCTTCATATATATTGTGATGGGGTTGTAGCATACAAGAGAGTTAGTCATTTTTATCTTCCCATGCACCCTTATTCTTCTAGGGCTTCAATTCTTCCTTCAAATAAATGTAATGGCTTCATGCATCCTCTTGCTATAACAATGTACTTGTGAAAAATTTTTGTGGAGTTATAAAAGTTGTGTTTGCGATTCAACTATTAATACTTGCAGTATTTTCATTACTTTTCCTTCATTCTCATTTTGTTTTCGAGGATTTGTGTATTTTCTCATGCCGATTACGGGGATTGAGGGTTTTGTGCTTATTTGGAAATGGTGTAATGAGTGTATCTTAGTATGTAGTTTATAACCACCCTCTCCTAGAGCATTCTTCTTGATTTTGTATGGTTGGGAATCATGCTCTGAGCACCTTTTTTTCTTAGTGTATTACCACTCTTAGTGTAGGTTTATTTCATGAAATATTTCTATCCATGTCCCCTTTGAAGTTTAGATTAGGTTTAGTCATTAGTTTTGCTTGCATTAGGAGTAGTTTGTGGCAGATTAGGTTTAGGAGAAGGAACAAGCCTTCTCCAGAGAGCTATCTCATTTCATACAGTCCCAAACTTAGGATAGCTCCATGTTTTGAAATCACACCAAATTCCCTATAAAAAATCATTCCATTCGGGGTGTTGTGGTTTTTATTTAACACGTACCTGTAAGGAGAAAATGATCAAGTAGTCAAATATGTATGTATGTAAGTGTAAATTCACATGGATAAGAAAGAATGTGTGAATGTAAACCACGAAAATGTAAATGGAACATGTGGACCTGATCCATATCGAGAAAGAGATTGTAGAAGGAAATCTTTTAATGTCAGTTTTTGGGTGATCTCATGCCATAGGACGAAGTCGAAGTGTAGGAAGGAAATGCTCTATGTCCTCCAATCTCTAATTTCTTCCTTGAATATGTGTGAATATATCTCTGTATGTCCTATTTTTTTGGGAAATAGGATTCCACTTGCTGAAGTAGTGTAGAGAGGCACACCCACTCGTAACCTAGAAGCCTATACCTTCTTCACATAATGCTAACGAAACCTTATCTTGTGAAATCCAATATGTATGGGCTTTTTAGAATTTTCTAAACCCACTCTCTAAATATAATTGAACCAAACATTTGTAGAATCTTTGTGTTAATATGTAAAAAATGCCCAGATGATGACCGCCCTCTTTAGGGGTCCATGTGACGTCACTGATAGGAGAATGTAGACCTAAAAGAGGACTAACCACATGTAAATTTTAACCCTTGAAAGTGATTGGAAAAAACCAAGGCACCCAAAAACAAGAATGGTTACCAAGGACAAGTGTAAACAAACATGCATGTACATGGAAAACAATCTATAAGCTACGCAATCAATGTAAATGATACGAAGAAAAGTAGTAAATTAATCATAAAATAATACAAAGTAAGTCACAAAAAGTGGGGTGTAAACATAGGACATCACTCACGATGTCGCAAGACATGTAAGGCCATCATGGCTGCAAAAAAACAAACAAGTGTGCACAAGAGAAAAAGGGCAAGGCCCATAGACAATAGCAAATAATAAAAGACAATGTAACAATTAGGTATGGAAACAAATATCCCAGTATAACAAATGCTTCTTATGAAGCAGCCATTAGCATGTTTGAAAGATAGCTAGTACATCAAAAGCGTGTATCAAGTAATGAAAAGTGCTAACTATAAAATGAAACAATAACAATTGTTAGAGATGAATGTGGATGCCCCCAGTGACAAGTGTAGGAAGGCTAGAAGGTGAGAAACCATGCTATGTGTAAGAGACCTCTATCTATGATAATGAATAGAAAAGGGTGTGAATGCATGTGTGTATAGTATAGATAAATGACATACAAGTAATCTAACTAGCATGTGTAACAAAGTGAGCATGAAAAAGAAAAACTAAGCAAGAGTAAAAGAAAACATAATATGCAGTATGATGTGGATGGATGGAATTAAATGCAAGATGGAATGATAGGGGCCACGTTCACCTCGAGTGAATGGAAGTGTATGAAATGAGGTTCATTGTTTTCCCCCTCAGCAATAAAAAATGAACCACAAGCAAGATGCATCATCCATAAATTGTCCAATAGTGTGTGTTGTGTCTAACGTGATGTGAGGAATGTGTAGGTATAGTGATGAGATGTAACCTAGGGATGATGTGTGTGTGAAACCTATATTCAAGCGTATATCACGAAAGATGAATATATAATTGATGAGTTAACCTAATCATATATCACTATAAGATGAATAGATGAAGGATGATTTATCCCTAAGTGTATATCAATACAAAATGAAAAGAGGGAGTGGTGATGTAAAATAAGGTATATACCACTACAAAATTATAGAATAGGTGACGATTTAGCCTAAAGTGTATGTCCCTAGCCTAAGATTGTCGCATAATAAAAGGTCAAATAGTAACTTTGTGAGTAGTGTAAGGTCTATTTGATTTGTAAACCCTCAGAAGTTGAGTATGGACCGAGGAACAAAAGTGTGTCATAGGTTGGTGAGTGCAGTGCGTAGAATAATATGTAGTATATGTAATGATGAAAGATGACCATGCGATGAATAGAAAATGTAAATACACGATTTGTAGAATGAAATGCAAGATGAGTAGAATATAAGATGAGTAGAACATGTGAATACACGATATGTAGAATGTAAATGTAAGAGGTGTAGAATGTGTAAAATGGCATGTATGTAGATGGAATAGTAATGTAGTATGTAAGATGATGTTATGCTAGACTCATATATGATGAAGACTAGTAGAATATGTGTGAAAATGCATGATGTAATATAAATGGTATGTAGATAAATGAATGATGTAGTATGTAGGATAAGTAGTTTTGCACCTAAAATGTGTAGACAATGGTTTATGCCTAGTGATGACTAGCATGATGTATGATGTATAAATGCACAAATGTCAAAATGTTTTAGTCAAAATGTAGAATGTATGGTGTATGCAATGTAATATATGAATAGATGTGGTGTGATTTCCTTATAGTGTAGTGTGTGGGGTTCAAGTTTAGTAAGCCCTCAATAGTCAAGTGTGAATCGAAGAAGAAGAGTGTGTCATAAGGTAATGATGCCCCTATATTAAGAATGAATGTGTATGTGCTATGAAACTAAATAATGTAAAGAGGATATGTGAGTAGGTTCTATAATGATGTATGTGTAAAATGTGAAGAATGTGATGTAATATTATGTAATAATGATAATGCAATAATGAGAGATATGTATATGGTGCTAATGTGATGCAAGGGGTAGATGTGTGAGCTACTATGCCCCCAAAGTGTGCACACAAATAGATCATGTAAAGTAATCAAGAATATCATCATCCTCTGGGTCAAATTCATATGGATAAGCATTGGTGACCTGATAAGTAATAGTGTATGGTTGATCATATAGTAAGCCATTAAGGCGTAAGTTTTACATACCCATAACATATTCCTCATGGGTGAATGGAGGAAGTGGGCAACCGTGTGCATACCAATGAGTGAGATTTTGCAAATAACCAAGAAAAGAAATTTTTAAGATAAAATCACGACCGAAAGGCATAGGAAATGAAATTGTTGTATGACTAGGATCTAATGTGCCTCCAATATAAGTAAGAAAAGATTCACCTAATGTGATTGGAGAAGAACAAGGGATAAATGAAAGGTATACAATAAGATGAAATATACAAAAATCATAAGTGGGGGTAGTATTGACAAAGCCATAGTAAATATGAGGTTCATGAGTAGAAGTATGAAGTTCCTCAAAGGTGAAACCATGATGAGCTAGACCATCATTGGAACATACATTGACATCACATGTAGGATCAAATGGAATATGTTCCTAATATAACTCATTCATGAAAAGTGTGCAAGTGAATGGTTGATGTGATAGAGTAACATCTATAGAATGGACAGGCTCTTGATAAGGAGTCATAGTAGTAGTAGTAGTAGGTGGCATAGAAGAAAGTGCAATTAACATACAACCAATACTTCCAATTGGTTATATGTGAAGAGGTTCTTAAATATTTTTGGGCTCATCGGTGAAATTTGTGCGTGGAATATGATGACTATTATTAAGATTCAAGTCGCAATACTGGAATGGATCATGGTCATGAAAAATGGTATGCTCCATGTTCTGATGTAATAATTTGTCACAATTATGTATAGTGTATGCGATCACTTGCATGTTATGAAGCCATGTCCTACTAACAAGATAATTGTACAAGACTTGGAACTCTACTAGATGGGCTGACGTCATAAGCGTAGAAAGAACTAAAATTTCAAGGAATGACATCGGACACAAGTTAATCTCAGATCCATTATCAATAAGAGTATGCTTAGCAACTACATTATGAATGTGAGATATGATATACAATGACACGCCATTATGAAAAGTATGAACATCGATAGAAGTTTAGAATTGAAAACTAGGTGTCATGGCATTTTAAAAATGCATCAAAAAATGCTTGATAAAATGAATGAGGATGCATGTCGCATGTGAATGTGAGTAGTAATAAGAAAAAAATGTACTCTATGTAGTAAATAAGGATTTGCAAGGAAGTATTCATTGATTGAATAATTACTTAAGCCTAGGAATGTAGAAGGTGGAAGCTTCGCATTTTTTCACATGATGATGCATGTCTCACCCTCTACCACTTCTCTACGGTTTTAGCATGAATGATCGAGTTAGGTTCACCAAACTAATTAACTAAAATTAACTATGTAGTATGGATAGTTAATATAAGTAATGAACCGATATAATAAAGTAAATAAATATAATAAAGAAGTAAGTAAGCTAAATATCTATGTAAAAGGAAATTCTAACCCTAATGTGAAAAAATGAAGAGGAAAGAACTCAGCTGAATAACAAATGCTCACAAGACATTGTCATAGTAATGAAGAGAAAATATAAAAGAAGGAATAACTATTCATAATTCCTCAAAGGAAATATCTAGAGGATCTAGCTGGATTGGGGTTCCTTGAGAGGGACTGGGGTGCCTGCAGGCACTCTGATCTCAAAAAAGAGTTCCCCATTAGGAAATTCATGGAGGAATGAAAAATCTTTAAAACTGATCTCCACTATTTTAGAAAATGGTCTCTTGCTTCAAACCTCATTTTCTTTTTCATCATATTATTTGTCCATTGCCATATGTTTCCAACAATCCAATATTAAATAAATACCTTGAGAGAAAAGACCCTAATGTGAAAAAATTAAGAGGAAAATTAACTGCTATGTTAACCGAAAACAAATATTAAAACCTAAAAAATTAAAATGCATATGAATGGGCAAGACTTACCACAACTGCCACAATAGTCAACTTACTAACCGAGCGCTGCACTATAACTTAGACCCGATGTACTTATTTGTGCAAGTGTGTGTGAAAATGACCTAGGTTTCTCTTGTGTCATTCACATCTTGTGAAGTAACAAGCAATAACTATGTGTACAAAATGTAATAGATTTTGTGCATGAAATATAATAGAATACCTCCCCCTATGAAGTGTGATGCACATATCCTTTCCTTGTGCCTAGATGATGGACCTATTTGGATGCAAGTGATCTCTAATGCAATGGATGGATGCAACTATAGATGAGTGATGGTAGTGAATTATATTAATTCCATCATTATGGTCTCATAACTTTATATTTATCGGGTTCTCTTGATCTAATTTCATAATTAACCTCAAAAAGGATGACCGCAATAAAGAAAAAGATCTCAAAGAGAAATAAATAACCCAAAAAGTGGAGGGAAAGTGAAAAAAGGATCGGGGCACTCATGGTGTGTCTAAGGTGCCCACGGGTGCCCTAATCTAGGCTAAAATTACACGGGATGACAAAATCTTACTAGGCATATGGGTGCAAGAGGTCGATAATGATGAAATAAAATAAAACAATATGGCCAAAAGAAGAGGGTTAATTAGTAATTTCTTCACTCAAGAACCTTCTAAATAGTAGTATGAGACTAGGATAAATAATGTCTAAAGTGCATGATTTTGTGTCTACATATTTATCTTAACTTCTAAATGAAGAAGAAATAGTTCTTTTAGAACATGTGATTACATAAACCGCACCATAATACTAATTTTCCTTTATGTACCTAACCAATAATGAAATTTTCAAAGAATTCTCATACACCACAACAATTTAAGTAACAAGTCAATAGATTTATGGGCATTATTAATCCACTCAATAATCATTGATTAAACCTTTAATTTTCTAATCATCCATCTTAAACCCATACGAGGGCCAAATTCATGGGTGTTAGATTAGTCTAGTAATTTGAACCATCGTCATAAGGGCCTCTACCCTTTCCACCATTCTCTCCCTATAAATATCAAGTATATTTACGAACATAGAGACATTAACCTCAAAATATTCAACTAATATTTGATTCTACGAATCCTTGAGAGTAGAGTATTTTCTTACAAATACAACAACGAGGATGAAGGGAAGATTTTGGGGATGATAAAAGAAAGATACAATTGCATTCAAAAACAATAAAAATGATAAAATAAATGCACAGCAGTGGAGGAAACAACACCCAAAATTCACACAAGAAATCAGAAATATAAATAAGCTATATATATATGAGATTTCAGGAAAATATTTAGCAAAGCTTCACATATCTTTTCTTCTTCTTCTTCCCTTACATACTCTTTTTACTATTCACTCCTCCATACAAAAAGACAAAACACACACACACACACACAATGATACATTCAATATAAGAATTAATTCCCTACATAGTTGACGCTACCATTCCTTAAAGGAAAACATTAATCAATTTTCTCAATGAGATACAATGTTAGAGATAAAATATGATCATTCCATTTAATGGAAATATTTTCCCTGTTACCAAAATTTGCAGCTGTCGAGAAGATTTTAGCTATTAGAGGTTAGACCTAAATGTGGGGTAACATTATATCTCCAACACTCCCCCCTAATCTAAACTCATTAGCATCCTTCTTAGAACTGTCTATACCATCTCCATAGTTTCTTATACATTATCTATATTTTCCATACTTCACTTCACCTTCAGCATAAACCACCAAAAAACTTATTATATGTTCAAATTAATCTTTTCCCAATGGCTCAGTAAAAATATCGAGAATTGATCTTATGATGTAAAAATTCTATACGATTTTCATTTTTATTGACCAGACTCTTATAAAATGATATCTAGTGTCTATGTGCTTGCTCCTTTTATGATAAACACTATTTTTAGACAATGCAATGGCTGAGTTATTATCATAATAAAATTTATTTTTTATTCTTGTTCATGCATTAGCTCAGCTAGCATTCTCCTCATCTATACGAATTTACATATTACACCAGTCGATGCAACATACTCAAGGGTTGTTTATTTTAATCCCATGATATTAACCCTATTAAAAACTGAAAAGCATAAAAAGAGGTACTTTTCCTATCATCAACACTATGTGAGGAATCAATTTCCATGTATCAAATGAGCTTAAACTCATCCACAACTAAATACAAAATTACATAGATGTTTGTTCCACAAACATACCTCAATATTATTTTTCTATCTTACCAATGAGAGTCTTTTGGAGACTCCTTAAACCTCAAAACAAGGCTCACACCATACATAATATCAGGTCTCATGGCCGACAACTACATGAGACTACCAACTAGTCTTTCAAATAATCTAGGATCAATAATTGAACCACTATCTTCTTTTCTAAACTTCAGCCCTGTAACTATTGTTATAGGCATACTTTAGATGATACAAAGGTAAGTCATTTCAATCTATTTCATCATGGTTTCCTTAAAATAATTTATGGAAATGTCTCCTTTGAAAATTAAATCATTTACATAAAGACACACAATAAATATTTTACCTTTCTCATCCATTTTTATATACAAAGTAGGCTCACTGTTGCACCTACTGAAGCCATTTTTAATTAAATAAGAATCAATGTAGTTGTACCATGCTCTAGGAGCTAGCTTGAGTCGGTAAAGCACATTTTTCATCTTGTATACCTTTTCTTCATGACTTGAAATTTTGTATCCTTCTCGATGCTGTACATAAACCTCTTCTTCAAGATAAGAATTTAATTTTTTTATTTTAGATCCATTTGGAAATTAAGCCACTTATTTTGAGCTGTAATAGCCAAAAAAATTCTTATCATATCCAAACATGCTACAAGATAAAACCTCTCATTGCCATCAATATGAGTTTGTTGAGTGAAACCTCTAGCACCCAATATTCCATTATTCTTAAGAACTTTACCATCCATGCCAAGTTTAGTTTTGTAAATCCATTTTATACCTATTACATTTTTCCTTTGAGGATGATCCACCAACTCCCAAGTGTTATTTTTCTCAATAGATTCAATATCTTCATATATGGCTTATGCCCATGCTTCATCAAAAGACTTCAATCATCAACTTCTTAAAATAAAGAAAAAATAGAGAAAGAATTTTTGTATCAACATTAAAATCAGACTCATAAATATCTCATAAACTCCTTGTTTTTCTCTGCAATAAACTTACCAATGTAAGATCCGATGAACTACTACTATCAATCGATTTTGGTGGACTGATTTATAAAAGCATCATGACTTGTGTTAATTGTGAAATATTCTTCCTGGTGTAAAATTATGTTTTGTTGAGGATCTCCTTATTGTAGATGGATGCGTACCTTGTGCTACAACTTGTGGTGCACGTCCGGGAGTGGAAGGTGGTATTGATTGACAAATATCTTGTCTTTTTAACACTTCATTAACCATATAATCATTTGAATTATTTATTCTTACACTTATTATTTTGTCTACACTTTTATCGGATGCTTCATTCTCAACAAATTGAACATATGTTCTGATTATAACTTTTCTAGTGCTTGTATCAACCAACTTATAAGAATTTATTTCTTTTGAATACCCAAAAAAGATACACTTCTGACCTCTCTTATCCAACTTCATTTTTATCTCTTAAAAACCAAAAGTATATGCCACATAGCCAAATACTTTGAAGCATCAAACACTATGCTTTCTACTGCTCCAATCCTCTTCTAGAATCATATTCCTTACAATTTTAGTTGGACATATATTTGAAATATAAATAGTTTTTACTACTGCTTCATCCTAATATTCATCTGGTAAATACTTTGACTTCAATATACTCCTTTTCAATTCCATGATGGTTCTAGTTTTCCTTTCAGCCACACCATTTTATTGAGGGTTGTAGTGAGTTGTAAACTATTTATGAAAACCTTTTTTGTCTCCAAAAAAAAAAAAAGAAAGAAATATACTCATCACCTCTATCAGTTCTTAATAGCTTACTGTAGTAACCACTTGGCTTCTCCAAAATAGCCTTGAACTACCGAAAGACACCAAAAACATCAGATTTATTCCTCAAAATTTAAACCCAAATATTTCTTGTATAATCATCAATGAATGTCATAAAATATGAACAACCTCGAATATAAGTTTTTTCATGGGTGCACATAAATCTAATTCTAATATCGAAAGAGGTACACTTTCTCTTCTGATTTTCCAACCTGGAAACACTCACTATGTCACTTATTTTAATTACACCCTTCATTTACTCTTTATGGTTTCTTGAATCAATTGAAAAACCCTTCACAAGACTCACTTGCATTAGCTCGGTAGTCATTAGCATTGGTACCTGACTCATTACAGGAATCATTTACCTTAGTGTTGGTGCATGATTTGATCCTTCCCTAATTTTCCCAAAAAAATTATTCAATCTACCTGGGTCATCGAATTTTTCTATCTCCCAAATGGATGAGTGAAAAATATTCGTCTTCATTTTTATGTCATTAATTATCCATTCCCATGGTCGTAAATTACTTGGAGCCTGGTTTTACTTGCAATTTCTCCATCCTTGGAGAAATTTTCAATTTTGGGTGAAAATGGAGAAGTTCTATGTTTTTTACTATTTAAAGAGAATATTTTCCTTGTCAAATTCTATCACAAAGACATCGGATGATACGTGGTTACTTTTAACTAGATGAGGCATAAGGTTTATATTGTAAACTTGTCATTTTTGTCACTTTTGGCAAAAATTCTGAACTATCCCCGTGGCTCCATCGGATCCTGATTGGTTGTTCAAAATTGTTAAGTGGCTGGATAAAATTTCCTATTTTTTCCCCAAAGATGTACACATGTTAACAAGTTAAGCAGTTATGGAATGGCGGACCTTTTTTATGCTTTGAAGGCATTATGGAAAAAGAGAAAAAATGAAAAGAAATTCCTAAGGCCCGGGAGGACACGTGGTAGCTTCTAATTCAAAGGTGGAAATGTGGATCGGTGGAAGACTTTGAATTTTTTAATCCTTTTTCGTGAAAGAAGGAATAAAGTGTAAAAATGGGCTTGAAACTTCACCAGTGAATCAAGGAAGGACACATGGCAGTTTGAAAAATCAAAGCAAGATAGGTGGGTTGTTGGGTTCATTTAAAGTTTTTAGCTTTATTTTGTAAAGTTAAAAAGTGAACCGCAACTCCGCTCCAATCAGAGAAAGACACGTAGCAATGAAAATTCAAAGTAGGGAGGCATAGAATAAATTATAAAAATGGGTCGAAAATCCACTTTGTGAATCGAGAAGAACACGTGGCTTTGAAAATTCAAAGCGGGAGGAAAAATGTTGGGTTACTTTGAAGTTTTTTAACTTCCAAAGGATAAAAGTTAAAATGTGAACCGCAACTCCGCTCCAATCGAGAAAGACAAGAGGCATTGAAAAGTTAGAGTGGGAAGGCGGATTCCCAAACGCTATTTGTGTCCAAGAGCAACACCAACCCCGGCTGCTAGAGCAGTTGCTTAAAGCACTTTGAAGTTTTAAACCTTTTTGTGAAAAAAGGAATGAAGTTATAAAGAGAACCACAACTCCATTGCATATCAGAGAGGAACACGTGGCAGCTTTGACAAGTCAAAGTGGAAAGGCGGATCATCGGGAAGTTTGAGAATTTAAGCCCTTTTTGGTGAAAAAGGGAATAAAGTATAAAAATGAAGCACGGTCCCGCTGGGGCCCACATAAGAAGCTAAAAATGAAAGGGTGGAGCACTGGGGAAAATTTGGAAAATTTTCCTTTTTACAAAAAGAGGTAAAATGGCATAATCGAGCCACGATTCCGCTTGGGACCCACATTAAGCCATGTGTAATGCCCATTTTCAAAGGGTAGAAGGGTGGGGAAAAATGTTAAAATTTTACATTTTCTCCAAAAGTTATAAAATGTTAAAAAGTGCTCCATGACCATGAGGGTTTTTCGAATTAAATTTCTCCATGTGGATGAATCAAATTCAAAGGGGAAAGATCGACGGTAGATGTAAATTGCATCTATTTTTTTACCATTGACATTCCAAGAACTTTGGAGATGTGATTTTTGCATCCTTATTCATCAAATTTTGATGATTTATTATCGTTTTTAATGGCATAGTGCAATTGAATGGATTTAGAGCTCAATTTATGAATTTGAGTTACAAATTTGAACATTTGAAGTGGATTTTTGCTCGGGCACTTGTAAAAAATGCAAATTATCAGATCCAAAAGTCCAAAAAAATTTGTAGAGGAAAAGGGTGAAATGATGAAGGAAAAGGGTCATGCATGCATGAGTGGTGAAAATTGTGATCCCAGTTCAAACAATGATGCAAGTATTTGCAATGATTTCCCTTTTCAAACACCTGACAACTTTTGGGTGTATATCTGTTAAACATCCCTTTTTGAGATCATGGTGAAATATGTAACAAGAAAAGGTTCCTTGAATATTATTTTCTTGGGGAAATCTTGGATGTAAATTGAGTGCTATAAAAATCATGCTTGATTCATGAAAATGGTTGGGGGTTCATTTTCACGAGAAAATATGAGAAAGCCCATCTTCCTGAGAGACCATCCAAGAGACCTATTAATCTCTTTTGTTTTAGATTTACATCGTGTCAAGTTTGTTGAGTGTACAACCATTGGCGAGCTTTGAGATTGTTCAAGAAACTTTCCCATGCTGATGAATCTAATCAATTTTGAGTTAATATGTGTTAATCTCGGAAAAATTTGTGTTTACTTCATTTCAGAATGTCTACAAATAGTTTTTCTTGTTCCTGTTGCAATCTTGTGTTGAAATCTCTCTGAATCACACAAAATCTCATCCCTATGATAGTCTAGTGGAATTTGTAATTTCATTATCAGAAGAGATTTCATCTGGTAATGAAATAAACAATTTAAAATCACTTTACCTTCTTTGATTGACAAATATTGTTTGTTAGTCTTTGGGTGTACCTTAGGCATGATAAACCAGAGGTTTCTAATGTTTAATTGAGTCTTTTAACTTGAGCCTTTGTGTTAAATTATTGAAGATTGTGTGAAAATGTGTAGATATGGGCCTCCATTGATGCACACCTTCTAGTTGAAGGAACATTTTAGTTATTATGAAGCTTTATGTTATTGAGTTTTCCATTTGTTTTAATTGCTCTCAAAGATCTGGCAAAGTAAAATTTGTCTTTCTTGAATATCCCACCAAAAAGTATTCAAAAAACAATGAATCCCACCTGAAGTACCCATGTTTTTCCCTGTATATCCATAAAAGAAAAAAATCCACTTGCTAAAATATGCAGAACAATCAGGATTCCATAATGTCTTTAGTAACCTAAGAGTTTCTTTGAAAATATGTCCATTCTTTAGAAGTGACAACTCGTGAGAGTTAAATTGTGTAGCATCGATCATATTTTCCCAAGGTTTGCTTTATAAAATTTGTGCAAAAGAAGGATATCTTCATCTCCTTCATCAAAAAAGGTTACAAAAGTGGTCCTCTCACCGTTGTTGAAAGGCATAACCTAAAATAGTGAGGATAGATCAAATCCTTTCAAGGTGCTATCTAATTCTCAACACCGAGTGACAAAGAGCCAGATGAATCACCTCCCAGCTACAAAATGAAATATATTTTGATATGTCTGTCTCTTAGTGTCTTGTGAAATATTTGATGCTACTCGACTTCCAGTGGAGAATCAATTTGGGTACCAACACGCTTCGGCACTATTTTCGGGGATTATTTTGAAAATCTGGATCTATTTGTGTGGCAACACACTTCCTGCATCGTTTAGGAGTATTTGGAGTTCCTAAAGATTTTTGACCCTGTTTATACTCCTTGCATGTTATGTGTGCTAATACGTTGTTGGAACGTCATCATTTTTTAGATTTGTAAGGATTGTTTGAAGTTATAAGTTCTGTGTGCAATATTTCTAGTTTCTAGCAGTTATTGCACTAAGTTTTTGTTGTAATTGATAAATTTGGGTAAAGGAAGGTAAGATATAATAAGCTTTGCAAGATTTATGTGCTGAAAGACATTTGACAGATCAATTTTAGTGCATTTGCACAACTAGGGTGAAAATACTTAGTGGTGACTCCATGTTGATTTGATTTTGATAAATTCCAGTGTCTTAACCTCTGTCATTTGAAATTTTTTTACTAATCTTTGCAAAGATGGAAGGAAGAATATATTTCTTCATTAAGGACCCTACTAGAAGGTTGTTTTCAGAGATGGGAAAATCAAATTCTGAAGGAAGAAGAATTTGGAAAGTTGTTGGAGATCGAAATCAAGAAAAGAGTTATCAATTTTGGAAACTGATCATCCTATGATTGAAGAGTTTCATACGTCCTCAAGTGCTTTTGAATTAGGTAGTATTTTTGTAGATCTGAATTCTCCATCTGGTGAGGGCCTTCATTTGTATTTGAAAAATTTGCTTCTCATTCTGTCCCTGTATTTTCCAAATCTGATAGAGTTTTCCAAGAAGCAGAGCCATTAGGGGATATTCATTTTGAAAATTATATTCCTATACCCCACATACCCCTCAGTCCTCATCATCTTGCATCTCCTACAAATTCACCTCCACAAAACAATATGGCTTAGCCCCCACCCAGACCTCCATTTGTTGTTAATACCTTTGGTCCTATAAACTTTAGAGGAATGGATGGTTATCCAAATGTTGTTCCACAAGATGTAAGAAATAGATTACCTAAGTTTCAAGGAAACAATACTATTACTGGAGATCAACACTTAAAGATTTTTGTTAATATGATGGAAGAATTTGAGATAGAATTTGAGGATGTGTATATCAAATTGTTTATTCATACTTTAGAAGAAGATGCACAGGACTAGTATAAATATTTTCCAGATAACTCTATAGATTCTTGGATAGAAATGAAGAATGCTTTTAGATTGCAATATGGAGATAAAATAGACCCTAGGTTTCTTTTATCAAAATTTGAAAATATAAAGAAGAACCCTAATGAATCAGTTCATGAATTCAATACAAGATTCAACAAAACTTTGAGAATATTTCCTATCATCTTAAGGCCTAGTGATGAATCATGTCTGATAAAGTATTATGATGCATTTGACAAGAAAGTTGCATACTATTTGAGGGATAAAAACCTAGCACATTGAGGCAGGACTTTACCATGGCTATGCAAATTGAGAACAACATCAAGGCAATTCACAAACCTCCTATGAGGGAGGGTATCAAATTGATCAATCCAGAAAAGCCTCAATCAAGCAAGGTGTGGATTTGGAGGAGGTTGTAAAAACTTTGCCAGGATCTGTTAAAGAAATATCATACAAGATAGCCTGAGCAGAGAAAGGAATTGGACAAAGTTCCCAAGGTTAGCACAAGCCAAAAAATCATGATATATTTGGAAATCATCCTAGGGGTGATCAGAGATTTGATGACAGAGGTAAATGGCCAAGGGATCTTGAAATAGACAGCCCCAACCTCAAGAAAATAGAATGGTGCCTGATCCTTTGACTGCCAGAGTTGCTGCTGTGGAAGATGCCAATGAAATTGATTGGTGTGATAGATGATTCTTTCCCCATCCTCCATGTGAAGTAGATCAACAAGTTGAAGAAGCTGATGATGATAAGACAAATGATGATTCTTGCATGATGAATAACCCTAGAATTTCATAGCAGGGAGAAACTTCAAACGAGGTGATAAGTGCTAGAACTACTACAAGTTTTGGGATTGCATTCATCGGTATTACCTCTTCCTCCCTCTCATACTTTTGAAATAGATATGGTACAAACTTTTGAATTTCCCAATAATGATTTTGAATACTTGAGGGCATTAATGATTGAAAAGTATGATGGAGGAATCCCTTCTGAAGAGGATAGGTATTTATTGATGAATGTCATGGTTGCCCAAGAAAAGGAGCATAATACAAGGAGTAAGGTTTCCAAAGGGGTAGGGCCTCAAGCCAAATCAAAAACTCCAATACTTACCAAGGAAATCCCTAACAAAAATGCATCTTGGAAAAGGCCTTGTTTCCCAAAATAAGATCTGCATTCCCCTCCCTGCTCAAGACCGAAAAAATTGAATACCATCGATTATTTTTTAATCTTCCTCCTATTACTTGCCTTACCCAAATATGTTCCATATGATATTTCCCAAGTCTTGAGTCAAATCAAGGTTTCTGTTCCAATTGTTGAATTGCTTAGAATTCCTGAGCATGTAAAAAGGGCTTTTGAGTATTTGGGATTTAATGAAGAAATGATTACCCAGGGCAGAAATTTGAACAATGTTGAGATTCCTCCTACCATTGCAAAGTTAGAAAAACCACAAGCATTGGAGGAACTTGGGGAACCACCTGAGGTATATCTAGGAACTTATCTTGTTAAGTCTCAGCTGAATGTAGATCCATTTTTCACCACTTTGATTATTAAGGATAGGCTGCTACACAATTGCATGTTTGATTTTGGAGCCTCTTGTAATGTTATGCCTCTTGAGGTCATGAATGAATTGAATATTAAAGTAACAACATCTTATGGGAAGTGTATTGCCATGGATTCAAGAGAAGTGCCAGTGGTTGGATGTGTCAAAGGTCTGGTAGTGCAACTTGTAGATTATCCAGGAAGAAACTTAACCATGGATGTTGTCATTGTTGATTGTCCTGCTAAATGGGGAATGTTGTTATCTAGAAAGTGGGCAACTAGTGTGGGTGGTAGTGTGAAAATGGATATGTCTTATGCAACCATCCCAGTTGAGGGCAGCCTTGTGAAGTTAGTTGGTGAAAATAAAATGTTATATCTTATTGAGGATCCCAACAATGCTTCTTATGAAGTGTTGTATACAAATGTTGATATTGGTAACTTTGTGAGCTATGTTGATTTCAGGGAATATGAAATTGAAGAATGCAGATCTCCTGAGCAGTTTGGATTTCCTGGAAATTTGATGTTTGATGCAAGCTCGAAGGATGTTGGAAAACGTTCCCTAGGCACAAAGGATAAGAAGAAACAAATGTGGTTAGCTAACAACTTGGAGAGAAAAGAAAAACAAGTATATAACCAGTTGTTAAAATGTATCAGTTGTATGGCATGGTCATACCTAGATTTGAAGATACTTGAAGAATTTCCTTGATTTCTTTCTCAGAATCAAGATGCATATCATTTGTATAGTGTATAGTCCTTTGGTTTCATTCTTCTTTTTGTATTTTGTTCGTTCTAGTCCTTGGTGACTGGTTTTGCTGGTTTCTCGGTTCATGTTTTGGGAAGTTGGTTTTTTTCCTCTGCTCTACAAAGTTGGCTCATGACTCCATTGCCCAATGGATTTTTTGGCACTTGGTCTACTATTTGTTCTTTTTCACTTGTCACTCATGGGAGTGCCCATCCTTGAAGCTAGAGCCGATGTTGGTGCATGATTTGATCCTACCCTAATTTTCCTAAAAATTTCTTCAATTTGCTTGGTTCATCATATTTTTTTATCTCCCGAATGGATGAGTGAAAAATATTCTTCTTCATTTGTATGCCATTAATAATCCATTCCCATGGTTATAAATTTCTTGGAGCGTGGTTTTACTTGCAATTTCTCCATCCTTGGGAGAAATTTTCAATTATGGGCAAAATGGTGAAGTTCTCTATTTTTTACTATTTGACGGGTGTCTTTTCCCCATCAAATTCTATCATAGCATTGAGATATGTGGTTGCTTTTAATTGGATGAGGCATGGTGGGTTTATATTATAAACTTGTCTTTTTTGTCACTTTTGGCAAAAAGTGTGAACTTTCCCATGCGGCTCTCAGTCGGATCCTGATTGGTTAGTCAAAGTTTTTAAGTGATGGAGAAAATTTCCTATTTTTCCCGAAGATGTACACGTGTAAACAAGTTAAGCATTTATGGAATGGTGGACCTTTTTATGCTTAAGGAATTATGGAAAAAGACAAAAAATGAAAATAAATTCCTAATGCCCGCGGGATTACACATGGCAGCTTCTAATTCAAAGGTGGAAATGTGGATCCGCGGAAGAATTTGAATTTTTAAGATTTTTCGTGAAAGAAGAAATAAAGTGTAAAAATTGGTTGAAACCCCTGAATCAAAATAGACACGTATGTCAGTTTGAAAAGTCAAAGGCAGAGGGGATGCGGATCGGCGGAGAACTTTTAAGTTTTTGGCATTGTTTTGGAAAGAAGGGAATAAAGTATGAAAATGGTCCAAACTCGCCACCGAATAAGGGAAGGACACATGGCGCTTTAAAAATCAAAGTAGGAGAGGTGGGTGGTTGGGTTCCTTTGAAGTTTTTATCTTTATTTTGTAAATTTACAAAGTGAACTATAACTCCACTCCAATCAAAGAAAGACATGTAGCAGTTTGAAAAGTCAAAGCAGGGAGGTAGAGAATAAAGTATAAAAATGGGCCGAAACTCCGTTGCAATAAGAGAAGGACACATGGCTTTGAAAATTCAAAGCGGGAGGCAAATGTTGGGTTACTTTGAAGTTTTTAACTTTAAAAGGATAAAATTTAAAATGTGAACCGTAGCTCCGCTCCAATAAGAGAAAGACAAGTGGCATTGAAAAGTCAGAGCGGGAAGGTAGGTTGCTGGAGCACTTTGAAGTTTTTAAACCTTTTTTGTGAAAAAAGGAATGAAGTTATAACAAGAACCGTAACTCTATGTTTTGAATTAGAGAGGAACACATGGTAGCTTTGACAAGTCAAAGTTGAAAGATGGATCATCGGGGAAGTTTTAGAATATAAGCCCTTTTTGGTGAAAAGGGAATAAAGTATAAAAATGAAGCGCAGTCCCATGAGGGCCCACATCATAATCTAAAATGAAAGGGTGGAGTGCATCGGGGAAAATTTGGAAAATTTTCATTTTTGCAAAAAAGGTAAAATGGCATAATCGAGCCACGATTCCATTCGACCCACATTGAGCCATGTGTCACGCCCATTTTCAAAGGGCGAAAGGGCGGGAAAAATGTTAAAATTTTACATTTTTTCCAAAAGTTATAAAATGTTAAAAAGTACTCCCAGGCCCATTTTAATCAAATTTTCCATGTGGACGGATCAAATTCAAAGGGGCAAGATTAATGGTAGTTATACATTGCATCTATTTTTACCACCATTGGCATTCCAAGAACTCTAGGAGATGTGATTTTTGTATCATTCTTCATCAATTTTTGATGATTTCTTTTCATTTTTAATGGAATAGTGCAATTGAATGGATTTAGAGATCAATTTGTGAATTTGAGGTACAAATTTGAACATTTGAAGCCAATTTTTGCTCGGGCACTTGCAAAAATGTGAATTATCAGATCCAAAAAGTTGAAGAGCAAAAATAAAGCAAAAGGGTGAGATAAGAAGGAAAAGGGTCTTGTATACATGAGGGGTGAAAAACACTCTCCCAGTTCAAACAATGATGCAAATATTTGTAATGATTTCCCTTTTCGAACACCTCGTAACTTTTGGGCGTATATCTATTAAACGTCCCTTTCTGAGATGATGGTGAAATATGTAACAAGAAAAGGTTCCTCAGAATATTATTTTCTTAGGGGAAAGATTGGATGTAAATTTAGTGCTATTAAAAGCATGCTTGAGTCATGCAAATGGTCGGGGTTCATTTTCACGAGAAAATATGAGAAAGCCCATCTTCTTGAGAGACCATCTAAGAGACTTGTTAATCTCTTTTGTTTTAGATTTGCATCGTGTCAAGTTGGTTATGAGTGTACATCCATTGGTGAGCTCTGAGATTGTTCAAGAAACTTTCCCCTGCTGATGAATCTAATCAATTTTAAGTTAATCTATGTTAATCTCCAACAAAATTTGTGTCTTCTTCATTTCAAAATATCTACAAATAGTTTTTCTTGCTCCTGTTGTAATATTGTGTTGAAATCTTTCTGAATAACAAAAATCTCATCCCTGTGATAGTCTAGTGGCATTTGTAATTTCATTATCAGAAGAGCTTTCATCTAGTAATGAAATAAACAATTTAAAATCACTTTACCTTCCTTGATTGATAGAGATTGTTTGTTAGTATTTGGGTGTACCTTAAGCATGATGAACCAAAGGTTTCTAATGTTTAATTAAGTCTAAATCGATCCTTCCTATTAAATTCTTGAAGATTTAGTGAAAATGTGTAGGTCTGGGCCTCCATTGATGCACACATTATAGTTGAAGGAACATTTTAGTTATTATAAATATTTCAGTTGTTTAGTTTTCCATTTTTGTAAAGGCTCTCAAAGATCTGGCAAATTCAAATTTATCTTTCTTAATCTCCCACCAAAAATTATTCAAAAAAAATGAATCCCACCTGAAGTACCCTATTTTTCCCTGTATATCCAAAAAGAAAAAAATTCACTTGCTAAAATATGCAGAACAATTAGGATTCCATAATGTCTTTAGTAACCTAAGCCTTGCTTGGAAAATATCTCCATTATTTAGAAGTGACAACTCATGAGAGTTAAATTGTGGTGCATTGATCATATTTTCCCAAGGTTTTCTTTATAAAATTTGTGCAAAAGAAGGATATCTTCATCTCCTTCATCAACAAAGGTTAAAAAGGGGTTCTCTTACCCTAGTTGAAAGGCACAACCTAAAATAGTGAGGATAGATCAAATTCTTTCAAGGTGCTATCCAATTCTCCAACACCGAGTGACAAAGAGCCAGATGAATCACCTCCCTAGCTACAAAATGACATATATTTTGATCTATCTATCTCTGAGTGTCTTGTGAAATCTTTGATGCTTCTTGGCTTCAAGTGGAGAATCAATTTGGGTACCAAACTTAGCACATAACTCATTTACACTAACACATGACTCATTTACTTGAGCAAAAGACTCAACTGTATGACTATAGGACTCACATGCATTAATGGACGCCTCATTTTCTTTAGCGTAGGAATGATTTGGCTTAGTGCATGACTTGGCTATGAAATGAAATGTAGATTTTTCTACAAACATATCTGATGTTCTCTTTTATCCTAGTTGTAATCTCAAGGGAAACATTCTATTATTGCTCATCTTCACTTTTGCAATCAACTAAGTACTAGGAGATTTTTCCACAATCATGCAATCATCATCTTCCATGTAAACCATGTTTCCTTTCTGTACCAACTATATAACACTCATAATATTATGCTTTAAACTAGCAACATAAAAAAATTCATTAATGACCTTACACTCCGATTTTTTGTTAGAATGTCAAATGTCCCTTTTCACATTACACTCACTTGATTATTATTCCCAAGAGTAACATTTGAGGTTATTGATTTATCAAAACTAGAAAATAACTCTAGATTTCTAGACATGTGATTGTTGTAACTTGAATCTAAATACCAAATATCATGTGAAATTTCTTGAACCATATTACATTCAAACATAATTTTTTTGGAAATTGGGTCGTAATATTTTTGCATGCAATAAACATATAATTTTTTTAGAACTTTCAGGCTGATTTAGATTTTATTTTCCTTGATCATCATATTGTTTCTTCTTACATTCAAAAGAGTAATGTCCATAATTTCTATAATAATGACACTGAACATGAGACTTGTCTTATCTATGAATGGTTGAATGATTATAATCATGTGAATGATCATAGTTGTGTCCTCTTCGCTTTGGTTTGTAGGACTGATGATGCATCCTCTTAATGTTTCTCTACCTCTTCATCTAAGAGTAAATATTTCTTCTCTAGCTCTTCCATGGCTTATAGATACCTTAGATGAGAATGCATTGTTTATAGTCATATGTGATATATCTCCCCTCTCTCATGGTTTATCAAGGATACATGTAGTTCATCTATTCACATATGACTTAAAATCCTTAGTTTCCTCTATAACAACAACTAAAGGATAAAAATTAAGAGGTAGAAATATCTAAAAAAATTCAACTATACTTTAATCTTATATGGTTTCCCCATATGATTTTATTTGATTTACAAGTCCAAAAACATGTGTAAAAAAACATACTACACAATCAAAATATTTCATATTTAGAATCTCAAAATATTTTCTAAGCAACTGGGTTTTTACTACTTTAACTTTAAACTTACCTCGATATATCAGATGGAGATTTTCCCATGCATTCTTAGCTTAGTTGGCTGCTACAACTCTTGGAAGAATGCTCTCATGCTTATCTTGATGAATTTAGAAGAGGGACTTTCCATACATATTCCTTTTTCCTTTCAAAATATATTTTTCTTCCTTTGTGAGTGCGTTGAATGTTTCTATATTTGTGGGTTCTAGATACCCATTATCAGGTCATCTCCCAAACATATTGGGATCTAAAATGAGTTTTTATATTCAAGGACCAATATTCATAATTTTTATGACTAAACTGTGGATTTTTTAGACTTAATAAATATGTTCTGATGTGGATGCCATTTAATGGATGTCAATAATTTCTACAAAGATATGGAAAAAAATAACTTAGTCTTGATGACTAAAACCTTCTGCTCTGATACCAGATGAAGGGAAGAGGCTGGGGAAGATAACAAAAAACTCAAAATGTATTCAACAACACTTAAAATGATAAAATAAATGCACAAAAATAGAGTACACAACACACTAAATACACACCAAAAATCATAAATAAAAATCAGCTACATATATATTAGATTTCTGAAAATATTCAGCAGAGCTTCACTGCTCTGTTTTTCTTCTTCTTCCCTTACATACTATTTTCTCTCTTCACTCCTCAATAAAAAAATTTAGCTAACACAAAAAAAAAATTCCATCAAGTAAGAAATTAATTCCCTACAGGTTGCATCTCGGTCATTCCTTGTAGGAAAACATTAATCAATTTTCTAGAATGAGAGAGAATGTCAGAGATCAAATCTGATCATTCTATTTAATGAAAATCTTTTATCTTTTTCCAAAATCTGTAGTTGTTAGAAGCTTCAAGCTATTAGAGGTCAGAGTCAAATATGGAGGTTGAGATTATATCATATATATATATATATACTCGTAATTGCACCATAAGATATGATACATAGACTAATTAAGAAAGTCATGCGTACATAATGTAATATCTCATGTGTAAGCTACACCATATTCAAAGAGTACAATATCATCTTAATATTCATAAAAATTAAGGTTGTTGATTTAGAAATTTACCCATATTTATTTTCAAACAGAAAAAGTAAAGAGAGAAGTTAAAACACTAAAGAAGTTAGAGATTGAGAGGTGGGTATTTTGAAGAATATTAATGTGTAGATATAAAGAAGATAATTTTTTATTTCATTTTTGGCTACTTTATTTTAAATCAAAGAGGATTAAAAAATTCACCTATTACCTTGCTAGAATATATACAATTTTGAATTTGTAAAATGTTTAACTAGAGGCTTATAAAGCAAGCATAAAGCTACAATTTATCATTATTTTTCAACATCATTTTTACAAACTTTAAAAGGGTTTTATTTCCTTCCGTTAAGTCCATTTACTCGTGTTCTTGATTACCATATTAGACATGAGCCCCATCCTCATGTGAACTATTTGAATGGTAGGGTCATTACCACGGTGGATACATGACTACATTTTGACTCCCGCTTACCCTTGCGCCTCTAAAATAATTATTTTAAAAAAATATATATTCCCACCATCCTAACTTCAGAAAAGGAATTAATTCCATTACCTAAAATGAATTAAATCATTGTTTTTTCTTGAGTTCCTAGCTATACTCCATTGTCTAGAAACATCTTTTTTAACAGTTGAAGATATAGACAGACAGAAAGAGTAGTACATTGAACACATCACCAAAACCAAAAATTCACCAAAGTAAAGGATATCTAATTTGTGGGGTAGAATGATTCATCCATTTTACACATCAAATCTTAATTCAAGTCCACTCGGTCGGAAAAAGGTATTATTAGTTATGAATATAATAATAAACAACATTTTATCAAAATATATTTAAACATGTAAGGATTGGCAGCAATTAGCTTAAAAGTACTTTTGGAAACTGGAACTTTATTTGTTACCAGTGTAAGATATAATTTCAGCGGTATGAATTCTACAAAAATATTGCCATCCTTATGACAAATGGCTAACTTAATTTATGCGAATTCTTTGTATGGAATGACAATATTATAGTTTCAAGATTCAATATTCTTGTTATTAAATGGTGCAATCATCTGAACATGATACCTATTCATATATGGATTAGCCAATTCTTAGTTTAGATATATGATGTTTATATTGTGTATAGATAACTACATTTTCAAATCACATGTTTTTAAAATTCCACTTTTCTCGTTGAAGAAAACAGTTTTTGCATCAATATCGAGTAAAAATCAAATTGTTTACATGAATATGATTTTTGATTGGTGTATTATATTTATATTATGCAGATGGATTTTACGAATTTATTAGTGCTCACATTTGTTTTGGATAGAGATTAAATATTTAATGTGTGTAGAATATTATTAATAGATATATATCGGTTCATAAAACAATTATGAGAACAATCATGTTTCGGTGGTTAAATCAATCCAGATAAGATTATTTTTGAGTAGTTTGTGGTGAAATAATAAGACTAATTGGTATAAGGAAATCCTATTCCTATATATCTATAAAATATATTTCAATAAAACTAGGAATTTTTGTTTGTTGAGCCCTTGAAATTATTGGATCACTGCGATGGAGGAGTGAGAGATTAGAGTGTGAATTTTAGTATTAAATAAAAAAATATTGATAATAATAAAATTATGTTTAATATGATTATATTCTTAATTATAATTAATAGAAAAATATAAATGTACATGAAAATGATGATAGTATTTTTATTATTAATAATACTAGTATAAATATCTTAAATACATCTATCTAAAATATGCCGAGAGATATCAATCACAAAGCACCTATCTAACTATGTAAGTCTAGTATAAATATACTTAACAAGTAGTGATTACAAATATTTTGAATATAATATGTATCTTATAATAAATCTATTTATATGAAATACATTAATGGATATCAATTTCAAGTTTTCTCGGTTTGAATTTCTATGTACTTCATAAGTCAACAACTTCATTAAATTTTCTATCAATTTCCCATTGATTTGTGGAAAATGAAATCATTTATATATGTAATTATGTCGGTCTAAAAATATATATATTCAAGAAAAAAAGACCCAAACACTACTTGTAGTGCCCACTTCCCTTCAACACCTTTTATTATTGATCATGAAATTGTTGACTAGACTCATGGATATTATTGTAACTTTTGATTTAGCATGATGTTAGATGTTAGAGAATGGACTATTGTTGACTTTGATTCATATATGATGCATGTGGATTATTAGAGACTTTTATATTGATGTTGATATGTTGTTGACATGGTTATATTTATATATGTTGTTCGGACATGTGACATTTTGTCATATTGAGTAGACCTAGATAATTGAACTAATCTTGTGATCATATGGCTATTGATGAAATTGTAAATGATATCGTTGTTTGCTAGATGATGTTTTGATTTATACATAGATAATTTTGGAGTTATATTTTATATTTATTTTAAATGAATTTATGTGGCCACGAGGTTGAAGGAGGCATTTTTGTTTTGTAGGTAAACATGTCACAACAAACATCGGGGGATTTGAGACCAACAACATTGGAATCCTAGATGAATTCAACAAGGGTAACCATGATAACATGTTTTGTTATTTGTGTATGTTTGTATTGTTGTTAGGGGTCCCCATGGGGGGGGATCAACTTTGAATGTGACCAAGGGGTTATGTGTATTTTTTATTTAGTTCCTTTGTTTAATTTTAATATGTGTTTATTTAGTGATGTATTTCCCCTTTATTATTTATTAAATTGTGTCTAGATTTTGTGAGTAATCATGTTGTTAAATTAATTAAAATGGGTCAAAAAACGTATTTATTAGAGTTGATGGCTCTTGGATTAAGTGTTTTAAGTAATATGTAAGTAACTTTGAGTATGAAATTCTCCACCATCCTTTTGAAATTTCGATCTATCCTTAGGGGCTTATTTTGGAGGCTTGTGGGAAAAGTTAAACTTGTCCCACACCTCTTAAATTGTTACACCAACCTTACCTATGGGTTGGGGAGTCAAAATTAGGCTTCATGATGTTTTTTTATTGCACTTTCTTACATGTATTTAATTTTGCTCCTTAAGTGGTGTGGGCTCGGATTTTATGTGTAAGTAAAACTATCATTTATCCACTCACTTATTTATTGTTCTTTGGATGTTGAAGGTTGAATTTTGAGGTAGAGTTGAGCATGTGTGATGTGGCATCTTACATGGAGCCACCTCATCCCCCTCTTTTTTTTTCTATTTATTCAAATTCTTTGGCTTGTTTGGTGGTACTTCATTTTGATTTTGTGCTCTTGTAATTGGAGAGAGCTGAGATTTTTGAATGCTTGTGGATTGTTGGATGTTTTGGACTGTTTGGATTGGAAAAAAATTTTTGTTGAAATTTTTAACCAAGATCTATCATGGAGAGGTAGGATCTTGACTCTTGTAAAAAGATTTCTTTTCTATATTATGCATATGTGAATGTTTTCGAATGTATTGGTATGTTTTTGGTTGGTTGGGTAGATTGCTTAAGTGTGGTGTAGGAGAAGACTATGGGGATCTTTGTGGGGAGGCATAAGAGTTATTTTTGGAGGGAGTTTGGGTTGGGTGTTCCACCTTGGAAAATAAATAGCTTGCATTTCTTACTTTTGGGGGAGCCATAAGAGGAGGGAGGCATAAGAGAATGGGGAGGCATAAGAGGTACTTTAGGGAGGCATAAGAGTTTGTAGGGGTTTTTGAGATGAATATATATTGGCGGGTTTTTAAGGTGGACACCCATTCCCCATTGGGAGGTATAAGAACTTCCCCATAGATCTTTCTCTTTTGGCCTTTGTATGATGAGGCCTTGTATATTTTGTTGTTGTCCTTCTTGGGACTAAACTACATTATTTTGGACTGTGTTATGTTTGTGAAATCTTGTTTTGTGATTGTGGAAGCTTGTTTTGTTGCCATGAGTTGAATCCATCCTTCATTGTAATGTGGTTGGGGCTCGGGGGCCAATGAGGAGGATGACTTATCCTCTTCATTGAATTATTGGTTGGGTGGAGAGTGTTGCCTCTCCCCCTTTTTTGTTGTGATCAAATTGGAAGCAAGGTGGATCTCTCTGGTTTTTGTTCTTGGAGATGTGTGTGAAGACAATTTTGTAGTTCTCTTGGGTCTCCTTATTTTAAATTTTTCCACTTCACGTGGATGACATTGTAATAATATTTTGGTGAAAATTTATTTTATTTTGGACATGATAGTTAAATTTGAATGTGAAAAGAAAACAAGAAATATTTATTCTATAATTTGTATTTTTGTTGGTGAAATGAAAGGAAGTTGCAAAAGGAATTAGTTCAGTTTAATAGAAGTTGTTTTATTTCTATAAATGTTGTTTCTCTTGTTTGAAATTTGATTGGAAATATTATTGCAAACTCTCTTTTTGAAGACTAGAAAAGTCTGTGTTAAGAAACATTACATTTCTCTGTGTTATTTGAAAGGCATGTTTTAAAAATAGAACTACATTCTTGTTTTTCACGCATTGATTGAAGGAAAGATAAACATTTTAAAGATGGATTGGAATGAACATGAATATTTAATAGTATGGAAAATGAAGTAGGTCAATCTCCAGTTGGAAATAAGTAGATCTTTGTAAGATTTTTGTAAACCTGCAATAAATGTTAGAAAAATATACAGAGTACCCTGCAACAATGAAAGATAAAAAAATGTGAATATAAGATAAGGATGATCAAATCGCATCCAAATATAGTTTGTATTGATCAAATAAATTTACTTTGAAACTCTATAAATTGACTAAGAGGTAGAAAACCGGCATTGCAGAAACAGGTGAATTGAATTTGAATTGAAATATCAACCTTTTAAAATTAATCCTTACAATCTTGTTGAAATATTTCAAGTGCATTTTCTCCATGCATGTTTGGTGTGTTGAAGAAGAAAGAATGGCGGATTAGATCAATTCTGGTAGTTGAAAATGTTTAGTTCACATTTTAATGGAAGGAAAGACGTTTTCTTAAAATTCACCCATCTAAATTTGTTAAAAATAATATTTTAGGCTTCCATGGTGTAGAGGAGTTTGAGCCCTTTCGTAAAAGTCCTCATTTTCTCAAGTCCAAGATTTCACCAAAATTTATGGCCATTTGAATTTTTTACTTTGATTTGGTTTAAAAAAAAAAAACCAACTGTCAAAATTATATAATAAAATATTGTTAGGCAGATCCGCGGGCAAAATTTACCTTTAGTGTTTTTTTCCCAAAAAACGTAAAATACACAAAGTTCACCGCCACTCCGCTTGTCTAAATCATCCCTTTCGGAGGAAAAATTTTCTAAGTTTGAAAATTTATTTTAGCTAAAATTCCTCCGCGGCCCCACAAAGTGCCGCCCTTTGTTTTTGGGAAAATGCTTCCGCACTGCACGAGGCCAAGCGTCCTCAAACATTAGTTTTTGAAAAATTGCTGAAAATTCCTAATTTGCTGTTCTAATCCCCCTTGTCACGTATCACTGTTGGTTTGACACATGGCTTCCTTAGGTTTTGGCGGAGGCGTGTAGTTTTTTAAACCCTTGAATCTTTTTTTCTTAAATATCAAAATTTGTAAGTCTCCCCAAAGGCCCGCCTTGCCATATGTCACATTTTGTGTTACACATGACATCGTTAGGCATCAGCAGAGGCGTGGGTTATTTTTAACCCTTAACACTCTTCCTTCAAAACTCAAAATTTTCTAAGTTCCTCCGATGGTCCGGTTCCCCACTTGAATCTTTGGGCTTGACATGTGGCTTTTCTCGGTTTCGGTAGAGGCGCGGATCATTTTAAAAAAATATATATTTTTCAACAAAAAAACTAAAAATTCTAAATGCCTCCGGTGACCCACCTTCCCATTTTGGTTAGAATTTTGGACACGTGTCCCTTGTGGACCTTAGGTTTAATTTTCTCCTTTTGGCGCGAAGCCCCAACGTAGGCGCACGGGGGTAAATTGCACTTTTTCCCAAAAGGGAAAAGCGCTAAGTTTCTCCCCCGCTCCTCCGGTCCATGATCTCCTCTAGGAAAAAAACCTCCCTTTGGCCCTCAGCCCTCTTTTAGGTAAAATTCTTCCCTAGTCCCGCAGGCCCGCCTATGGGAAAAATTTCTTCCCCAGCTCGCAGGCCCACTTTTGGGAAAAATTTCATCCCAAGGCCCGCCAGCCCGTAACTTGAAAAATATGAGGAGTTAGGAGGACTTCTTTATATCATTGGAAAGGGGAAAAAATTCCTATCTAATGGAAATGTTTTCAGAACTTTTAAGTATGTTAAGTATATGGGAAAAGTAAGGTGGAAGCTCAAAGATGAGTTTGAAAGTGGCTAAGTGAGAGATTTCCCTTTTAATTTAAATGTTTATTCTACCCCGTAATTAGACCTTGTTAGTTATTTTGACCTTGTGCAATTAAATGCCTTGATTATTTAATTTTTTTGGCCCTTTGACCCTCTAAAATTTAATTAAGTAATATTTAACTGATGTTAATTTAATCTTTTTTTATAAATGAACACCTAAGGGAAATTTAACTATGCTTGGATTAATTTTACTTAGTAATTTGTAATTTGGATTTAATATTTATATTAATGGAAAAATTGAATTACTGAATATGTTTTCCTTTGAAACCTTACTTTGACAACTGTAGTTTCAAAGCATGTTTGTGGACACTTTGCAAAAAAAATTATTCCATAATTTTCCTAAACTAAACCTAGGTTGTTCTTAGGTCTCAAGTGGGAGTTTTTAGCGGGAGTTAATCTTGGTATCAGAGCCATGGGTTCAAAGCTTGGACACTTGGGAACCTTTAAAAACTTGAGACATGAACTTTAAACCTAGTACAATATTAAACCTAGCACACTTTTAAATTTAGAAAACAATTTTGTTTGAAAATTGCATATTTTAGTAAACATGGAAAACTTAATAAAACCAAGAATAATAAAAACTCTCCACCTTGGTCGTGCGGGGATCAGACTGACGAGGGATCATTTCACATAGACTTAGACTTTCCATGTTCGGATGATACCGTTGTAACTACCCTACCTCATATTTTACAGATGCTTCAGGACATCAATGCCACTTTACGTGGAGAGTCCATAAGAGGAAGTTCAGCCAGACATGACAAGGAGCCATCCGTTGATGCTTGTGTATCTCCTCGATATAGCGAGGAGCATAGAGAAGAGAACTCCCACATTGATTCAGCCAAAGTAGAGTCATCACAAGGGGGATAGGGAGACCGGATTCCATGACACAAGGATAGCTCTCAGAGCCCTAGGTTTAGGGATGAGCACGCACAGAGGCCTAGGAGTCACCAGACTACAATTGTAGATTACATTAGGGAGATCTAGAAGCTACAAACATCTAATTATTTTGGTGACATAGGTGGATTTTAGGAAGAGGCCTGGTTGGTGAGCTTAAGTGGGTGCTTCAAGATCTTCCCTTGTTATAGCAACATGAAAGCTCATGTTATGATCCATCTTCTAAGGGATGGAACAGGTGTTTGGTGGAGGACCGAGGAGTAGAAGCTCCATGTTGATTCAAAAATGGTTACTTAGGAGATATTTGAGGAGTGTTTCAGGAGCAGGTAATTATCTTGGAGGTTCATTCAGTAGAGGATAGATGAGTTTCATGACCTTCGAAAGACATCATTCAAAGTAGCCGAGTATGAGATTTGATTTCTTGATCCAATCCAAAGATGTCAATTACATGCGGGATGAGCGGTATGGATCCACATGTTCATGGGGCCTGAATCTAGATATTGGAGGTATGGTGCATATCCATTGTCCATAGATATTAGCTGAGGCCGTTGAGAAGGCCTATATAGTAGAGGAGACTCGGGAAAGACACAGTAGGCCAAAGACAGAGTTCGGAGACACATCTAGTAGATGCAGGACAATAGATAGAGGGTTCATCTCCTCCTCCTCATGGTGAATAGGGTTCAAGACAGTCATCTTTTAGACCACAACAGCAGTGTGAAGACCCGCCAACCTTATAGACCTCCACAGAGATTCAATGCACAAAGGGGGCAGAGTATGGGGCCTCCTCCTAGGGGTCCCATTAGGACACAAGGTGCACCAAGAGCTCAGTCAGCAGGAGCTCACTAGCAGATACCTCGGTGAGTCCATAGCCGGGATCATCGGATCCATAACATAGACCTCCGGAGTATTAGGTGGAGCTACTACCCATGGGAGAGGTCCAGGTAGTTATTTTGGTTTTGGTGTTCATGGACATTTTTGGAGAGATTACCCACATAACCCTAGTGACAAGGGTAATATGTATATTTTAGATCCTACTGTTTTTGATAAGGGGAAAATCATTTGATCTATGTAGCATTGAGAACCGCTAGGTTGAGCATCGAGTACCATGATTGAGATGACAGTAGCATTTTTAGTATTCCTACCTTCATTCTGTTTGATTCTTGTTCTTCTAATTCTTTTATTATACCATCTTTAGTAGAGTAATACAAGCTGGTGGCGTTAGTTGGGACATAGGGATGGCTTCGGAGCAAATATCTCTGTAGACTCCTTAGTTAAGGAGAGTGTAGTGAATTTGAGACCTTTCACCACTACCTCGGATCTTCGTATCCTTCCGTTGGGTTCTTATGGATTCATCTGGGGCATGGACTGGTTGTCTACACACAAAGCCAGGATGGATTGTTACCATAAGACTATATCTTGTGTAGATGATCTAGGAGTTGAGTCAATGATTTTAGGGGTCAAGAGACCTGTTTCCATTCGCACCATCTCTACTATCCAAATTTAAGCGGTGTGTGCGATGAGGTTTCCAGATGTATGTGGTTATAGTTAGTGACCGATCAAAGGATGAGTCTAGTGGACCATCACTTGATGACCATCCCATTTTGAGAGAGTTTTCAGATGTCTTTCCAAGGGAGCTACTGGGGTTACCACCCCCACGTGAGATAGATTTTCACATAGATTTGGTTCCAGGAGAAGATCCTATCTCATGATAACCTTATCAAATGATCATCCTAGAGCTCGTGAGCTCAAGTTGTAGACCGAGAGGGTCTTCATGAGAAAGGTCTAATATGTCCTCGTGTATCCCCTTGGGGTGCACCGTGATTTTTCTAAAGAAGAAGGAAGGAACTTTGCAGTTGTGTATTGATTACTTACTACAACAAAGTAACGATCAAGAATCGTTACTTTGTATGTACCCAAAATTGTAGGGGCATCGCACCGCCGAAACCACGTAACATGTTCCCCAATGATGATACAGGTCTCCTTGCAAGGTGTTCAGAATCCAAAAATCTCCCCAAGTATGTGTTAACATCCCGCATGTCTCGCTTAGCCCCTGCATGCTTTGTTGTTCTATTTTCCCCTCTTTTCTTTACGTTTTGTTCTTTAGTTACGAAACCGCTGCCTGCTCTTTCGGGGTGGTGGTCATTCACGCATTTTCCAGAATGTTCCTTTTAACGCGACTCATGTAAATTTCAATGTTTACCAGCTTTTTTCACCACCTTTGGCTTGCATTAATGATTTTGGTTCCCTGGAATAGTGTTTTGGCATTGTTTATGGTTTAAGAGATCAATTTGGTTTTTACCTTTGGTTAAATGTAAATGCTATAAATAGTTGGCTTGTACTTAAGAAAATGTCCCCTCAAATTTACCTCTGAATTTCTCATTTCAATAGTTTAGTCTTTCATTTTTCTTAGGATTCATAGTTTTGTTCATTGCATGCTTAGTTAGTGTTATTTTGCTATTAGAAAGCCACATATCCATCTTGTGCAAATGTTGTCATTACTTCATGCAATCCATTGAAATAGAGAATAATTTTCATTTAATCCATTAAATTTGTAGGTTTTGCTCAGATAGGATAGTTTCAGGTTCTGGACATTTTATGTTGCATGACTCGCAATATAATCCCGCTAGGAATTGATTAAGCCAAGCTCGTACTTTGCGCTATCCCTCTCCTACTCACATTGTATTCAATCTGTATCCTAAGCTACCTTTGTTCCAATATCTACTTCCACATTAATGCTAGCATTACACGCTTTTCTAGATCCACGTGAACATGAAGGAACGAGGAGATCAAAATGAGGGGAAAAATCCACACACGCCATTGGATTTGCCATCATTCTCTACGAATCTAGTTTCTAGCTTTCAAAGTTCTAGTTAAAAGCATATCAAATAAAGTAGCCAATCATTCCATTTCAGTTAATTTTACTGTCGATATTGCCAGGGAAGCTGTGGGGATTGATAGTTTCTGAGAAACTATGATTCACTCCTCACTTCTGAGGTAGGATCGAGAGTCTTCCTAATAGATTAGATCAGTTATTTCATTATTTAGAATAGGCTCACAATTGCACAGACAAGTAGCTATACTCGGTTGCTTTGTTTGTTTTAGTTCGTTATTAGTTTAGTTGTCAATTCCTAGATATATCAAAAAGTTTCTCTTTCAATTTCATTCAAATAGTTCATCAGAAAAATACAAAAATAGAGAAGTTATATATGCTATAGATATACTTCACATAGTTAATTTTACTTTGCTGCAATTAGATTTACATTGTTGCTTTTGTATGACAATCACGGGACCTAGAGAGCCTAGAGAATACGTATTCGAGCCAATCATGCCCCAACCCAATCTCATCACAACAATAATTGATATAGATCAAAATCTTAGGATCCAAGTCTTCCGAACAATGAAAAACTTACAACAGATCAGCTTCCAGTTAAACGGGTTAAACATAGAAGACGACCAAGCGCACACGTTTTGGTCAAATCAACCAAACTACAAATTACCCTAGATATATATCCGCATGACTATAGAAGGGCTTGAAAGAGAGAAAATGTTTGGTTGTGATCCTTTGGTCCCACAACTAGATGTAGGAGACACTCTCACAGACATAGATACTAGCTTAAGAATTTAGGTTGCACGAATGCCTGTGAGATACTCTGAGAAGATCACACAACTATTAATTCTAAATATAGAGGCTGAAAAAGCATATGACTATTGGATACTAGGGATTAGGGACTGAATCCGCACATGACCATAACAGGACCACAACAATTGCGAATCTACTTTGTGACCAAAAATCCCACAGCCCAACAAATCCACAGGTGAATCAGATATAGATGTTGGCTTACGCACATTAGTATTCAGATCTACTCCACTTCCACCTATAATCATCGAAGCTTCTCCTTGTTACACATAAGCAACTAATAAAACTAAGGAATTTTGGACTAGACCAGATAATCACCCGTAGAGTCCTCTATACCCATCATCCACCCTATGACCCTGTCTGGAGATATACACGAAACTATCCCAGGTCATTTTCCACATATCCCACAACCCATAGACCAAATCACGCTAGAGCTCGATATTGATTGGAGCCTTCGAGCAGTCATCCTTGCCAATCGATCTATCACACCAGTTTAGGTTAGGAGGGCCTTCTTTTCCTTAGATTCACAGTTTCCACTAGTGCGCGTCGAAGACATCATATTACCTAACTATTTTGTTTACATCCCACATGTATTCCAACCCCACTGGCTGTCTCGGCATGACCTCGGGAGGTTAGGTGCGAGGAAGAGTTACTTGTAGATTCCCATGCTCGCTTGTCACTTTTCCATCGTATGATTACCCCCTTCCATGAATTAATGATTTATTTGATCAAATGAAGCGGGCCTAAGTTTTCTCTAAGATAGATCTTAAGTTAGGTTATCATCAGCTAAGGATTACGAAGGTGAATATTCATAAGACCACCTTTTGTACGAGATATGGACACTACGAGATCCATCGTGGTTCCTTTTGGTTTGATGAACGCCCTGCAGTGTTTATGAGTTTGATGAATGGGGTGTTCAGGACTTTCTTGGATCGCTTCATGCTCATATTCCTTGATGAAATTTTTATTTACTCATGTATGTGTGAGGAGCACAAGGGTCACCTTCGATAGGTTCTTTACTGTCTTCATGAGCAGCAACTTTATGGGAACCTGGAGAAGTGTGTGTTATTTCAGATGAAGGTGTAGTATTTGGGCCACATCATTTTTGGGGAAGGTATTGTAGTTGATCCTTCAAAGATTTGAGCTATTATGTATTGGCCAGCACCCACTAGTGTGACAGAGGTGTGCAACTTCATGGGCTTAGCATGATATTACAAGAGATTTGTTTAGGAATTCTCCCGGGTTGCACACCCCATCACTTCCCTTCAAAGTGGATAGGAAAGAAGTTTGTTTGCTAAGAAATATATGAGCAGGCCTTCAGGACACTAAAGGAATTCCTCACAACAAAACCTATTCTTGTAGTTCCATATCCACAGGGTGAGTTTTTCATATGCACAAATGCTTCTTTGGCATAACTTCGAGGTGTGTTAATGTAGGAGGGCAAAAGTAGTTTCTTTTGAGTCTCGTAAAATCAAATATTATGATCTTAATTATCTAACTCATGATCTTGATCTTGTGGCGCTTATTCATGTCTTGGTTCAATGGAGACACTTCCTTCTTTGCCTTATGTTCCCAAAGATGGATGCTTGAGGCAAGACATTCTCGATAGAGGAATGTTGTGCACCCTATTTAGCCCATCCCGGGGTGAAGAAGATGCATGCCACCTTGAGACAATTCTATCTTTGGAGGGGACTTTATAGAGATGTGGCTAAGTTTGTGTGACATTTTTAGAGTGCTACAAGGTGAAGGCCAAGCATCAACATCTAACTGGCCTTCTCTTTCCTCATGTTATACCGGAGTGGAAGTGGGACATCATTTCCATGGAATTCATTTTTGGGCTACTGAAGTCAAGATACCACAATGACGCCATCATGGTCATAGTGGATAAGTTGACGAAAGTGGCTCATTTGTCTCTCGGTGAAGACCACCTATACAGCTAGTGTAGTGGCATGGGTATATCTAGATGAGATATTTAGATTTCACGGATTACGTGGAAGATTATTTATGACCACGATCCTTTCTATAATTACCACTTTTGGACTGCCATACAACATGTCTTTGAGACAAATATCAATTTCAGATAGCATATCACCCCGAGACGGATGGCCGAGACGGGTGTGAATAAAATCTTATAGGACATGCTTAGGATGTATGTTATGGATCATCACTCGAGATGGGAGGAGTACTTGTACTTGGTGAGTTTTCCTATAATAATAGCTTTCAGAGTTTGATAGGCATGGCTCCTTTTCAGGCATTATATGATAGAGAGTGAAGGACACCTCTTAGTTTAGACAAGTTAGAGGACATGGTTTCTCTTGGACCATCTTTATTACAGGGACATGTAACAACAAGTGGTTATGATCGGACATAGACTACGGGAGGCATAAGACAAGAAGAAGAAGTATGCATATCAACATAGGAATGACCATAGTTTTTATGTTGGAATGAAGGTGTTCCTTCATGTTAGGCCACATAAGAGCCCTATCCTTTATGGAAAAGGTTATAAGTTAGATCCTAGATTCATTTTTCGCTTTGATATCTTGGAGTGTATCGACCCTTTGGCATATCGTCTAGGGTTGCCACCTATCTTATCTCACATCCATGATGTTTTTCATATTTCATTACTTAGGAGATATATTGTAGATCCTTCTCATGTGCTAGATTGGACCTCATTACAGGTGCAAGATAAGGGGCAGGTGATGTTGGACCTCGTTCTCATTATAGAGCAAAGGACCCTGGGCCTTAGAGGCATAGAGATTGACTAGGTTCGAGTGCAATGGGAAAACTATGATAAGACTGCAGCTACATGGGAGGATGCTACTTTTCTACGAGTTTAGTTTCCACACCTATTCCAGTGACTTCCAGGAGGAAGTCAAGTCTAAAGGGAGGGGGATGTAGTGCCCACTTCCCTTTGACACATTTTATTATTGATCATGACACTGTTGACTATACTCATGGATATTATTGTAACTTTTGATTTAGCATGATGTTAGATGTTAGAGCATGGAATGTTGTTGAGTTTGATTCATATATGATGCATGTCGATTATTAGAGACTTTTTATATTCATGTTGATATGTTGTTAACATGGTTATATTTATATATGTTGTTCGGACATGTGACATTTTTTCATATTGAGTAGACCTATATAATTGAACTAATCTTGTGATCATATGGCTATTGATGAAATTGTAAATGATATCATTGCTTTCCTAGATGATGTTTTGATTTATACATAGATGATTTTGGAGTTATATTTTATATTTTTTTGGATGATTTGATGCGGCCACGAGGCCGAAGGAGGTATTTGTGTTTTTCAGGTAAACATGTCACAACAAACATTGGGGGATTGGAGACCAACCACATTGGAATCCTAGATGAATTCAACAAGGGTCACCATGGCAACATGTTTTGTTATTTGTGTATGTTTTTATTGTTGTTAGGGATCCCCATGGGGGATCACCTTCGAATGTGACCAAGGGGTTATGTGTATTCTTTTATTTAGTTCATTTGTTTAATTTTAGTATGTGTTTATTTAGTGATGTATTAACCCTTTATTATTTATTAAATCTGTATCTAGATTTTATGAGTAATCATGTTGTTAAACTAATTGAAATGAGTCAAAATAATGTATTTATTAGAGTTGATGGCTCTCGAATTAAGCTGTTGTAAGTAATGTGTAAGCAACATTGAGTGTGAAACACTCCACCTTCCTTTTGAAATTCGAATCTATCCTTAGGGGCTGATTTTGGAGGCTTGTGGGACAAGTTAAACTTGTCCCACACCTCTTAAATTGTTACACCAACCTTACCTATGGGTTGGGGAGTCAAAATTAGGCTTCATGATGTATTTTTGGAAGACAAGTTGTAAAATTTTATTGCACTTTCTTACATGTATTTAATTTTGGTCCTTAAGGGGTGTGGGCTTGGATTGTGTGTGTAAGTAAAACTATCATTTATCCACCCACTTATTTATTGTGCTTTGGAGTTTGAAGTTTGACTTGTGAGGTGGAGTTGAGGATGTGTGATGTGGCATCCTACATGGAGCCACCTCATCCTCCTCTCTTATTTTTCTATTTATTTGAATTATTTGGCTTGTTTGGGGTTACTTCATTTTGATTTTGTGCTCTTGTAATTGGAGAGAGCTGGAGATTTTTGAATGCTTGTGGATTGTTGGAGTTTTTGGACTGTTTGGATTGGAAAAAGCTTGTTGTTGAACTTTTGAACCAAGATCTATCATGGAGAGGTAGGATCTTGACTCTTGTAAAAAGATTTCTTTTCTATATTATGCATATGTGAATGTTTTTGAATGTATTGGTATGTTTGTTGGTTGGTTGGGTAGATTTCCTAGGTGTGGTGTAAGAGAAGACTATGGGGATATTTTTGGGGAGAGATAAGATTTATTTTTGGAGGGAGTTTGGATTGGGTGTTCCACCTTAGAAAATAAATAGCTTGAATTTCTTACTTTTGGGGAAGCCATAGGGAGGAGGGAGGCATAAGAGTTTGTAGGGTTTTATTAGATGAATATATATTGGTGGGTTTTTAAAGTGGACACACATTCCCCATTTGGAGGTATAAGCAGCTTTCCCCATAGATCTTGCTCTTTTGGATTTTGTATGATGAGGTCTTGTATATTTTGTTGTTGTCCTTCTTGGGACTAAAACTACATTATTTTTTACTGTGTTATGTTTGTGAAATCTTGTTGTGTGATTGTGGAAGCCTATTTTTTTGTCATTAGTTGAATCCATCCTTCATTGTAATTTGGTTGGGGCTCAGGGGCCAATGAGGAGGATGTATTCTTGTCTTCATTCGAATTCTTGGTTGGGTGGAGAGCGTTTCCTCTCCCCCTTTTTTTGTGATCAAATTGGAAGCAAGGTGGATCTCTCTGGTTGTTGTTCTTGGAGATGTTTGTGAATACAATTTCACATTTCTCTTGGGTTTCCTTATTGTAAATTTTCCCACTTCAAGTGGATGAAATTGTAATAATATTTTGGTGAAAAGTTATTTGATTTTGGACATGAAAGTTATATTTGAATGTGAAAAGAAAATAAGAAAGATTTATTCTGTAATTTTATTTTTTTGTTGGTGAAATGAAAGGAAGTTGTAAAAGGAATTAGTTCAGTTTAATAGAAGTTGTTTTATTTCTACAAATGGTGTTTCTCTTATTTGAAATATGATTGGAAATATTATTTCAATCTCTCTGTTTGAAGACTAGAAAATTCTGTGTTAAGAAACATTACATTTCTCTGTGTTATTTGAAAGGCATGTTTTGAAAATCGAACTACATTCCTGCTTTGTACGCATTGATTAGAGGAAATATAATCATTTTAAATCTGATTGGAATGAACATTAACATTTAATAGTATGGAAAATGAAGTAGGTCAATATCCAATTTGAAATACATAGATCTCTTCTAGATTTTTGTATACCTGCGATAAATGTCAGAAAAATATACACAGTACCCTACAACAATGAAAGACAAAAAGAAATGTTAATATAAGCTAAGGATGATCAAAACGCATCCCAAAATAGTTTGTATTGCTCAAATAAATTTACTTAGAAACTTTATAAATCGAGTAAGAGGCAAAAAAATGACTTTGCAAAAAAGGAGAATTGAATTCGAATTGAAATATCAACCTTTTACACTTAATCCTTGCAATATTTCAAGTGCGTTTTATCTATGCCTGTTGATGTGTTGAAGAAGAAAGAATGGCGGATTAGATGAATTCTGGGAGTTGAAAATGTTTAGTTCACATTTTAATATCTTGAAAGACGTTTTCTTAAACTTAACCCATCTAAGTTTGTTAAAAATAATATTTTAGTCTTCCATGGCGTAGAGGAGTTCGATCCCTTTCCTAAAACTCCCCATTTTCTCAAATCCAAGCTTCCAGTCAAAAGTTATGGCCATCTGAAGTTTTTACTTCATATTGGTTTTAAAAAAACCTAACTGTTAAAATTAATATAATAACATATTGTTAGGCGGATCCGCGGGCCGAAATTTACCTTTTGCACTTTTTTCCTAAAAAAATCAAAAGACACAAAGTTCCCTACCGCTCCGCTGGTCCGAACCTTCCTTTTGGAGGAAAAAGTTTCTAAGTTCGAAAAGTTATTTTGGCTAAAATTCCTTCACAGCCCCGTAGCCCCCCCTTTGTTTTTGGAAAAACACTTCCGCGGGCGCATGGGCCCGCGTCCTCAAACTTTACTTTTTGAAAAATTGGAGAAAATTCTTTAATTCCTCCATCACCACCTCCCCGCATATCACTTTGTTGGTTTGACACGTGGCTTCCTTAGGCATCGGCGGAGGCGCAGAGTGTTTTAAACCTTTAAACCTTTTTTTTTCTAAAATAAAAAAATTCCTAAGTCTCCCCGACGGCCCACCTTCCCGCATGTCACTATTGGTCTGACACATGGCATGTTTAGGTGTCAGTGAGGCACGGTTGTTTTTAACCCTTAACTCTCTTCCTTCAAAAATTAAAAATTTTCTAAGCTCCTCCGATGGTCCGCTTCCCTGCTTGAATCTTTGGGCTTGACACGTGGATTTTTTGGGCATCGGTGGAGGCATGGATCATTTTTTAAAAAATTGCTTTTTCAACAAAAAAGGATAAAAATCCTAAATGCCTCCAGTTACCTTCCTTCACATTTTGGTTAGAATTTTTGACACGTGTCCTCATGGACATTAGGTTTAATTTTCTTCTTTTGGCATGAAGCCCCGCTGCGGGCGCGCGGGGGTAAATTGCACTTTTTTCCCCAAAAGCGCAAAGCACTAAGTTTCTTTCCCACTCAACCAGTCCACAATGTTCTCTCCGGTAAAAACATTCCCAGGCCCATGAGCCTGCTTTTGGGAAAAATTTCTTCCCAGTCCTCCCACAGCTCGCAGCCCACTTTTGGGAAAATTTTCATCCCAAGGCCCGCCAGCCCATAACTTGAAAAATATGAGGACTTAGGAGGACTTCTTTATATCATTGGAAAGGGGAAGAAATTTCCTATCTAATGGGAATGTTTTCAGGAACTTTTAAGTACATTAATTATGGGAAAAATCATGTTGAAGTTCAAAGATGAGTTTGAGAGTGGGTAAGTGAGAGATTACCCTTTTTAATTTAAATGTTTATTCTACCCCATGTAATTAGACCTTGTTAATTGTTTAGACCTTGTGGAATTAAATACCTTGGGTATTTAATTGTTTTGGCCCTTTGACCCTCTAAAATTTAATTAAGTAATATTTAACTGATGTTAATTTAATTTTTTTAATAAATTAACACCTAAGGGAAATTTAACTATGCTTGGATTAATTTTACTCAGTAATTTGTAATGTGGATTTAATATTTATATTAATGGGAAAATTGAATTATTGAATATGTTTTCCTTTGAAACCTTACTATGAAAACTGTAGTTTTGAAGCTTGTTTGTGGACACTTTGCAAAAAAAATTATTCCATAATTTTCCTAAACTAAACCTAGGTTGTACTTGGGTCTCGAAAGGAGTTTTTAGCGGGCGTTACACTACTACATCACCAAAATATTACTATTTGTAATGCCCCTAATTTAGACAAATAAAAAAAAAAAGTCAAAACGACCTAAAGGAGTCCAAACATGTCGAGATTTTATTAATTTATTTTATTTAAAATTTTAGTGGATGCATTGATAATACATGCCATTGTGCTAAGTCGACTAAAAAGGGTCGCAAAATGTTCCATAAAAAAATTGTGATAATTCCAAACCTATTTTGTCACTTCTTAACAAAATGTTGAGCGTCACAATGGTAAATAATTGCAAGGTCGGGGTGTCTTTGCTAAGATACCCTAGCTCAGCTATAATATTTACTACAATTTATTTATTTTATTTCTTAACCAACTTTTATTTTATTACTTATATGTGTGAAATATTTTATATTTACTTAAACACTTAAATATTGAAATAACTTTGTATATGATAAAATTTAAAATCTTTACTAATATTAATTTAATTTAATTTAAAAATTAATAAAAAAGAACCCATGGAAATATTAGCTCATCCCAAAAAAATGAGAGTCATTGGATTACATGTTTCTCCACCGTATATTTTAGGGTTTTTTTTTACATTTATTTTCATGGAGCCCTTAATACCTAATTATCCAAAACATTCCTCACACCAATTTAAATTGCTTTCTATTTTTGTTCTTTTCTTAATATTTTATTCCATGTTTTGCAGAAGGGGGGTGACCATGCTGTTTTTGTTTCTTCTGCAAGTGAAAGAGAGGGCAGCCATGGGAACAAAGATACTTGTTTATAAAGTTTTTATATTTTATTTTTATTTTTCATTTTTGTTTTAGTTCATTTCAATTCTTGTTTCTTTTATCTCTTATTTTATTTTATTTCTTTCTTTAAAATTTTGAAGGGAAATGTACAAAATCACATAAGTATTCTACGTAAGTAAATATTTTTGGATTTTAATTAGGATACAAGGGACTAGGCAAACAAGGGCTGCATTGCAGCAATAGTACCTACCGTGAATGCGGTTTGTTAATGCTGGATGGTTTTTTTTAGCTTTAGAGAAGTCAAATAGATGCATGGATGGTTAGTATTTTCATTTAGAAATACTTTCATAAATTCCGAATCAGGCACTCCCTAGATACATGTACTTATATGTTGATATGCTCGTCAGTGTTTTAGACCAACAACCAATGATAGGTGAAAAGTCTGAGTTTAATGTGAAATATTATATGCAAACAATAAGTCACCATCTGATGTCTCATTGTAAACATAAGACCCTCCTGGAAAGTTACAGTAAAAATGTAATTAGAGACAAATTGATGGATGACAAATATGATTAATCATAGTGCTTGTATAACAAAATAGATGTCAAAGATATGGCTGAGAAATAAATGAAGGAGAAGGTAACAATGGTTGACTGTCGAATGATCCTTCAAGGTAAATTGTTTATACAAAAATTTATGTGCAATTTCTGATGTAGGAGGCTCCATCTTGTGTATTGTAAAAGACATATTATCCTCTTCAAGCGGGTGCACCTCCACCAATCTCTCATGTGTTGACGTCCATTTCCATTTGCTAGTTTACAGATTCAATGATGACAGTTTCCCAATCATTAAAAACATGATTCTAAGGGTCAATGCGGTCTTGTTCCTGCTGCTTTTATTTAATTGAATGTTCTTAATTGTGATAGCTTAAAGACTTTCTTCCACGAGTTCCTAGCCTCCTCTTCGGTTTCTACATACACATTTTCTTGGATATACACCATACTACAAACAGAGATTTGGGCTTGTCACGCCAGCAAAGAAAATGTCTGCATAAAAAGGGAGTTTTAGGTAGACGTAAATGAAGATAGTTCCTTTGAAATGTAAAGAAAGGAACAACATCCAAAACCTAGGTGGCCTACTCGAAAAGCATCTCATTCAAAATGTTGTATGAATATTTCCTACTATACTTTGAAGAGGTATATTCATGTAAGCCAATTAAGAAATCTAAGATTCTATTTTGCTAGTCTTGTGACTAAATGCCTACAAACTTTATTATTCATACAACGTTTTTTTATGGTTTAAGCCTTACTTTATTCCATCTGGGATCAAGCATCTCATTCAAAACAAGGGAATTTTGTGCATACAAAACTGGTGAGCACCAGTAACCCCATATCCACCATTTGGGAATGCCATCTGTAAAGAAAATAAAATGTTGAAGTAGGTGAGATCAAACAGATATATAATTTGAACACGGGGAACAATGACTAAGATGGATGGCAGAACTTTTGGAATAATGAATCTGCAAAACATGGTAATAAAAACAAACTGAGTGCACCTCCGCTATTGGCTACTGTCATTGTTCTACAAAGTCTGGCTAAAAATCTAAATAGAGAAGATGACATCTAATGTACAAGAAAGAGGATAAGGAATTGCCGGAAAAACTTGCATTGTCATTGGGACTATTCAGAGTAAGTAGATAGTAAAATCTTTAATTAAATTATATTATTTTGAGGTTGAAATCTAATTGGTTGAGGGTTTTAATACAAGGGTCGAGAGAATTACATCAGTAATATAAATGAAACATAGGAAAAGTAAAGAATTAAATAAATCATAGGAAAAATCTACCAGTGCTTGCTTAATGCCTCTCTAGCTTCAGTTCAAAAAAATATAAAGATGCACGAAGTAGATAAAACTATTGAATTTCAGAGTAAAAACTATGAATAATCCATATTCACAACTATCCAAATCCTAAACTTATTGTACATCCACTGGACTGTTCTCATGGAAATTTTTGGTACTTATCTGAAATTTAATCATCATACAGATATTATTAAACAAAACCAAAATGGATAATGGTACTAAGTTCATCAGATCTCACTCTCAATGCAATCTCCAGGCCTACCTGGAAGCTTTAGGAGCAAATCCTATTCCACAGTAAGTCACAACCACCCAAACTGTTGATTCCAGAAATGAGATCGGAATACCCAACCACAAGAGGGAGGGAGAAAGCCCATGGAGGATATAGCAAAAGGTCTCGCTCTTTAAAAATTTGGGTAATTTGGAAAGTGTGAATGGAAGCTCAGCCATGCCATTGAACATGTTTGTAATCAAGCCAAAAAAGAGGGCTCCAAGATATAAATTTGTGGCCTCATCATTTCTTTGGTGCATTTGTGTTCTAAAGAACATTGTAGATACTACAAATGCTGCAAATATAATCTGTATAACAAACAAATTCCTTTAGGCCTATTACAACAAGAATGATTAATTATTGGACATAGCTTCTCATTCCATGTAAAGGCTTACTTGTACAGTCTTGAATATGTAAATGAAGGAATTGCGTTTGAGAAGAAGCCATTCTTTATCAAAGCAGGCCTTGAAGATCTCCATTTTGGGGACCGAGTATTTACTCAATACCAAAGATGCTTTGTGGCTAGTAAGCTTGTCATTTGGTCCACATAATTCAATGGAGATTCTTGTGCCTCCATGAAACCTCTTGTACATGTCAGCAAATTCCTTCATGGAGATATAGCGATATAGTATTGTCCTGTCAGCCCAATATTGCTCTTGGTCCTTCATTGAAGTTACCTGCAAATCACACTCGACTCACATGTGGATTTTGGATTAAAAAAATGAAAATGAATCCTTTGGTAAATATCCCATTTAGGTGTTTTGGTTAAAGATCTCTATTAAAGAGTCATGAGTTTCATAATAAAAGGAAATTTGGCTCACTAAAGGAAAAAACCATGTGTGGTCCCCAAGATTGTTAGGCCAAATCATTTCATAATCGGGAAGTACCAAACCATTAATGAACTACATATGGCAATTGAGATATATCATTGGGAAGCACAGATTATAGTACACCTCCGATAGGGCATTGATTCCTTAGTGAGGTAAACAAAGTTCATTCAAGTTGTAGTATATAGCAGCCATGGTTCACCAGCTAAGTGAACAAAGTTTCAAGCAAATCATGAGGGCTTCATGCAAAGCATAATTTAGACATTATGGTCTGGTGCCCTGGACTCGAGGACTCTGTATAGCAGTATGCCCTAAAAATAGAGATCACAAGGCTTGGTTTTTAACATAAGAATATATGGATACTAACAGACATAATCGAACAACAGAGAAATAAAAAGCTAGTCAGTGGTATCCACCATTGAATAAAGTTTCAGTACCATCAAGAAACTACCTGAAAAATTCCAAGCTTTGCATTATACTCCGGCAGCGTCAGATCAATAGCAACCTCCAACCTGTGATTAGCTGGAATCGATCGATGCAAGACAAATTTTTTCTGACCCTAATCCTTTACACTGACAAGATTATCCTCCAAAATTGGTATTGTGGAAAAAATTGAAGAGGCACATATGCAAGCGGATGAGGCTTGGTATAATCAAAATACAAAGCTTCTTTTATGTGAACCGGTTCCTCAACCAAGCTATGCATGACAAGAAAACTCAAAATGAAGGATGCAAGTATAAGCAGGATTAGTATGGAACCAATATACCAAGACCAAAAGAAGCCCCACTAAAATCTTTTGATCATTCTCCAAATAGAAGGCTGCAGATGAGAGGGACCCTGAAGATCAATATCGATGACAGATGACAATTTTTTCTTAACAATAGAAAAACTGGGAGGGAGATAATAATCCTGACGCATCAAATAAATGGGCAGAGATAAAATATGCAGCATAGACCCTACTTGAAATCCAATACCCTGAATAATGATGTAGGCCAACCAAAACAGAAAAGAATCAGATTGCTTACTTGTAGAAGAAGGCATTTGCATATAATCAATAATCGTTTCATCTTTATTTCCATCCCTTGAAGATTGCAACCCATCTTCCTCTTTCTCTATTCTAACTGTGTTTGCTTCTATTACTCCTCTAGATTCATTGACATCTTTAACTGACCCAACACAATTCGCTGAATTTTGGAGCACCGACAGAAAATCATTGGTTTCTTCTAATGGCCTGAAACACTCGTCTTCCTCCTCCTCTTCAAGGCATTATTTAAATGAAAAAGGGGCTCTCTAGGGTCTCTCTCAGACTGAGAATGAACATCCCCTGGCCCGTCCACAACACTACTTTTCTCACCAAAAATCTCTTCCGCGTCCCCAGAAGCCTCCATTGAACAATTTTTATCTGCCATTCGCCCCGCTTACAGAGAACAAAACTCTCTGATAACTTGCAAAGCACGAACCATTTTGATAAAGAAATGAATTGCAGATTAAGGACAAAAACATTTTTTCAGCACTCCCCTCCCTCTCTTCCTTCCTATCGAATGCCCTGCCATTAAAAACTTCACCCTCTCACCGTTGCAGAAGCCTGGAAATATCGCATGCATCCAGCCACATGTCTCCACCATGCAGGGACAGAATCAGGAAAAATAGAAAAGCAAAGAAAAATGGGTTTGGAAACTCAAAACGGGACCCACAATAATGGCGTTGGAGAAGCTCGATGGAAGAGCAGAAAATAACTAAAACACATGTCGATTTGTAAGGGGTAAAACAAACTTTAATAAAAGCGGTCATATCTCGGGAGGAAGGAAAGTGTTCGGGCAATGAGGGATTAAAATTCCACCAATCAGCGGCAGGTACTAATAAAATATTTACCCTCAAACTACCCATAATTGAACAAATATTTGGAGAAACATTAGCTTTTGTATATTCTGCTCTAATCTTATCCAAATTAATACCCTAAGGTGAAAACAATAGTACACTACCAGCAGTGCGGTACTAATAATAATTGAGGGCGGATGGGAGAAACCATTCGACCTTGCATAGGGTTTTGATTAATGGTGGGATGTGTAGATAGGGGAGACGGTTGGGTGCAGGGAGGTGTATGGGGATTTTTGTGGTCACAGTAGGTAGGTACATCTTGGTGCGAGAAAATAAATCTGCATTCTCATTTTTCCTTCCTTAATACAAAACAAACAGGATTCGGTCAAATCCGAAATCCCATAATATATTTTTATAAGTCAATGCAGTATATATGCTTGTTTATTTGGAATGGTTTTCATATATATATATATATATATGGGTTACTATTTAATTTCCTTATATTCAAAGTATATTCAAATATATGATATTTATTTACTTTTTTATGTGTGTGTGTGTATATATATATAAGATTCTAGCATATACCAATGACTAGTATTTACAATATTTTAAAACTAGTGTAATTTTTTTTACGAGATATACTAAGAAATGAGATTCACCATGCAATCCCTATATAAATAAAACTCCATTCTTCTTTTCTTCTAAGAAGACAACTTCATAAAATAGAATGAGAGTGCAATAGTTTCAAGAAATAAATTCAATAGATTCAATCATTTGGACAAAATTTACAAGGAATTGAAATCAAGATAAATCTTTCCCTGAATTAACTCTACTAATTTTCGTATGCCACTATGTTTTTTTTTTTTTTTGGAAAATAAAGAGGAAGATTTATCTACTCTAAAACCTACCTAAATAAATTCCATTATCACAATTTTAACATAAGAGAGTGAATAATATTACATATTCACCTTTTAATACAAAGCTAAAAGTTCTAGTCCCTTCTATCATTCACTATGAAAAATGCCACAATATACAAAAACTGGTATCTTTGATTTACATAACTCATGTAACAATATTTTCAATTCACAATATTTAGACAATGTTTCAAAAATATTTGTAATAGTAATACTCCATATTTAAACTTTTCCTTCATAATACATAATGAGTGCAATAATGCAAGTTTTTTTTTAATATACAATAAACCTATTAATGCAAGTTTACAAGGGAACAACACAAGGCTCTTACAAGACTCTTCTCAAGATTGAAGAATACATTTACCATATTACTTTTAAATAGCTGAGATGAAGGACTATAATTCCCATGAATCCATGTTTACAACACATACACCAAAGCAAGAATAGAAGTTCATTTCTACATGAAAGAATCAAAACAACATTCCTTTTCAAGGAGAGAGTAAAAGGTTCAATATTTCAACTACAACCATCCAAAATCCTTATCAAGGAAGGAGAAACTTAACAAATGATACAACATTATTTAGGTGTAAGATATAAGTTTCATCCCAAAATTTGAGACCTCAAAACAATAGATTCAACTTCTTTATAAGAATCAAATAAAATCCAAGAGGAAAATCCTCCCTAAAATTTGTGGAACAACATATCAATTTCTTCAATTTTCTTTGCCAACATCCAAGCTAAATTTGCATGTTCTTTACACCAAAATGATCTTCATAGCATAAGGAGAAATGGCTCAGTTACCTCCCAACCTATTGGCATCATTACATGCTAAATCAAATACATGGAGGACATGATAGCCTCCCTCCAAGCCCATGGGAGAGAGAGGATGCGTGCCTCATTTTGAAAAATTTAATAGGGAAGGGAAAAAAATACACATGCAAGCACATTTTATTTTGTATCTACACAAAAACAAAAATAAATAACACATGTGGGAGAAGCTCCATGATTTCCCCAAAATGGGGAAGAGCGGTAAAAATCCCATATGAAGGAAACTGTTGAATCCAACCATAGGATCACAAGTAAAACTCCAAGCACCCTCCTTATCTCTCCAAATCACAATTTCCCTCCTTATCTCTCCAACCCATGCACCAAGCCTCCTCCTTGGAAGGATTTTCAAACCATAATGATTTCCTTGCCAAGGATGGGGAAAGAAGTTCAAACCATATGAAAATATTTCCCCACATCAAACCATATGAGGGGAGGAATAAATAAGACAATCATGGCTTGCCCATCAAGCCATGTGGTGAGAAGGGTATTCCTCCCTCTTCCCCAACACTCCAAAATACATCACAAATCATGATGGATGGAGAAAAAGACAACAACAAGGATTTATAAACACACCCATAATCCAACACATAACAACAACACAAAAAGACACCATTTTAATTCTATAAATAAGTGATATTTCCAAAAGAAAAATTAATAGAAGGACACAGAGACCTACAACAATCAAGGTCTCTGCATAAGCACTCTCAAAAATCTCCAACACCAAAAAGTATGAATTACCAAGAAGTTCATGCCTCTCTCTATGACAGAATACTTAAAATAAAAACAATTAACTATTATCCCAAATGAGAGGGTGACATATGCCACCCTTCTCATCTCCCTAAAAAATATTCCAAAAAAAAAATCAAGAATAAAATAACTCTCTTTTTGAAGGTAAACTCCAAATTGCCCAAAATTTAATTAAATCTAAAACACCTACAACTTTTAAGAAACACAAAAACAAACTCTCTTACAAGAAAATTATGCGTGAGGGGGTAACATGGAATGGAAAATCCCATATCACCTTGAAATGAGACCTCCCTACACATACGAAGGGTCCAAGGAGTCCTTTTCCATTAAAGGGAAGCTCCCAAAATGAGAAGAGGTCACAAAATTGCCACTTTTAGCCCAAATCCGAGATTGGGCTAAATAGCACAAAATTTTATGTGATGGATCCCACTCAATTGAACTTAGGGGTCCCATAACTCAAACAACATAATTAATTAACATTAACAATTAGCACAAGTAGGGACCACTAGGTCCCTAAACTAGCTCAAAACAAGACTAAATAAATTACAAATAATAAAATTACAATTAGGGATCACCCATGGTGCCCAAATATGACATGAAACAACATATAAGGCTTCACACAATGAAATATAATGAGGAAATGGCCCATTCGTCTTCTTGTGCAAACCCAAGGTGCAACTCTAAAACCCACGTTCTCATATGCCCTATAATCTGCACACTCAATGCAAACATTAAACATACCTTCCCAATAAAATATATCAATTAAACAATCTCAATAAATCATACATGGATAAATCACGCTAACTATACCAAAATAATGTCAGTATGAAATGGCTAACACTAATCATATACATCCATACTAACTCAAAATATACTAACCATCTAAGTAACACATGATGACATCCAATTAGCCATTACAATTCAAATGATAACCAAGTATATGACAAACCATAAGTAAATCCATCACATGTGAAATGAAACCAACTATAACATAATATGTTGACATCCAAAATCATACCATGCAAGAGCTAAGATTATAATCCCCAACACTAGCTTGGCTCTATGCACCCAAATCACCACAAGTCTTGTCATACAAACCATATAACTAAGAACATATAGTAACCAAATGATGCTAAAGTCGATGTCCATCATCAAATACAAAGTATGAGTCAAAAAAATTAAGCTACTTCAAGAAGAGGTGGCACTACATCCCCCTCTCCTAAAATTAGACTTCCTCTTGGAAGTCACTAGAAGAGATAAGGATATGACCTCATGAGGTATCGTGTCATATCATATGGTTGATAGTTACAAGCATGTCCATCCTAATTAATCTCGATCCCTGTACTAAGTTTTTTTTTTTCATTTAGAGTAATTTAATTAAAGAAAGTTGTAGCTGACAAGTAAATTATTATTAACATCATTTTCTATAACCTCTAAATGGTCACACGTAGTGTATGTCCAACCATATGGTCTCTTTAAGGGAACCTTTTTTGTTGTTTCGACAAACATGCCTCACTAAAAATATCATGGTTCAAAGTCAAGTGTGTCTCAAATGGGAGAATATTAATCAAAGGAATTTGTATCTTCTAAAAAAATTCATTTTCCTCATTGTCTAACTTTCCTACAAGGGTCCACACGAGTGGATGCACTACATAAGGTCAAAATTTAAAGGAACTATTGATGGCTGGGCCAAGAAAACATAATTTTTGTCTAAAAGGGTAATCAAATTTTTCATATTATATGTGTATGATCCCACTCATGGAAACCATCTAAGGTGCCATAAATACCACACACAAAGAGAGAAAAAAATTCAAAGTTTACTTTGTGTTTCCCTTTCAGTCATCTTTTACTTTAAAATTTGGAACATGGTACACGATCCTATCCCATAAGTTCATAACATCTGCATTATTCATTAAGGGGGTAAGGGATGAAGATTCACATAATATCAAGCATGATTAAGTGCGATGACTTGATTTGACAATTATTTTTACATTCACATAGGCATAGTATTAGTAAGTTTTGGTGAAATATATAACCAACCACCGTGTTAGGATTGAATTTTTGTTGTTTTCAAGGTTTCATAGCATGTACTATTTTCTAAAATATCTCAATTTCGATTAAGTTTTTTCTTAGAAGACTCTCAAGGGATAGTTTAATTTATTAGTTTCTATAAGTTTTCACCACGAAAAAGTAATTTTAAAACTATATACACCCCAAACAAGCCATAATTCCATAATGAAACAAAAAAAACAAATTCTTTTCAATTCAATAATACAGATGAAAATATTTATGTAAAGTTATTGTTTCTTTATCACTATAACCAAAAGAATACATAAATAAGTTAGGAGAACAAAATACATTCAAATGTGAAGTTTCTCGAAACTAGCAAGATACTATGCAAATTATAACTTAGACACAATAAACCAATTTTCCATTCATACTTTCCTAAAGAGTACAAGAGGTCAACACACATTATCCATTAATGAAATATATAGCCTAATGCTTCTCAAGTATGGAATTTATGTTAACTTTTACTAAACAATTATTTGGTTATAAATGGCCCATTAGGTCATGCAAAGAGATATATATATATATACACTCTTTAAATATAGGGTGAAATATATTTCTTAAATTTCGCCAACCTATTGAATGGGGAAAAAATGGGGCCATGTTTTCAAGAGTACCCTAAAACAACATAGCTCTCGATGCAATTCCAAATTTACATTTCTTAACTAGTGTTTATACTGATAACAATGTACATATTCACCCAAGGTAGGTGGAATGAATAAATAATCATTATTATTAGTCCTTACAATAAGGGGTTACACCATTTATCTTATATTAAGTTACTAAGATTTTTGTAATGTGAAAAAATCTTACGCAAGAGTCTCCAAAAACATAAGTATCCAAGAGCATATTTAATTCTCGAGACCATTACAACATGCGATTATTCACATTACTTTCTCACCTAGAACTTAGGAATGACAACACAATGCCTAAGTTACGTATATAAGACCAACAATTTAGAGTGTAATCCATATTATATGAATATCACATAACTAAGATTAATAAACATTACTTATTCCATTTGAAACAATAACTTACGATTACCTCAATTTTAGATTTTAAGGGGTAACAATGATAACATTGTTGGTCAACCAAGGTTGTTCAAATACATATTCGACGAGTTTTCCCATTTACATATAATTACATGATTTTATCCTGGTTTAAAAGGTATACGTTCACAATTGTGCTTATATATATATTACAAAAATTCATACCCCATGTCTATCGCACCATATTACTTGTAATTTCAAGGTCAAAACTATCATTAGTACACCATATCGCCCAACAAAGAGATAAATTGATACCAATTTATTCTATTTTAATCTTACAGAGAGATATATTGAATGAGAGATTGTTATTATATTTTTTTTATCATAATCTTTGTTCATCTAGGTCCACGAGTTAAGGTTAGAAAGAGAGGGTGATTCCATGATTTCTACACATAAGTCTTAGTGTTATAACATGATTATTTAGGAACATTTTAATCAATTCGAGGAGGTTTATAATCACAAGTGTACTTACTAAAGTAAAACGTTTTAACCAAGTTAAATTATACAAAACTTAGTAAGTGGTCATAGTATGAAAATAGGCTTATCGAGCTCAAGAAGGGTTATAATAATTTGATCATTGTTGAAGTTAATACAAAATTTATGCTAAGGTTTTTGATAAGAATTTTAAGTTATGTAAACTACAATCAGTTTCCAATAGCTCAAGGGCTACTTAGTTTACTTAGAAGAAGATAAAATAACTATGAAATATTACTTCGTATAAAATATTCGTATAAAAAGGACACTAATAATCCTTTCCCTTTATCATATATTGTTTAGAGACAAGTTAGAGGAGTTTACATTACTAAAAATTTTCATCCAAGTATGCTAAATTTTAGAAATACACTTTCGAAAGGATAAGTAAGGTTATAAGGTTTCTTGGAAAATTTTCTTATAAAGAGAGTTATAAAATTTAGATTAGTAGTGTATACAAGAGGAGTTAAAATTATTCTAGTTCTCAATAATGAAATTTTAAGGTTCGGAGCACCATTTTATCTTATTAGGTTGTTCTATACAAGGTACAATTATTTATTTTATGCCCATACCAAAAGGGTTTTGTTAGGTTTAAATGTGGTGCCCCTAACATTGTGGTTGTGTTTCCCAAGAAACATTGGATCAGTCAATAGGAACAAACTAAAACAACACCTTCAACATATTCCTTATACCAAAGGAAAATTTCTACACTTGTATACCCAAACAAAAAAAATTTTCAAAATCAACAACCATACTTTTACGGTGTCCAAAATGACCAAACTATACCAAAATAGTTATCATTCATCATGGCTCTTAGCATATAAATTTTTTTGTCTTAGAATACAACCTATAAAACACATAACACAACATAATAATCATATTATGAAATCTTTCACACTCCAAAAGTGTCATAAGGCCTCAAACGAATCCAATGACCCAGCCCTCTATTTTATGATCTAACTAAAGTGACAATAAAAAGGGCCTACCAAATAAGTACCCAATACCCAAATGGTAAAAAAATACTACAAGATAATTCTATATTATATATGGATTCAACCAAGATATATATCTCCCAAAACTGGTGAGTGAATTTCACACTAAGCATCTTCTTAGGGCCAACTATTAAAGTTTTGCTATTACATTTCAACATATTTTAGTGAAATTGATACTAAATTGGTCTTGAAAATAACTGATTATAACTCAAAAAATCATTCTATAAATTATCATATATTATCCTATATATAGATAATTTTATGCAACTTACAAAATGTAATTCTGATAACCAGAACTCTAGTTATGACCTTGTTTCCGAAGCAAATTAATGTGATTGACTAGTTTTTTTTGTGAGAGAGAACAACCATAGGCCTCATAAACACACTTTGGAAAGTATCCCCCTTTTTGTTTTCTCAAAACTAATTAATGAACCTATTGACATGTAGAAATACTAAAATTTAGTAGTTGTAGATTCAAGTTTTCTACTAAAGCTCCCTAAACTACGGGCCTAAAATGAAACGAATTTTCTTAGGTTTCAGTTGTTGTCCCAAACAATAGTGTGATCAAATGAGCTCAAAATGCATTAAACTAAATGATCAAATGATTTTATAAATTGTGTTTAAATACTGTTTTGACTTCCCATGTCACTATAGGACATGATCATTCAAAATGATCTCCACTATGGGAGCCACAAAGCCATTTTGTACACTATTTTTGCACAATTTTTCTTAACTTTTACCAATTGGTGTAAATAAATTAAGTGGTAGAAATTTGTGTTCCAATCACCACTGGGTTTCTTAATTAGCATGAATGTAATCATCTAAGTATGTAATCATTCACCACCCATCATGTTAGCAGAGGTATTGCTCAAACACGATTATTCGAGTGGTGTTTTTACCTATGCCTTATTGTGGCATTCGACCAACATAGAAGGAAATGAAACGCTTTAGTGGAAACATTATTTCTAGATGGGAAATATTAGTGTTAAACATTCAACCAATCCCATTACATCCGTTGTTGGAACAAGAGATCTGATTCCAAATGTAATGCCAAAAATTTAGACCAATAAAAAGACAAGTTAACAAGACCTAAAGGAGTTCAAACATTGTGGAATTTTTTAAATTTAAAATTTTAGTGGACGCGTCGAGAATACATGTTGTGGTGCGAAATGAACTTAAGGGGTCATAAAATTTTCCATAAAAATAATGTTATAATTCCAAGCCTATTATATCACTTTGTAACACAATGTTGAATGGTCACAATGCTAAATAGTGGCAAGGTTCAAGGTTGGTGTATCTTTGCTAAGATACCCTAGCTCAATTATAATATTTACTAAAATTAATTGATTTGATTTCTTAACCAAGTTTTATTTTATTACTTATATACACATGAACTATATTGTATTTACTTAAACACTTAAATATTGATATAACTTCTCCTTATATTATAAAATTTAAAATCTTTACTAACAAACCCCATTCCTAATTACAATGTGGGAGAAATGAGAGTTTTATTAATATTAGAATATAGATGGCCACCAAATAAGAAACAAATGAGAGTAAATGGATTACATGTTTCTCCAATGTAGATTTTAGTTTTTTTACATTTGTTTTCAAATAGCCCTAAATACATAATTTTCCAAAACATTCCTCATGCTAATTTAATTAGATTTTTTTTCATTTTCTTAATATTTTGCTGCATGTTTTGTAGAAGGGTGGGGGAAAAGCTATAGATATTTCTTTTTTGTTTATTTTACAGGTGAAATATGCGGTGGCCATGGGAACAAATATTATTTTCTGTAAAGTTTTTATCTTTTATTTTTATTTTTAAGTGTCTTCTTAGTTCAATTCCATTTGTTTCTTTTATCTCTCTTATTTTATTTTATTTCTTTCTTTAAAATTTTGAATGGAAATATACAAAATCCTGGAAGCATTCTTTCCATCTAAATTTATTTGGATTTTATTGAGGATATAGGGGACTGTGAAAATAACCCATGACAACTGGGAGAAGCCATTTGTCATGTGTACATAGGTTTGAATCAATGGTGGGATGTGTAGATAGGGGGTAATGACTAAGTGGAGGGGAGATTAATGGGGATGAGGTATGGAGGGGAGATGTATGGGGTCGCAGGATATGGAGGGAGGGCCCCGCAGGGTTTTGAGATAGGGAGGAATAAGGTTATGGGGGGTAGGTCGCGACCAAGCCGCAACCTGTATTCCTTCTCTTCAATTTTGTTTTACTTAAAAACTTTTACAAAAGAAAATAATTCCATGAGTCCCTTTTTCTAATTATTAATCCTTAATATAAAATGAATAAGATTCATTAAATCCGATTTCCCATAATATATTTTACTAATTCAATGAGAAGAAGAGTGAGATGAGAGGGATGCGAGAAGATGTCGTGCATGGATCTAAACTCGCAGCTCTAGGAGGTCTCCCGTAAGAATTTCGATCATGAGATCATCCGCCTCTGGATCAAGAAGAGCCACCCACAACTAAATGTGTGCTTGCCCTTAGGAAGGACAGAAATGATGTGCTTGTAGAAGTCCACCCACTCAACGAAGGAAACCAAGGCAAGCAACACAAAGAAATCTGAGTCCAGTGCACAAGGTGTGACATATGTCTAGTGAGTGAGTGCCAAGGAACAAAGGGTAATGCCATGTGCGTAGAAGTGTCGTAGAGTAAAAGAGGAACACCCGCAGATAGGATTTCCAAGTGATGTGAAGGGAAAAAACATCCTCCACAACAAAAATGGATCCACAATGAGGGTGGATCAATGAAGGTCTCTGGAAATGTGGAAGTGACATGATTCCTGGAAGGAGCACTCCCAACAACAGAGATGATGAACTCCTCTAAAAAACCTGTAGATGGTTGAGGGACCTGTAGTGCATCACAAGTAGACTTGGAAAAAAGATGACTAAGGTCAGGCAGATACTTGTCCCAATGAGGGGGCTCAACAAACAGAAGAGCGATGTCAGAAAGGTATGAGTCATCCAATGAAGGTAGAGGAGTGAAGTGGGCCTCGCACACTAGAAGTGGAAAGGAGGTGGGTGTGATGATTGTATGAGACTGAGAAGGAGACTTCTCAATATCTGATGACATGTGGGAAGTGCCAACACTCTCTGGAATAGTGAGAGAAAGAGGAGAAGAGTCCTCTGTAGTACTCTCGACATTAGAACTGGATGCATAAACCTCATCATCGTAACTAGAACCAAGCAAGCCAATTTCAATGGAACTATCATAACATGAAGAAATGGAGGAGATAATCTGAATCAAGTAACAACAACAATGGTAGAATTATGTGAAGGGTCTCTATAGAGGGATCAAGAATGCTCCAGACACTTGTGAGGTGGATCTGAGTGTGCCACATGAAACCGTGAGATATTTGGAGACATGCATCATCATGTGACCAAAGAAATGGTCACAAGTGTCAAGGAAGTCCTCCAGATGACGATGATCAGTGGTTGTAGGAATTGTCCCAAGCAAGAAGGGTAAAAGACCCTCGTGGGCGAAGTAACATTCCATGGAAGCACGCTGCTGAATAGTCCCCTCTCCCGGTGAGAAGTGGCGTCGGTACGTAAAGTGATCCTATGGCACTCAAGTCTAGAAAGAGAAGTCTCCATGATGAAAAATGTAAGATGCACAAAAGCAAGATGTTGGACTCGACCGATAATGCATCTGCGTGTGAAAGCCCAAGAGTACAAACAACCCCCGAATGTGGAAATTTATAAAAGTAGTGTGTTTACAAAACTGACAATGTCATCACATAAAGTGTGAGAAATCATGCAACTTTGACCAAGGAAGCGCTAAAAATGAGCTGCGAGTCAAAAGTTATGGCATTAAAATGATTCCCGCAACTAATGGAAAATGCCACTAAACGCTGCAAACGCATTAAAAAAGTGCACGAGATGGGTGCAAAGGGTATCATGTGGGTACTCATTGGAAATGACATAGAATTTTAGTAGGGGTTTGTTTTGACTGCGAGGGGGATTAGCCTCCCCCAACCCCTGGACCTCGCCTCTGTCTTTGATACTCGAAGGAAGGATGAGTTATACAAACAAAAGACCCAAAAATTACAATTCCAAATGAATGAATTTTTATTTTTTAAGCCATAATTTATTAAAAAGAGGGTTGAGAGGGGGCCCACATTTAGTGAAAGATCTACAGTCCAAGTGAGTGGAAGTCTACGTGTGCATATTTGCCAGCAAGACAAGTAACTATTGAAGTTGTAGCGAAACTGTAGGCTGAGTGGAGAGCCCACGTGTCAAGGTGCTGTTGGAGCTGGAGCTAAGTGGTTAGGCTGTCAAAAAACCCAAAAGGGAGTAGGTAACTAGAGCTGACCAAAAGCAAGCCAAAAAAAAAATGTTTTCCAACATATTGCAGCAAAAAAAAAATTTTTTTGCAAACCTCCATGTGGTACTTGGAAGGAGGTCCGAGTAGAGGATAAAATGGTGCATGGGAGGTCACTAGAGGAGTGGAGCATGTTTGCACAAGTGAAAGGATCCATTTGAAGACCTCAAACCACCAAAAAATGCCAAAAATGCCAAAAACGGCTGAGCAGAGTCAAAACCCATTTTTCCAATGCAAAGCAGGGCACGTGGGAGCTGTTGGAGCCTGGGAGGAATGCAATGAGCCTAGGGAATACCACGAGTAGTGAGAAGTAAGAAAAAATAGCTGAACCATGAACAAGGAAGTTGGGCCATGAACAGAGTTGTTCCCACGTCCAACAGACCAACGACCAGAAAGGAGGAAGCAAGGTGCTGGTGGAGTGGAGTCCCACGTGGGAACCAAGTTGAAGGGTGGTTGAGCTATGCAGAGGTGAGTTTAAATGAGGACCAGCCGGGAGATACACAGCCTAAGAAAATGAACAATTACAAAGCACACACGTCCAAAACTAGAAATGGAGCCGGAAAACAATACAAGTAGTGAGGTGAGTGAAAACGTTCATGCAGGAGCACCTCTAACCACTATAAACCAGTAAAACCAGCACTTCTAGAGCTCAGATCTGAATTTGTAAATGCTCCAAAATGCATACAAGGATGTAAAACTGTTAAATCCAAAAAAAAGCCACAAACACCCAAAAACCAAACAACGAACAACCGGAACGGAGGTATGAAAATGCCCGAAATCAAATGCAAAGAAGAGCACGATTGGAATATCCATTACAACACACACTGCAAGAACTTGATATCACGCAGGAAGCTGGAAAACACACACAAAAATGCCGAAGGGTGCACGGATCCACAAGATCCTCTCTAATACCATGAAAGAGGGTTTAAAACCCACAAGTGAGGATCACGAGGGATGACGTGCACTTAACATACATGCAAACGACAACATGAAGAGATCTCGGGAGGAGTGAGCATCAACCGAATGTGCATGCAAGTATTTGAAACACGGATGTAACCTGGTTAAGCCATAAAACTCTCCTCGTATCTCATAGATCAAATGTGGTTTACATATAGGAGATCTTTGAGTAACCCCAATGCTGCAATCATGACAACTCGAGTAGAGAGGGGGAGTTACATTCCTAGAATATAAGTGTAACTCCCAATGACACATATGATGCACTGACATGCTGATGCATTGATGCACTGATGTGTAATGGAATCTCATAATGACCCCTAAATGACATATGGACCTACGATCTCACCTAAGTGAGATGACTCACCTAATGATGTGGAAAATAACACACACCAACAATAACTTGTATGAAATTTTCTTGAATGAGAGTTTAGTATAGGTTATCTAGTATGCACCCTTCTAAGACCTAGACCTACAAGTTGACAATCCTCTTTAAATGCACTTTGTGACATGTGTAAATTCATAGGGAATTAATGGAGGATAAGTGGAGTGCCTCTAATTTTTTATGGCTTTTGAAATAGTATAAAAAGACTTGTAGCTTATATTCCTTACTCTCGGGCCCTTACTAGGGCAAGTCATAACAATTATTCTAATGGTCCAATTTTGATGAAATTTAAAGATCATCTCTCTTTTTGGGTGAGATAAAACAATGTCAATTTTCATGATCTAGATCTCACGTGTGAGAAAGTTATAGGAGTTTTCTTAGATAGACTATGACTGTGTACAATGGAAAGAGATATTGAGTTGCATGGAGATTGAAATGATAAAGTTGAGCAACTTAATTTGGTAGGAGTCATGTTATCATCACTAAAAATTGTATCCACCACTATACAGTTGATTCTATGGCCCAAATATCCATTGTTATACAAATAGGTCAAAAAAAGACCTAATTTGGCACCCCACTTTATAAAACAAGTGCCATTTCGTACAAAGTAACAATAGTTTAAAATTAGGCATGAGTGAGATTCTGATAAAGGGTATTAGAATCACCCTAGAGGATATGGGGTTGTCTCTTGAGAAAGTGAGAAATCAGAGCATTTGTGTGTAAAGAAGGCGAGAAACCTATTAGGCTTTAGTCAGAGAAATAGCATGCATAGAAGGAAGGAAGTTATATGAACGTTCTAGAAATTTGGTAATGAGTTAGAGTAATATATTTAAAGGAATTTTGAATGGTCATATACCCTAGATTCCATTTGGTGAGATTGGACCTTATAGGCTTACTTAGGCGCATTGACTTGGTTTCAAGGATAATACTTGGATGTTCTTGATGGGTACAAGATATGAAATGGCCTTAAGATTAAAAAAAAAGTTGTGAGAGAGATGATGAAATCTTATGAGCTTGTATCCATATTCAAGAGCCACATGTATAACTATTTTATTGTTTTATTTCAAATGAATGTAAGTATTAATATAAGTTTTCTAGAGGAACAATACCTCTTGTGTTTGTTTGAGCACATGATAAAAGATTACTAGAGATGAAGTGTTGTCAATGGGGGTCCTTAGTAGCATGGGAAGCATGAATAAATATTGGAAAGTTTGTATTCCTTGAAGGAAAGGACAAGAGGTTTAAATGGTAAGCTTACAAACAAGAATTATATAGTGAACACTGTTATAACCCCTACACCATTTTGGGTATCGAATTGGTTTCTCTGTGATAACAAGGTATATTTTAGGAATTCATAGTATTTTAAATTGGTATATAGTTTAAAGGTGTGAAGGTGATTCTAGACAGTATGGAACAAGCAGAGAAGCCATCATTGCAGGGTATAATGAAATTGATCGAGGAATAAGTCAGGGGAAATATTCACATCATGATGACTTAAATCAGTGATCTAAACACAAGGATGACAAGGATCGAGTTAGTGTATTAGATATGGAAAATAAAACTGATAGAGGTGGTGACATAAAGCAGGGAGAGTCATTGTTTCTAAGAAAAATTCTCCAAATCCAGCAATCTACATCACAGGGATCCATCAGTAGAAGAAGCTTGTTTAGGACAATATGAAAGACAAGATGTAAGTGCTGCAATGTTATTATAAATAATGGTAACACAAATAACATTTTCTCGGAGGAAATGGTTAATAAGTTTGGCTTAAATAGGTTATTTCATCCTACACCTTGCATAGTGGCATGGGTTTAGAAGGACCATCAAATTATTATAAATGAGCAATGTAGAGTACCTTTCAAAATTAGGAGTTTGAATGATGACGTTTTATATTATGTAATTTCTATGGATGTATGTCATTTTATCCTAGGTAGGCCATGGAAATATGATAGGAATGTACTTTATAATGGAAGGTTGAATAAATGTTTTCTAACAAAGAATGGAATAGAGCATGTTTTAGTTCCTTTGATGTACTAGCACACAAGTATTGAGAGGAGAAGAATGGTATTTGGCTTCAAGGAGTTTGTTGAGAAGACCAAGAATTAGGTATTATCCTTCATGAAAGAGGAATGTGGGGTTGATAAAAGAATGCGGTAGTTAGATTCCAATGCAGTGGACTAAGAAAAACAAGTCAAGGATGATAAGAAAGCCCAAATAAAGTTGAGGAAGAACATGGAGCACTTGAAGAGATAGAACAATTACCAAGAAGGTAAATTAAGTCACAAAAGTTGAGATGACAGTAGAAAGTTATAGGAGAATGATGATGAAGAGACATGGAATGAGATCTTGGAACACCTTATGTAAGGTCACAAAGAAGAAGGAAAATTGAGTGAAGGAAAATCAATCCTTGTAAGATAACTAAACAAAGATGAGGAGCAATAGAGTAAGGTAGAGATACAAGGCTTATATCCAAGACTATAAGGGAATGCAAATGGCAAGAAAATTGGAAGCATGAATGGAGCAGCCGAGAGAATACAATGAAGTTTTGATTTTTAGATCTAATTTTTTGTTATCATGTGTGAATGCAGGTTGTAGCATCATTTGTCAAGGATGGGAATAAATGGACTAAGTACAAGTAATTCTAGTTAAATGTGGAACAATTAAATTCCCTTAGAAACCTTAAAATGTCTAAATACATATTCTCATGAGGTTGAGCTATGTAAGTCGAAGACTAAGAATACTTCAGAACTATATAATTCAAGGAGGAAAACTTGAGTAGGAGTAATTTTCATATTATATGGCTGAATGAGGATCAAGACAAGTTATCCAAGAAGGTGGAGTTATACATGGAAATAAGGAAGATCTAAATCATACCTCAACTACAACAAGAAGTTATATATGAAATTTTTATAAGAATGTTTCCAAGTTGCAAGAAGAGAATAGGTTGAGCACACAAACAATGAGGACTAAGTGACAAGAATGCATTGCAAATATGCATGGAAATAAGGTATGAAAAAAATTTAAAGTCAATAAGAACATTGAGACACCAGTCATCAGGTATAAATACTTGCATGGATAGCATATAGAAAAAGATAAGCATGAGATAAGTCCACACCAGTGTAAGAAGGTAAATATGAAGGAAAGAAGACTATAATTTAACAAAGGTATGTGTATAGGAAAGTGGAATATGATTCCATATGTTATAATGCATCAAAGGATAATGATATAAGTCAAGTGGGGAATAAGAAAATCATAAATTTATAATATAGTACCTAAAAACACAATGGTTGAATACTTGTGGTATAATCAAGATAGACATAGGGAAAATTCAGAATTACAAGTAAATAAACCTATATGGTCTTTGAATAGTGAGGAAAACTTTTCAAAAAGAGTAAACCCAGGTGCATATGGCCTAATACACTTCTATAATCATGCAAGAAGCAATTCAGGAAAAATAAAAAAGTGAGGGATGAAGCTATGATAACAAGGAGAATTAAGAAGCATGAGATAGAAGTTGACAAGAAACAACATCTTGAAGAAGACACCATAAAAAAAAATTGTAAAACTTGTGCAAGAGGACAAAATGATGAACATTACTTATCTAAACTCAAGGAAGACTCGTATTCTTGATACAAAGGAAAGTCAAATGGAATACAACTTAGCACAAGACCAAGAAGCACTGAAAAGTCTAGCACAAGGAGGAAGCAAGCATGTTGAGATGCTAGAGGATCTATAAACCAAAAAAATAAAATAATATTATACAAGCAAGGAATCCTTATGCAATAAATCATACAACCATCTACGATGGTATGGAATAAATTTTTAGGAGACAAGTAAGCCCACAAAGGATATAAGGGTGTTTTATTTCAATATTGGATACTTCTACTTCATCATCAAAGTGAAACAAACCTTTGAAGGAGATGAATGTGAAGATTAGAAGGAATGGGTAATAGAACAAGTTGAGAAACAACTTAAGACTTATTATTAGATGACTAATATTTCTCTAGATGTTGTGATTGCAAGTGAACATGAAGAATGGATCATAAAGTTAAGATGCATGATGAATAAGGTTGAAGTAATACAAGATACAAAGAAGAAAGAAAATAATATGATGAAGAAGAAGGAGAATACCAAGTTCGAGTGGTGGTTGGGAGGAAGAGCACAATAACATTCCAAGGAAAACAAGCAAGAAGAATAAAAATAAATTGGAAGATAAGAAAGAAGGAAGACCTCTACAATGGATTTGAGAATGATCTCAAATTTTTCTTACAAGGGTACTCCGATGTAGGAGAATCAACAAGCAAATGTTATAAGGTCATACAAGACCATCTAGATATTTTTGTGAGTTGGTTTACATTAGTACGTGAATGTCAAATTGAATGTATTATAGATGTTTAAAAGTGAAATTAAAGTGTAGGAAAGACTCAAAAGGGGTGGCATTATTTTTTTCAAAGCCTAATAAGGCATATTATTGTATCATTGAGCTATAATAGGGATGTGGACAATTATAGGATTCTTGTTGGAACCATTCTAAGATGGGTGGGTTGTTGAGCCGATCTAGGAGCAAAAATAGGTTTTTTGTGAGTTATGTAAGGACGAAAATAGTGTTATTCTCAAGCATTAGTCATGTATCAGTCCATATACCATGAAGGAGAAGATATAATGAAGGGATATCATGATGTATAAATATGGTTCAAAGAAAAATAAAGAGTTGAAGGTTGTTGCAGGTCATAAATTGCATGAAATTTTCTTGAATGAGAGTTTTGTATAGGTTATACATTATGCACCCTACTCAGTTCGAGACCCACAATTTGATGAGTCCTCTTTAAATGTAGTTTGTGACATATGTAAATAAATAGGGAGTTGAGGTAGGATAAGTGGAGTGCCTCCAATGTTTTGTTTGTTTTGAAACGTTGTAAAATGACCTATAGCTTAGATTTTTTTACTCTCGGGCCCTAACTAGGGCAACCATAACTTTCATTCTAACTGTCCAATTTTGATGAAATTCAGAGAGCATATACGTTTTTGGAGAGCTAAAATATTGTTAAGTTTTATGACCTAGATTGCACATGTGGAAACGATATAAGAGTTTTCTCGGGTAGAATGTGACTATGTACATTGGAGAGATAAATTGAGCTTTATGGAGATTTAAATGATGAAGTTGAGCCACCCAATTTGGTAGGAAGCATGTTATCATCATTAAAAAGTGGATCCATCACTATCCAGTTGAGTCCATAGCCCAAATGTAAATTGTCATACAAATAGGTCATAAAGAGACCTAATTTGGCACCCCACTTTACTGAAAGGAAGTACCATTTGGTATAAAGTAACAACAATTAAAACTAGGGCATGAGTGATATTTTTATAAAGGGTATTATAATCACCATATAGGTTATGGGTTTGTCTCTTGACAAAGTGAGATATAAGATCATTTGTTTGTAAAGAAGGCTAGAAGGCTATTAGCCCTTAGTTAGATAACTAGCATGCATGTAGACGGAAGGAAGTTGTATGAAGGGTCTAGGGACTTGGTAAAGAGATAGAGTAAGTGGTCTAAAGGCATTTTAAGTGGGCATAGTGCCTAGATGCCATTTGGTGAGCTTGGACCTTAGAGGCCTACTTAGAAGAATTGACTAGGTTTTAAGGAGAATACTTGGATGTTATTAATGAATGGTTCATGATGTGAAATTTCCTTAAGATTACAGATCAGGTGTAATAGACTTGATGGAATCTTATGTGCTTGGAGCCATAGTCAATATCCACAAGTATACCTATATTATTGTTTTATTTCAAATTCATGTAAGTATTAATACAAGTTTTCTAGAGGAATAATACCTCTTTTTTTTGTTTGAGCACATGATACAAGATTACTTGGAGATGAAGTGTTGTTAATTGGGGTATTTAGTAGAAGGGGAAGCATGAATAAATATAGGCAAGTTTTGATTCCTTTAAGGAAGGGAAAGGAGGTTTAAAAGGTAAGCTTACAAACAAGAAGTATATAGTGAAAATTGTTATAACCCCTACACCACTTGATGAAAGATTTGTAACTTTAATCCAACATTAAATTAAAACCAAATATGGTAGATGAAGTAGAAAACATGGACTATCTACTGAGGAAGCAAAGTTCCGAAAACCCGAAAGGGATAGAAAAATTTACAATCAATTCCAACTAATTTTATTGGAATATAATAAGAGTGTTATCTCTTCTTCATCATTGAATTGTAGGAAAAAGGGTACAAAAAGGATATGTGAGTAGAAAAATAACTAAGCTGTCATGTTCAAAAATAAAAATAGACGCACTTTAATTTTATGGAAGAAAAGAGAAAACCATTTAAGTATTTGGTAAAACTAGATTTTGAAAGGAATGTTGTTCGGTGTAATTCAAAAAAGTAATTACACAAGGAAAGGTCGTGAAATACAAGTAATGAAACAAAGAAGCTTGGGAAGACTTGGGGAAAATTCAAAACAATGATTTCCTTGTTGGTCTAATTGTTATATGACTTGTTTTTGACCATATGTTATTGTATTCTAAATAAAGTTGTATGTCGTGACTGATTATAATGACAAAATTATGTCATGTTGCAGACAGTATACCGTTATTGCTAATTGAAAGGTAGTTACAACCAATTAATTTGAATTTGAGATCGGAAAATTGCAAGTTTTTGTGGAAAATGATGACTATGCTCCTGAGTTATTGGATATAATTTTGTGTTTATTATATTGATTTCGATTAATGAAGAAAAAAAAAATCAAGATGATGATTCATTAAGGGGGAAAGTATGTCACACCTCGTAATTTTATTCTTATTCCTTGGAAGGAATAAGGTAAAAAATGAAGGGTCGGTTACAAGAGATAAAATATAAGCTCTATTTTTGTTGTTGTACATGCAACCACATATGCGTATGCATATCGTGAGAGGGATATACATACTTACGTGTAGTTGCATGTACGGTACATGTGAAATATGGATTATCATTCAATGGTCATAGTGTACCTATCATTTACATCATATTCTTGTTTTTCTTTGATGTTGTATATACTCACCTAGCTAGCTATAATGATGAGGTGCATTGATTTGATTGCTTGATTTTTATTCCTGCAAATATATTGTTGTGCATCTTGTTACCACGTGTTACGGGATACTTGCTTAGATGAAGGAAATAAGTTAATGCATTGAAATATTTAAGGTTACTATATTGGATATTGACTCAATGGTTATCCATTTTGCTGGAAATAATGATTTCAAAAAGTAAGGGATCTTTACATAGTTGAAATAGTGTTATTACGACATTAAGAATTAATTAAGATTGTAAGGTTGTTACATGTTAAATATCAGTCTTGGACCTTCATTCTTAGGATATGATACTTCCAACCCTCTTGTTTACATGGTCGTAGAGGGGTTGTAAAGTAGTGACAACCATGAATAATGTATTTAATGTTCTAGTCCTTATATTTTGCCATTAAACATCGGTCATGGACCATAAATCAGTAACAAATTATCTCAAGAAGACAAGGTAAAGGTTATGTAATTTTTATCTTAATTTAAAAGTTTATTTAATGAGTCTTTGACCATTGTCATGATTGATATAAGCTCCCTCCTCGGTACTTGGCATGTGAAAAAGTCATAAATTTGATTAAATATTTAAAGGGCATTAACCAAGGAGCAATTAAATAGTTTTAAGGAATTAGAAAAAAGTGGTCAATGATTATTTATATTGGCATTAACATCATTGGTAAATGATTGTATAATTGACATTGACTCCGGTTATAAGTATTATTGTTATTAATTCTTGTAAATCATGGTTCCGACTATATGATTCGGTATGAGAAAAATGTGATCAACATGTGGTATTAGACGATTGAGCAAGTTTCCGAGGTAATTATTATTGTTTGATTTCTTGGATTGATTTTAGTTGTAAAACACCATGAAAATCGAGTTATATTATTAGTTAAATAGAAAACCATGAATTGATCGAAGTGAAAATCCATACATTATGTTTGACTTAGAGTGAGTTAAAATTAGATTGGACCATTCGAATTACACCAAATTTGGAGGGCAACAGCGAGTTAGTGGAAAAGGCTACGATGTGGCACTGTTGAAATAAACTGCATTTAATATATGTCACGGTTTTCGGGACATCCTAAGCTTCTTGGAGTAGCTTGTAGAATAAAGTTCATTTAAGTTTCTATTTTTTTTTCCTAGGTCAGTTTGAGCTCATGACGAGCCATGCAAAGAAATAGGAAGTTTAGTTAAGCTTAGTGCTTGGATGGACAGGGGGAAAGTAGTTGTCTGTTATGTTTACGGGCATGCATCTAGGTTTCTTTTTTAAGATTTCTGTTTTGTTTAGATCCCTTGAGATGACTGTGCATGGGGTTACTATGCTAAAAATAACAAGTAATAGTAATTTTTGATGGCATCAAACCTTTAAAAAATAAAAGAGACGTCTTTTGAGGAGGAGGAGTTCAAAATTTTTGGGACTTCTCTGTTGAGAATAGATGTTTTATTTTGGCTTGAATCTGTTTAAAAATATGGAAAATGGATTGGGAGTGTAATGACTCAAATAATTGGAGTGATTAATTTCACCTTGCGTAGAAACAAAGAAAAAAGAGAGATACTGAAACCCGCCAGTTTTCAGGTTTTAATTTCCAACTCTCTTTAATCTGTTTTATTTCTGCTTGAATCTGTTTAAAAATATGGAAAATGGATTGTGGAGTGTAATGACTCAAATACTTGGAGTGCTTCATTTCGCCTTGCGTAGAAACAAAGAAAAGGAGAGATGCTGAAACCCGCCATTTTTCAGGTTTTAATTTCCAACCATCTTTCCTCTTGTTTTCCTACGAATTCTATGAACAGTTTAGATTTAGTTGATGAGGAACTCTGTAGAATTTAATTAATAAAAGGAGAAAAATAATGTTATATACATCTCTTATAATGGTAGTAGAAAGGAATTTTATGTAACCCATTTCGTTGTAGAATATGAATAAAATATTAGTTTGAAGAAAACGTATCGGGCATGGACTGTAAACCCTTTGCTTTTTGGAAATGGCTGAAAATTTATGTAATGTATATCTCGTGTTCTTCTGATCTTTTTTTTATTTAGTTATGTGGAAATTAATAAAATAAATGGGAAGAAAAATATTTTTAATCTCTCTTCTTATCTGGGTGTGTGGAATAATGCGAGTGTAATATTTAATGAATGATGTAAGTGTTCAATACGTAATTTTTAACCTAGTTAGAGGTTATGGAAAGTTTGTAATCTTTATTTGAATTCGTTCTTTGACCTAGAAAAGTTTTGGGTTTTTAAATAAATCTTCCCCTTTTTATGATGAACATGTTTGTATGGTTTCTTGAGTTTTTGTTTAGGTAGGAAAACTTTTTTTTTTTGGTGAGAAAAATTGTGCATGAAACTTGGTTAACTAATAACAAAGTGAGGAAGGCCTCATTCTTACTAAAGTTTATTCTTTTCTTACTCTTGTATTCATTACTTCTTGATGTTCACCTTTGTGATTTGGTCATAATGTTGATCTTTGTTATGAGAGTTTACATAAATATAATCTTGATTGATTCGAGTAATAGAGTTCACCAGGATATTAGTTTATTTGAATTATCCTGCAGAAACTATGAGCATATTGGCTAGTCATGAATAATCTTGTTTCCCCCCTGGTTTAAAGGAATATTTACCTGTACAAAAAATTACTTTTGACTTAGGAATCTAATATTGGTTTTAAGAATATTTTCAAATTAATACATATATATCTTCTCCTTGTATCTATGATGATAGATTGTGATAATTTGGTTAGTAGTATAAGATAGGGATCTCTATTTATCATTATGGCTTAAAAATAGAATTGTTCTTAATCTTTGGCTATCCTAAGAAAGAATCTTGATCTTGTTGGTGCTTGATTTGATCATGCCCTAATTGGTTCGAAGAAATTTTTAGTTTTCCCTAAAAATCTTCAATCTGCGTGCTCTGTTTTCTATTTCCTCAATTTGGTGTGTGAAATGTTTAATCTTCACTTATATGCCTTTGATAATCCTTCTCCATGGTTGTAAATCATGTTTGGCCATGAATTATTTGCAAAATTCTTTGTCCTTGGTGAAAAATTTGATTTTGGATGGAAATGGTGAAGTTCTCTATTTTTTACTTTTTGACAAGGGTTTTTCCCCTGTCAAATTCTATCTCAGCATCTGCAAATACATGACCTCCTTTGATTGGTTGAGGGACGGAAGAAAAATTTTATAAACTTGTCACTTTTGGCTATTTTGGCAAAAGGATTGATTTGGTCCCGTGGCCCCGTCGAGCTCTGATTGGCTAAGCAAAATTTAAGTGGCGGAGAAAATTTCTTATTTTTTCCCCGAAGATGTACACGTGTCAACAAGTTAAGCAATTATGGAATGGAAGACCTTTTTATGCTTAAGGCATTATGGAAAAGGAGAAAAAATGAAAAGAAATTCCTAAGGCCCGCGAGAGGACACATGGCAACTTCTAAGTCAAAGATGGAGTGGCTGATTATCAGGATCCTTTGAAGTTTTTGACTTTATTTTGTAAAAAGGTTAAAGTTGCAAAGTGAACCGAAACTCTACTGCGAATCAGAATTGGACGCGTGGAAGTTTGAAAAGTCAAAGGTAGAGGGGATGCGATCAATGGAGAACTTTTAAGTTTTTTTCTTGTTTTGTAAAACTAGGAATAAAGTATAAAAATGGGTCAAAACTCCACCAACTTTGAAAATTCAAAGCGGAGGCAGAATGTTGGGTTACTTTGAAGTTTTTAACTTCAAAAGGATTAAAGTTATAATGTGAACCGCAGCTCCGCTCTAATAAGAGAAAGACAAGTGGCATTGAAAAGTAAGAGCGCGGAAGGCGGGTTCTTAGGATCACTTTGATGTTTTTAATCCTTTTTGTAAAAAAAAAGAATGAAGTTATAAAATGGACCACAACTCCATTTCGAATCGAGAGGAATATGTTGCACCTTGGACATGTCAAAGCAAGAGTACGGGCCGGAGGAAATATGAAAATTTTTCCTTTTTTGGTAAAAATGAAGTAAAGTCATGAAATAGAGCGTGACACTGCCATAGTTAGTTTAAATCTACATTGAAAAGTCAAATGCGGAGGTGTGGGCCATCAGAGAAAATTTGGAAAAGTTTCCTTTTTTTGCAAAAAAGAGGTAAAGTTGTAGAATTTAGCCGTGATTTCGTTGGGACCCACATGTGAACCATGTGTCACGCCCATTTTCAAAGGGTGGAAGGGAAGGGAAAAATGTTAAAATTTATCATTTTTTCCAAAAGTTATAAAATGTTAAAAAGTGCTCCTAGGCCCGTTTCGAATCAAATTTCTTCATGTGGATGGCTCAAATTAAAATTTGAAGGGAAAGATCGACGGTAGTTGTGCATTGCATCTGATTTTACAACCTTTGACGTTCCCAAAATCTCTGGAGATGTGATTTTTACATTGTTCTTCATTAAATTTTGATGATTTCTTGTCGTTTTTAATGGCATAGTGTAATTGAATGGATTTAGAGATCAATTTGTGAATCTGAGGTACAAATTTGAACATTTGAAGTGGTTTTTTTCTCGAGCACTTGAAAAAAATGTGAATTATTATATCCAAAATTACGAGCAAGATTGCGAGAGGGAAAAGGATGAAATGATGAAGGAAAATCATGTTGCATGTGCCAAGGATGAAAAACGTGCCTCCAATTAGAAACAATGATGCAAATATTTGAAATGATTCACCTTTTCAATGCCTAGAAACTTTTGGGCGTGTTTCTCTAAAACATCCCTTTCAATAAAATCATGATGAAAATTGTAACAAACAAGATGCTTTGGATATTCTTTTCTTGAGGGAGAAGGATTGGATGTAAATGAATGTTATAAAATGCATGTTTTAGATATGCAAAAAGGGTCGAGTTGAAATTTATGTGAAAATTTGAGAAATCCCATCTTTCGAGTGACCATCTGAGAAACTTGCTTAATTTCTTGTTCTTTTTTGATTTCTATCATGTCAAATTGGTTGCAAGTGTACAACCATTGACAAGCTCTGAGATTGTTTTAATAAATTTCCCTTGCTAATGAATCTAAGATATTTTAAGTTAATATGTGTTAATCTCAGGAAACATTTGTGTCTGCTTCATTTCAAAATGTCTGCAAATAGTTTTTCTTATTCCTATTACAATCTTACATTGAAACCTTTGTGAATCACACAAGATCTTATCTCTTTGAATGTTTGGTGGCATTTGCAATTTCATTTATTAGAAGAGCTTTCATCTGATAATGAAATAAACAATTTAAAATCACCTTACTCTCATTTCTGGTAAATATTGTTTGTAAGCCTTTGAGGGTATCTTAGGCGTGATAAAATAGAGGTTGATAATGTTTAATTTTGTATTTTATCTTGATCCTTCATGTTAAACTCCTAAAGATTGTGTGAAAACGTGCAAATCTGGGCCTCCATTGATGCACACCTTCTGGTTGAAGGAACATTTGGACTATTCTAAGTTTTATGTTGTTAAGTTTTCCAATTATTGTTAAGGCCCTCAAAGATCTGGAAAATCAAGTTTGTCCTGCTTGAATCTCCCATCAAACATTATTAAAAATAATTAATGAATCCCACCTGAAGTACCCCTATGTTTCCATGTATATCCACAAAAGAACAAAATCCACTTGCTAAAATATGCATAATAATTACCTTACTTCAGGTTGTGCCTTTTAACCGGATGAGAGGACCCTTTTTGTAACCTTTTTGATGAAGGATATGAAGAGATCCTTCTTTACAATTTTTTTAAAGAGAAGCTTGGGAAAATATGATCAATGCACCACCATCTAACTCTCATGAGTTGTCACTTCTAGAAGATCAAGATATTTTCTAAAACAAGGTTAAGGTTACTAAAGACATTAAAACCTAATTTGTTTCTGTATATTTTTTACAGTGGAATTTTTGCATTTGTTGATACACAAGAAAAACAAGGGTCGTCCAAGGCAGGATTTGTTGTCTTTTGAGAAATTTTTGGGTCGAGAGGCTAAGTAAGATGAAGATGATTTTTCTACATATTTGAGGAAATTTACAACAATTGGAAAACTCAACAACATAAAGCTTAAGAATAGCCAAAGTATTCCTTCAACCAGAAGGTGTACATCAATGAAGGCCCAGATCTACACGGTTTCACACATTCTTCAATAATTCAACACAAAGGATTGAGTTAAAGACTCAATGAAACATTAAAGGTCCCTGGTTTATCATGCATAAGGTACACCCATAGACTTACAAACAATATTTGTCAACAAATGAGAGAAAAGTGATTTTAAATTGTTTATTTAATTACAGGATGAAAGCTTTTCTCATAATGAAATTGCAAATGCCACTATGCTATCACCGGGATAAGATCTATGTGATTCAGAGGGATTTTAACATAAGATTGCAACAAGAAAAAGAAAAACTATTTGAAGACATTCATAAATAAAAGAAGACACAATTTTTCCCAAGATCAACACATATTAATTCAAAATTGATTAGATTCATCATCACGGGAAAGTTTCTTGAACAATCTCATAGTTTGTCAATGGCTATACACTTGCAACCAACTTGACATGATTGGATCTAAAAAAATAGAGATTAACAGGTTTCTCAGATGGTCTCTCAGGAAGATGGGATTTCTCTAATTTTCCCATAAAGATTAACCCCCGACCAATTTCTTGACTCATTCATGCCTTTTATAACACTCAATTTACATCCAATATTTTCCCCTAAGAAAAGAATATTCCAGTAACCTTTGTTTGTTACATTTTTTATCATGATTCCAAGAAAGTCACGTTTAACAAAGTTATGGCCAAAAGTCACCAGGTGTTCAAAAAGGAAAATCTTTTCAAATATTTCCATCATTGTTTTAACTAGGAGCACATTTTTCATCCTTCAAACCATGCAGCATGCTTCTCCACATCTTTCCTTTACAATTTTGCTCTGCTGGATCTGGTAATTAACTTTTCGCAAGTTCCTGAGTAATTTTGTTTCAAAAATATCAACCTTTGCACCTCCTAGATTTGTAAATTGAGCTCCAAAACCATTTGATTGAACTTCATTGATAAAAAAGGAATCATCAAAAAAACATGAAAAATGATTCACAAATTACATCTTCTGAAGACTTGGAGTGTTAATGGTGGCAAAATCAGATGTAATGCACAACAGCCATTGATTCTGTCCTTTTACAACTTTAAATTAGAGTCATCCACGTTGAAATATTTGAGCGAAATGGGCTTGGGGGATTTTTTGCATTTTATGACTTTTGGGGAAAATGTGCAATTTTAACATTTTTCCATGCCCCTCCACCCTTGAAAAATGGGCTCGACACATGGCTTAATGGCCTAGGCGTTGACTAAGTCACATCTCAATTCTACAACTTTACCTCTTTTTCAAAAAAGAAAAAAAATTCCCAATTTCCCCCAACGACCTACCCTTCTGCTTTAAGATTTTGATGTGTGCCCCAATAGGGTCACAATTCATTTTTGAACTTTTACCATTTAAAAAAAAACAAACTCAAAAATCTTCAAAATGTTTTGATAGCCCGCATCCCCACTTTGACTTTTCAACACAATCTTTAATTGCTCTCTGGGGCCATGCTTCACTTTTATACTTTATTCATTTTTCATAATAAAGAAAAACTTTCAAAAATCTCGGTGACCCGCCTCTCTATTTTGACATTTCAATGCAGGCTCAAATATGACATCATTTGTTCCCAAATGAAATCGGCCCTTTTATAACTTTGCTCCTTTTCACAAAAAGGCAAAAATATTCAAAATACTATGATGATCTGTTGCTCCACCATAGAATTTTAAGCATAAAGCCAACACATGCCTTTATTTGGCACCCATCAGAGTCACGACTTATTTTATAATTTTATTCTTTTCAAAACAAAGCAAAAAATCTTCAAAGTTCTCCACCGATCCGCATCCCTCTACCTTTGAATTTTCAAACTGCCACGTGTCCTTCTTTGGTCCCCAGTGGAGTCACGGTTTACTTTATGACTTTACTCTTTTTCCAAAAATAAAGTCAAAAAACTTTGAAGTAACCCAATGATCCGCTTCCTCACCTTTTGACTTTTAAAACCACCATGTGTCCTCTTGCGGGCCTTAGGAATTTATTTTCATTTTTACTCTCTTCCACAACAGCTTAACTTACAAAATGTGTACACCTTCTAGGAAAAAATAAGAAATTTTCTCTGCCACTTGAAAATTTTGAACTAACAATCGAACTCAATGGCGCCACGGGACCAATTTAACCCTTTTGCAAATATAACCAAAAGTGATAAGTTTTCTGAATATATCTACCATGCCTCGGCCAATCAAAGGAGACCACATATTTTCTGATGCTGAGATAAAATTTTATGGGAAAAACACTCCCACAAATAGTAAAATACAGGGAACTCCACCATTCACGCCCAAGATGTTGAAATTTTTCAACAAGGACAGAGAATATGTAAATAATATTAGGTTCAAATCAATCCACAACCATGGAAATGGATTTACAAATGCATACAAATGAAGATAAAAGTTGTACCCATCCATTCAGGGAGATAGAGAATGTTTCAGACCACATAGATTGAAGAGTTATTTGAACAAATTAGGCGAGATCAAATCGAACACCAACAGAAAATATTTAAATATTAAAAAAAAATCATACCTTATTTCATCCACAATGTATATAGCTACATTTTTAGGTAAATAGGATTTGTTATATATTTTGTAAAGTAAATAATTTCTAATCTGGTCCAAAAACATGCTAATGTATTTTCGATAAATATAGTGAATAGAACCTCATCTGCTAAACATAATTGTATTACATTGAGAGATTTCATATTCATCTCTTCCTAGTAATCATCATTCACCCTTACAGGTTTCTATTCCTTTCCATCCAACGCTTTATACAACCCCTATTGCACCAGTGCATCATGTGCTTTGATTTTCCACATATCAAATTTGTTCTTTCCATTAAACTTCTCCACCTCAAACTTTTCACTTAAAACTTTATCCATTTTATGTAATAAGAACACCATATACATAAAAATTACTACAAATATTAAAAATGATTCCCTGATACAAGTTGTTAGGAAATAACAAAATTCACAAAGACCTTTGCATACGTAGAAAGTTAAATAAAAAATTACAGTTTACAGAGATATAAATAAATGATATATATAAAATACCAAACATGTAAGATACGATAACCAAATTGACATGGTAAAACACCAACTGAGTTCTTAGTTATGAATTAATTATATCTAAATTTGTTATGAGAAACTTTTGATCTCAACAAAAAAATATAAAAAAATAACTAGTGAACTAAAATTAGGATTCCTCCTAAAACTATGGTTGAATGCGATTAGGATTTTCCACCCCACTGGACCCCATGCAAAATTAGTGGGGGAATCCCCCAAAACCCCATTAATAAGTGAGGTAAAAATCGCATAAAAAATGTATCAAAATTTTAAATTTGTTCATGAGATATGTAACATTATCATCATAATATGATTTTGTGATTAACACTATCAAATACTTCTAATATATGGTCGATTATTTCTAACAATTCAAGAACACTTGATAATATAAAACTTTCCCTCTACCATCATCCCTCGACCTATGACTACCATCATAAATAATAAAAAATAGACATATAAATATCAATACAACATGTTTTGCATCGAAGAGGATAACCACTACATGAACAAATTTTATCTATAATCATTAGTTTACATTTCAATATCCAATAGTATAAATAACTTAAATATATTTACCTCTAGCATGTTGAGATATATTATTTTTAAAATCATTATTTTTTAAATAATACAACTATCAATAATTTTGTTACCTTCTTAATAAATTTTGTATTGAATGGTCGACATGGTGTCAATGAAGTTAATATAATATATAAGTTTTAAAATAATGGTTACATTGGAAAATAAAATAGAATATGATTTCTATCATATAAACAAAGATATTGCAATTGATTTCTCGAACAAAAATATTTTTTTCTTTAGGAAATTCAAATGGAACGTAAATTTAAACTCAAAATATAAACTAAACAAACAAAAAATTATAAATAACCACCATTCCGAGTTGTCATCTTAAAACACATTCATCCATAGTTAATCAAACTAAATTAATAAATAAGACATGAAAACAATATTTCTATATGTAAAAAGAATCTCAAAAATCATTCATGTAACAAATACACTACAATATGATTTTTAGATGAATTCTTCAAAATATTACAACCCATCATCCTTTCTTGTACAACATTTACAAATAGTGTAAATAATCTATATAAATTCTATCCAAAGGCCCAATTACAAGAGCTGAATATATTTCTGAAAAATTTGGAATAAAAATCCTCAATACTTTCCCCATTCCACTCGTAATCATCCCATCGGTGTCCCACTTAGCCATTGCACCTAGAATGTTTGGTTTGAAAATAGTTGCAAATCCCTCCATAAGCTCATGGCTCATAGCATTTGCAAACACCCTTATAAGAAGAAGTTTATCCAATAAATATATCACGGTCCTACGGAAAAAGAAGAGGTTATATACTCACAAGAAATAGAGGGACGCACTCAACATGTTGAGGTTTAAAGCGAATTATTTTTTAGCAATCCTTCCTCCCAAGGAAATCCTCATGTGTTAAACAGGACATAAATACATGGTTCAACTATGCATCCCCACTCTACAAAATCCCCTATGAAGTTCAAATATCAGTAGAGAAGAGGTGGTAGGGTAAAACTCTCTTAACAAACTATATGGTGGTATGTGCTATCTTCAAACTTCAGGTAGGGAAATCAACAGACCTAGAGAACTTGAGAGCTTAATTTCTTTACCACAATAAATAACTCTTAGCAACTTATTAACAAAAATAAAACCTAAGTGACCTAAATGGAGGAATTTGAGTATTAATGCTAATATACCTTAGGAGGACTAAAACGTTGTAGTAAATGATAACAAATAGTAACTATAAAAAATGCAGTAGATTTTTTTTCTAAGTGAAAGTAAACTATAAGTATGTAAGACAAGGGAAGGAAATAGCTTAGTTTATTGTTATAGATGGTCGAACAGTGTCATAGGTCTGATAAAAAAATATGAAAGTACAAACGAACACTCAGGGACACTGTGAAGGGTAGATCTTGAAGATCGTAAGTGACTTGGGCACCCTAAGGCACCCTTGTCTGTAGTTTGGGAACTTTCATCACTGTAAATGCTCAAAACTTACAACTGGTATGGTAACAAGTTGGTTCCAAACCTTCCCTATTTGTCATGCTAGATCATCGGATGAGCTGAAAAATGACATGCAATGTAAAGAGAAGTATCAAACCCTAGAAAAATAAAAGATTCATATGAATGGGTCATAATGACCTTAGCCTCCAAATAATTGGTCTTATTAATAAGAGTTACACTACATTTCACAGCTAGATGTAATTCTATCGTGTGGGTGCATGTCATACCTTAGGTGCTCTCATTCCAGTTGCACTTTGTGATATAGTGAGAAATAGTAACTATAGAAATTGTAAATAGCATGTGTGCATGGAATATAATAAAATCACTCCCCCTATGCAATGTGTGTTATACAAATATCCTAGCCTTGATGTATGACACTATGTGGATGCACATGATGCAACTCTAGATTGAGTGACAATAGTGTGTAATGATATGGCATATGGCCCTCATTATGGTACTATAGCTTTATATTTATAGGGATCTCAAGCTTAATTGTTTAATTAATCCAAACAAGGAGGACTGACAAAATAATAAAGACAACAAATGGCTAGAAAGGCCCCAAAAATAGCTGAAAAATTATGTTCCTAGATCGATGTGCCTAGAGTGGATCCGGGTCACCCCAAGATGTGCTGGGCTAGGGCATCCTAATTTTGGTCTAGAATGATGGGGTAGTTGTGAAATGGGCTGATAAGTGTAATAAAATATGTGGGAATGATAAAATAAAATATAAAACAAATATGGCTATAAGGAGGGACTAATTAGTACTTTATCTACATGAGAACCTTATAAATAGTAGTATAAGACCGAGATAAATTATTTGTAAAGTGCATAATTTTTTGTCTACATATTTCCCTCACTTTATGTTGGTAGCGGAAATATCGTAAATTAGATAGAGATGTGTACCTAATATCCATGTAGAGTGTAGAAGAAGACATTTAGATAGACTAGAATCAATCATGGAATGAAAAAAAGAAAAATGTGGAGGAGCATGGATTCTAATGATCTAAAATGCACATAAAAAGTGATGAGAGTAGACCTAGGGAGAAATGCATGTGTAGTTGTTGTGTGTAGTGTACCTACATGGTTAGTAAAGGAAAATACATGTAGATACATGTCATCGTTGTCAATATTGTTCTTTTTTTTTTTATCGTTGGTGCCCACAAATTGAATTCTTCTTTATCATATGGTGGAACTACAAGGAGAAAATGATCTATATATGTATGTGTGTAAAAATAGCGTGAAAAATATGCATGTGTAAAGTACGTAAATTTGTAATACGCTATAAAATAAAGTGTAAATGGAACATGTGCACCTATTCCATGTCAAAAAAAAGGTGTAGAAGGATATCATATACTCTCGAGAGTTTTTTGAGCGACCTCACGCCACCCTGGCTAAAGAATTATAGGGAGGAAATGTAATGTGTTCTCCTAATTTAACCAATTTTTCTGAAATGTTGTGAAGAGATATCTATTATGTCTTGATTTTTTCGGTGATCCGACGCCACCTGGAACGAGAAGTGTACGAGAGAAATACCCACCGTAACCCCCAATCCTATAACCGCTCCACAAAATTTTCAAAGGACACCATGTCCTATTAAGGACGATGTGTATGGAGTTTGTAGAGTGATCTAAACTCACTCCTAATGTCTGAAATGGTGTAAATATGATGTTTTAGTATAAAACCCTCAATGATGCCTCCCCTTTTTGGGGTTCATGCGATGACCCTAGAAGGAGAATGTGGCCCCAAAAGAGGACAAACAACACTCTAACCTATAGAACTCTTCCTATAGGGGAAAGAGGAACACTTGGTAGATACCAAGGCATGCACAAAAGGGGATGACTAGCCAAAGCAAGTGTTATTTTGGAAACAAATGCATATAATAAGACAAGTGTAAAATTATGGAAATAATGTACAAACTACCGAACAAAGTAGTGTAAACACGCGAGAAAAAAATTAAACCACATAAAGAGGGTTTCAAATATGGGACATCACTCATGATGTCATAATACACGCAAGGCCATCATAGCTGAAATAACGAGACAAGTTTGCAAACAAGAACAGGGGAAATCTCGCATTCAATAGAAAAAAAGAAGACAACTAGAAATAAAAAAGTAGTCATGAAATCATGTAAACCTATAGAAAAAGTTCTACACATGGAACACTCCATAGCATGTTAGAGTTGTTATCACCGAATCACAAGACCCTCCGATTTGCACAAGTGTGTATTCTTTAGCTCATAGTTTGACTTGTTAACATGGTTACTATCTCTAAGTTGTGGGACTTTCTACTTGAGATATACCTCAAGATAAAGTTGGTTCTTAATCCTACACTACCTGCCACAATCTACTCTAATGTAGGAAAGGATATCTAATCCTAAACTAACTTTCAAGAGACCATGGAGAGAGAATTGAAATAAAACCTACACTAAAGTAGTGATACACTAGAAAATGAGGTTATTGATCATAATCACAACTATCTGAAGTGGAGAGAGGTGAGAAATGGAGAGGATGGAAAAGATGCATCATAGACTAAAGATAAAGTTCACACAAAATGCCACTTCAAATCCATTAAACATAGCACCTAAAACTTGCACTAAACATCAATAAACATACACATTATACTTTGTAATGATGACAGGAAATAAGAGACAATAAAACATGCAAGGGATGGACAAGATGCATCACGAAACATATTTTATTACTCCATGAATTCATGCAGTACATAATTGGTGAGAAATAGGAAAGGAAAATTCCATTATAGATATTAGAAGGAGGCTTAAGCTCCATATTAAACCCTAGCAGAGAAGAAAGGGAGAGGGGGCAGGAGATAAAATGACTGAATCCTTTACAAATGAGCCCAGGATTACAATTTATAGAATTAAGAAGGAGACAAAGAATTATAATCCTAAATTTGTCTTTTCAAAAACTTACAACTTGTCGTAAATGAGTGTATTTGGTGGTATGTTTCTTATAAAAGGCTCCCCGTACTATTCAAAGTTCTACAGCAGTGAAAAATGTCTTCCCATGCCTCATTATATGCATCCTAACTACCAATTAAAACAATGTCCTGATCCTTGCACGTATTCCTTAAATCATCATAAAAAATTCATCAATTTCTTGATTTATTGATTGTTGTGCATCAGGTAGGGAGTCACAATTCCAATGAGACCAATGTTGAAGAAATACATTGAGAATTTAAAAATTTATAGTCTTCTAAGTGTGAGCAGATATTTTGGGTTTGCTAGAGATTCTTGTATTTTACGGGACTAGGTATCTAATTTATTATATCTAGACATGTTTCACTCTTTTTCACATACCTACCCTAAATAAATTTTAGAAATATGATTCCCATTACATAGAGGGAATTGAGACCTTTCCAATGATATAAATTTTGTTAAATTTCGATCTCTGGATCAAAAATTTCCCCATTCGAAGTTTTACGCAAAAAAACTATGATTTTCCTTTGTTCCATAGATTTTCCAATTTTTTACACATTTCTACAGAATTCTCAATAGAATTTTCTATGGCTTCCCTGGATTTTTATATGGAAATTTCTATGGAATTTTGTTCTTCAACTTCCGTGGATTTTTCTGTAGACTTTTTCTGCGACACTTTTTCTTTGCCTAAAGAAATTGTGAAAGTTATTAAAATTACCTTTGGGGGGGCTGAATTGTTGATAAAAAATATGCGAAAGAATGTACAAACAAGTAGTATAATATTCTAAGTACAAAGTTAAACAATATAACCTCTATAATATGAATGTGGATACCACCAGCGACCACTATAGTAAGGGTAGAAGGCGAGTATCCATGCCACATGTAAATTTCTTGTATACGTGATCAAAGTAGGAAAAGCCATGAACGTGCATGTAGGTATGATAATGACATATAAGAAAAGAATCTAAAATGTGTAATAAAGTGAGCATGCAAAACAATAGCAAACAAGATTAAATGCTACCAAGACAATGATGTATGTTGTGGATGGATGGTATGGAATGCAAAATGGATTGATATGAGCAACACGCCCTCGATTAAATGGAATTATATGCAATGATGTTAATTTTGATTGCCCCCTCAGAAGTTAATAATTAACCTATTATCACTCACAATTGCACCCTAGTTGAGAGATGAAAATAGGGTTTATAAGCTTTGTTTATCTCTCACTTTCGTAGATAAAATAGATAAAATGGTATAGACAGATTTGAAGATGAATATAATCAACTATATTCAATTCATATGGGATTAATACATACTGAACAAGCTGCAAATATATAGGGAGATAGTTTCCTATTAAGTAGGAAACAACTCAACCACAAATCTATATATATGTGAGTTGTTATAACTCCCAAACAACTCACGTATATAATATAATAACTTGATATTATGAGTTTGTTTATTACAACTCATAATATATTACATAATATTATTCATCCATATATATGAATAATGTGAGCACTATATAAGTATTCCTAACATTCCCCCCCTTAGTGCGAACATGGGAGAAAAACAATTGCACTTCCTTTTGTAGCGTGTCGCCCGTGCGTGCTCATGATCTGGATGGTTTTACAGGACAGCCAACAACCTCAACATGGATGGTTTTATAGGACAACCAATAACCTCAACATGGATGGTTTTACAGGACAACCAACAACCTCAACATGGATGGTTTTACAGGACAACCAACAACCTCAACATGGATGGTTTTACAGGACAACCAACAACCTCAACAGGGATGGTTTTACAGGACAACCAACAACCTCAATATCATGATGCTGCTTTTCCTTGTGCTTTCATCTGTCCACTATGCTTTTACATCAGGGAATTATGTAGGAAACACTGATCACTGATAACAAATATGAAAAGAGAAAATGGAACATTGAGACCATGTTCCCCCCCTCAATGTGAACATTTCACTTATTCAAACCAAAACATAACAACGAAAAGAATTATGCTACACACAACCGAAATCGATTGCTGACTCGAAAAGAAGCAAACCACACACACACTATCACCATAGCTTCATGCGGCCCTATCATTGGTGACTGACAAGAGGTCGCTGAATGACCTCCAGCCTCCTGTGCCTCCATCCTCCAGTTGCATGCTGCTAGTTTAAGCTGGATGTGATCATGAAGCTCAAAATACCTTCAATAATTTAGACGTCGCGTACAAGCGAAAATGCGTCCAAAATTGAAATGCGGGCAATTTTTATTTTTTTTTGAACTTTGGAAGACGACACTTTTTACAATAGCATTGACCCACAATGAAATTTTGATGACTAAACAAAAATCGACTCTCGACTTGACAATGACTATTTTGAATCGGACAAAAAGACTTGACTAAATTAAAAAGTAATAAAATGAGATTACTTTTTAAATGAAAATGAGTATTAAAAATCCTAAAATCACCTATATGGAATTATTTGACTTGTTAAGCTTTTGAATAACATAATGACCCTCTAGATAGACATAGGATATTAAATCTGTGACTAATACAAAATTAAAATGACACTAAAACTTGACACGTAATTTAAAAATAACTGACTATGAATAGACACTAACCCGAGACCGATTCAATGAAGAGTTTATATTATACTCAACACGTCATATAGAGAATCATCTGAATGGCCACATGGAGAATGAGACAACTTCAAACCTGTTGACTGCAGATTTGCAAGATAACTTTTTCAGGCTTATAATACTGCACGTCAGAACAGTCTATGTGTGAATCACCAGATTTCAATGGCATTGGGTAAATACACTCCTCAAATATGGCTAGGACAAAAAATGTGAGAGCTCTTAATTTTCTGACTATGACAATGCAAAATCAGGTCTTTCTATTCGGGAAATGATCTTCATGAATGTTTCACCAATCTGCAGGTGTCAGATATTTGATAGATTGCACAGATCTTATCAATACACACTATTAATGCCACAGAATCAAAATATCATTGATCTGTATAAATTGTAGAGGAGACGAGAGGACGCAAATTATCCTATGTCATCTTCAAATGCAATGAATTCCAAATGAATAGTCGACAGAAAATAAAATTTTAAACTACTCCATGAAAGTATAAGATCCTCCACGTGTGGGGTGGGTTACACTCCAAAAGAAAACTCCAAACGCCTTATGATCCGACCAGATTACATTACAACCTTGGACGCCATGGATGCATAGAATGAAAACGATGCAGATAACCATAAAACTCGAAACTTTCATGTGCAAGGGCAAAATTAGCAGCAGATCTGCCCCTTACAATTTTCACAATTCCATAGTGTTCTCCATAACGCTCTGATACCAAATAAAACGGTATAGACAGATTTGAAGATGAATATAATCAACTTTATTCAATTCATACGGGATTAATACATACTAAACAAGCTGCAAATATATAGGGAGATAGTTTCCTATTAATTAGGAAACAACTCAACCACAAATCTATATATATGTGAGTTGTTATAACTCCCAAACAACTCACGTATATAATATAATAACCTGATATTATGAGTTTGTTTATTACAACTCATAATATATTACATAATATTATTCATCCATATATATGAATAATGTGAGCACTATATAAGTATTCCTAACAATAGAAACACCTCAGTCATGTGTGTATACCTATTTTTGAGGTGATTCTCCAATATCAAGGTAGGTAACTTATTAATGTATCCTAATCTATTTTTTTAGGGGTTTTGAGGGAAAGTAAAATTAAATTGGTGATACAACAAACTTGTTGAGGGATTTGACTGAGTATATGCACAATAAAATTGAGAGTAAATTTTAGATGCATGAATCAATGGTTTAATTATGTATCAACACATGAATCACAACATAACAAAAAGTTAAACATGCACACTAATCCTATGTATAAAATACCATATTTGCGGTAAGGTAATATGATTAAATAGGGAATTAACAGATCACAAGAATTAATGGAAACATATAGACTACTGCAAATAATTGAAAAGGCCAAAACTAGTTCTCATTCAAGGAAAAATTGGGATAAATATGTTTTGGCACTCCTATGTCTAAAAATTCCTCTTTGTGCCTTGCTAGTGCACACAATATATAGGAAAAATAATTCACCCAACCCCTCCTAAAAATATAATACAGTCTATATTCGCCCGTGCATGAAAATTTCTATGTTGATTACAGTAAGGTATTAATAGCCTTAGTTACAAAAATACACTTAGTCAAAGTGTAGTTAACTATTCTATTTTTAATGCAATTAATATACTTGCGTGAATATTTTGGCTAATATTATCAACTTTCTTGTTGTGCAAGTCTCCTCCAATGCAAGTGCATGTACTTTGTCTTCTTGTGCATGATGTAACACCTGTGTAAGAAGGATAACTCATGTTGATAATGAGATCTCTATCCCTTTGTGATTACATGTATGATAATAGTTTTGTGCAAGAAAAAGAAATAATGCATTTGATCTCCAATACTTCACAAAATTATTCACCTATGTGTGGACCACTTCATTTTTGTTCTCCATGCTTCGATGTTAACCCACTTGTATGCATTATCCTTATTGACTCAAGATCATCATGGCACATATACACTTGATGGGGTCTCTTTTGGCTTGGCCATGGTAAAGATGATTATAAAATCATTAGCTTTGTTACTATCCTATGACATACACCTTGGAATTATTTTTGTTTGACAAACCATGCATTATTTTTCTTGGGATTATTTTGATTAATCATTGGATAAAACTAATATCGTCGGTCATATTTTATTATATGATCATATACATGATGAACACCTTAGAAAGGTCACTGAAATGATATTTTGTTTATTGGGAAAAAGTCCCCTTCCACATGATTGATCGACCCTTTACGATCCTTTGTTGGTGGTCTTAACTCAACCTTAATTAGCGTTTCACCATTGTTTAACGTATGCATGTTTTTGATAGAACCTTGGTTGAGTTGATTAACTTGAGACTCAAGTTCAGATGTAAAATCATTACAAACATAATTATTTTTCATTCCCACGAGCTCTTTTTTGAGATAAGTATACTATGACAAAAAAATTTGTTTCCATTGTTTTGTGATTCTGAAGCTCGAGTTCTTGGAATTCAATGGAGGTTCTACTTCTCCATTTCGAATGGATTATTACTTGTTCTACAATGCTCTTTTCTGTGGAGAAACTCTCTGTTCTCTACCATTGTTAGAACCTATTTGAGTTCGAAATTGGTCTTTTGATAACTGTTTCCATGGAAATTATCTGTTCAGATCTGTTTGGTATGTTATGAGTAAGTATTTGTACCACTTACATGCCATTATTCTTGCATTCTATCTATTTTCATAGACATAGCTTGAGGTTATTGGTTTTAGTCTATTTACTTGTGGTATTTTTATGTAGACCTTAAACTTCTTGCTGCTATTTTCGTGATCTGGAAGTAACTCTGTAAATGTCCTTTGAATATGTCTCGACATGCCCTGGTTTTGATTTTCTTCTGGATACAAAATGTGCCTATTTGCATCAAATTTGTTTTTATATATTGGTTGTTTTCATAATACGGCCTTGCGTTCGGAGGTTTTTTATTTACTCACATTGATTTGCTCCGTTTTTAATAATGACTACTGTTAATCTTCATTTTTTCCTAGAAATTCCCATATTTGGAACTGTTGCCATAGGGAATTCATGTGTTGTCTGACTTGTAAGTGGACAATGATACCTTAGCTTGTATTCTCTACATAATGACAAATGGGTATTTTTCCTTCTTATACAAAAATTATAGATCTAGAGTTATAGATCTTTGGATGCCATTACTGATGCTTCAGTATAAGAGGTTGACTGATTACACAGAATTTATGTACTTTTCAAGCTTATGGGTGAGTTTAAGATTGATTTTTACAAGTTTTTAAAGCCCTGTTCTCAAATTTTTGGCTCAGTCGTCTGAATTTTTACTACGCATCCTTTGAAACTAGAACTTTGTATCCTTTTTTATTATTGTGAATCCCCAAAATAATTGCACTTTAATATTGGAATTTGAAACTAGAAATGACCTTGCATTTTGTTTAACGATTGGCTTAGTTTGTGTCATTCTCTGAAACTTGGATGCACAAATCTCTATTATTTACAGCTGGGTTTGTATCTTTTAGCTTCTCTTCATACATGGTTGTTGTTTATTATCTGGGTGGATTCCTTATATTTTGAGCTGGGTTTGAAGCCTCCCCTTTGCTGGGACATTTTGTTGTTTTCTTAATCTCTTCGCATTTAATTCTACATTGGGGAAACTGCTTTGGCTGATTTACTTCGGAAGCCTTTTTCATTTGAGTAAGGTTTTGAGATTGGATATTTCACTCTTATTTCACTCATTCTAGAAATGAGAATTATCTTTTTTACCTGAGTTCTATTTTGCTTCCATTAAATAGCTCGCTGTTGAAATGAATCGAGTCACTACTTTGAGAATTTACGAGCATTGTTTCGTAATTTTCTGTCATGACTTGGAACTTTTACATATGGTTTTGATTTTAAGTCTACATGTTGTAGCGTATGTATCCCTTGATAGCTTGGTCTGAAGGTTTCGAAATTGCTATTATATATTATCTTTCACAAGAACGTCTGTAGCTTTAATTTTATAACTAGAAATGCTTTAAACTCATGATCTGGTATAATCTTAGTTTCAATGTTTAAATGGAAAAAAAAAAATTATAACATTTTTGCCCACATTCTTTGTCTTAAAGTAATCAATTATTTAAGTGAATCAACTGTTGGAGTGAGTTCTCTATTTTGTATTCTAGTTATCACAGAAAGAAACTTTTGGAAATTAGAAACAATTTCTTCCTGTTATAATCATAACTCTAAGGTGTATTGTAGCCATACATATTCTCCATATGTTTAATATTTATCATTTTGAACATCTGCGATTCTCTAATGAATGAAATCTTGTGGCTTAAAATTTGTTTCTGCATCACTATTCAGACTATTTTAAAAATCTATTGTTTTGACATGAACATTTACATCTCTTGAAGGCACCATTATGGGAATGATTATTTTGCACCTTATTCATCCTAAAAATTGCATCACTTTGACTGAATGGCTGCAAATCTTGGCACCGTGAATTCTGAAAATGAATTACTTGAAGTTTCTTGCTAATAAATTTGCTCTTTCCAAAGAGTATTCATAGTAGTTTGAAAGTGCATTAATACTTAATATCTGAAACTTTATCCTATGATAATATCTTCTACATCACTTAAGATAACTCCTCTTATCTATAAATGTTCCTTTCTCTGATTGTAATTTCCCATAGCTTAAACCATGTAGACCTTGATCAACCTTTGATTGTTATAACTCAATAATATTGCTCTGTTTCAATATGATTTAATTGTCTTATTCTCTCCTTTTGAAAGTAACATTACTTTGTTTTTTTAATTATGGGTAAATAGTTTTGAAGGGACTGTACCTGTCTACAAAAAGGCTCAAAAGTCAAATACCAAAAGAGGAAAAATCGACTCTAAAAGAGCAAAACATCCAACATCAGAGGGATCAACAGCCAAATAATACAATATAGTAACAAAACAGGATCAAGATAGACAGTGATCCGAACAAAAGTAGAAGAGACAAAATACGAACAAGAGATAACCATCACTGGTCTTCCTAGCCAAAAAAACAACACCAAAAATGCCAGTCAACAACAACTTCACCGCTAGTAAATAGCAATAGAGCTTTGCATCACTTGATAGCCCGGTCAATCTTGGCTTTAATCGTTTGGAGCGAGATGAAGAATGCATAGCGATTAGTGGCACGGGAAGGGTCTTTCAAATCCGCCTAGGAAATTGCAAGATCTCTTTTCTCTTTGGAGCCCCAAATATCCTCGGTAATACCACTGAGACTGCAAATACTACGAACATGCTGCTCGATAAAATTGTAGATACTTTTAAGGGCAGAGAGGATACAATCATTACGCCCTTTTACATTGCCAAGCGACATCCAGAGATTGAAGCTTCTTGAAAACTTCAGTAGTGATATCATCATCTTCATCATTTTGCAGTTTCCTTTTTCCCTTAGCTTTATCCATATCCCTAATAACACTCTTCAGTTCTTGAATTTCATTTTCCATCTTTCCAACTCTGACCAACAAGTCCTCATCTTTAGGCTCCTCCACCGGATTACTAATGTGCATTAAATTTGCAGTAAGCTCTAGGTCTTTATGACTTCTAACAACCCTCTGAGAAGCGAGACCTTAGTTTTCATCTCTTTCATTTTCCTGCTAGTTGAAGTAGTGTGAAGTTTCCTATCGGGAAGGGGAGGGATGAAGGTAGGGGGAGGAGCGAGAATCGAATGGGGATAGGGTGAGCGATGTGGCGGTGAATAAGCAGTATTAACCCTTGATGAAGGGGAACAACCCTAGTGTGATTTTGTACTTCCAGAATAGATTTCTCCAGAGAATTCAACAAGTAATGAGGAAAGTTGATGGTGAGGTTTCTACCGAAGTGATTAAGGAAGATCAAGTGATTTTGGGGAATAGTGATGAATCTCCCCTCTAGAGTAACATACCTTACTACCATCCTTGCGATCTCAACAAAAGGTTCTGGAACATAAGCAAGTTTGATGTCAACTGTCACAAATTCCAGATTTTCCCCTTCATTAAGAAACTTCTTAGCCTCCACCTCTCTGTCCACCCGCTTGTTGAAGAATTTGGTTCCATCTAGACTGCGCCCGGTGAGTTGACCGGGCAATAAGCTCCTCTAATATGTCAACCTTGATGTTATGGTACTTAACCATTATGATTCCTCCATCCCTGAGCAAATTTAATTGAGAGATCTTGATCAAAACCTTGGATTTTTTCAATAAAGTTTGTTAGACCCCCTTTTTGTAGATAGTTCCAAAGAACTGTATCATCTTTCCAAGCTGGATTATGAGTGGGCTCTATCTTGCAAGGTAGTCCCCCATTTTTCCTATGATATTACCTCTTCCCGCAATGGTAAAAATTTGAAAACTATACGAATCATCCTCAGCTCTACTTTTGAAGCCCTCCCAATCATGTGAAGAGATGTAATTATTAGTCCTCACTTTGCAATTAATTAACCGCTCCTTAGCATCTACCCTATAACTATTAATGATGATGCTCCAAGTCGCACAAATCTTTGATGATGTCATCATTTTGCACTTAAAAAGCCACTCCTTAGCATCAGCACTACAACCATTAGTGATTATGTTCCAAGCCATGCAAATCATTGATGATGTCTTCATTAAATTTAGTAGGAAGAATGTCACCCCTTAACCAAGTTTGAAAAGTATTATTAACCCCAAAATTTGCCAAACCATCAGCCACACTATTGCCTTCACGGTAGGTATGTTTGATTTCAAAATTTTCAAAACTCTTGCAAATATCAGTAGCTTCAGCAATAAAGTCCCTGATTGACCAACTGGGGGGTTGTTTTTGATTTAAAAGATTGATAATGTTCAGTGAATCACCCTCAATTATAATATTGGAAATATTACAATCCTTGGCTAGCCTTATTCCCCAAAGAGCAGCAAGAGCTTCAGAGTAGTGATTAGTTTGCCTACCCATTTTCCAGAAAAAGCGTGCAAAAAAACAACCTTTGTGATCTCTAATGACTCCCCCACCTCCATAATCCCCAGGATTTCCTTTTGAGGCCCCATCAAAATTCAACTTATGCCAAGCACTGGGAGGCTTAACCCATCAGACAGTGGATTTATCAATACTATTGTTATTCTTGTTCAAAACAGTGCCAATATTCGAGCGGCCGAATGTGCTCTTCTTCCTCATGGTAAAGTCTATTTTTGGAAGGTTTAAATCTTTCAATGTTGTCTTTCATAGCAATAATAATTTCTTTGTAGACTTTTTTGTATACCTTTCTAGTATTCCTGAAAATAACATCATTACGAGCTTTCTAAACTAGCCACATGGTGTGAGGTAGAACCAGTTTCCATAATCTCTTCACCACACAATGTTTGTAAGGAGAGTTCCATTGTTCCCAGGCCTGAAGACAAGTATGGGGAAAGATCCATTCCTTATTAAAGTTTTCAAAAATAAGATGCCAAATTTTGGAAGTGTACTAATAATGAAGAAAGAGATGTTTGATTTCTTACGCTTCTTCTGACACATGCAACATCTGTTTGGCATGATGAATCCTTTCCTAATGAGATTGTCATTATTTAGGATCTTACCTTTAATTATGAGCCACTAGAAAAAGTTTACTCTAGGGGTTAGCTCGGGCATCCACAACTTATGCCACTCAGTATCACTTTCAATAGAGGTAAAGAAAGAGTTGTAGCCAGATTTAACCGAGTACTCTCCATCAAAGGATTCTTTCCAAATGAGTTCATCCTTGTGATTTTGAGGATTGATATGAATTAGTGATAGATGACTCTGCATAGATGAAACATCAGACTGCACATTATCCTCATCTACTTTGAAATATTTCCATTTCCTTCTATTTTCAACCACCTCAATATAGCCCTGGACTTTGTACCCATAATTTATAATTAATTTGTCTTTGATGTGACCATAAGAGGAAATCCAGTTAATATCCGACCATTTATCAGTCTAGAAATTAATGTCTTGACCATCCCTAAGCTTCCAACTACATCTCTGGGAAATAATATGTCTGATGTGGAGAATATTGTTCCAAAAAATAGAACCATTCAGAAGAAACTGATCAAAAATAAAGGAATTCTTTCTTTGATTGGAAAGGTATTTAATTTTGATCAACTCGGTTCAAGGCTTGTGCTCTTTTATAAGTCTCCAACCCAACTTTGCAATAAGAGCAACATTCATATGTTTGATATCTTTGATTCCTAAACCCCCAATCCTCTTTGGTTTACAGACCTGCTCCCAAGCAACTAAATGGTACCTAAACATGTCTTCAGTGCCATGCCATAAAAATTTCTTTTGAATTTTTTCAATTCTATTCATCACCGCTGTTGGAATGTTGAACATCGACATGATATAAATAGGTAAGTTCTGAAGAGTGCTTTTTATCAATAAACATTTGCTAGCACTTGAAAGTAAAGCACCTTTCCAACCAGCAAGTTTTTTAAATCTCTTAAGCAGATCATTCCAAACCTCATTAGAAACCTTACTAGTACCAAAGGAGCCCTAAATAAGTAGCAGGAAGGGAATTAATAGTACATCCAAGAATGAGAGCAATCTTTCTTTTCCTTTCAATAGGAGTATTGAAAAAATAGATTGAGATTTTGTCAAAATTAACTTTCTATCCCGAGGCTTCCTCATAAAATCTAAGGATAGTTTTGATAGCCTTCACCTCAATTATTGAGGCCATCAGAAGTAGGAGACTATCATCAGCAAACTGCTTTGGTGAGAGGAAACCTGATTACCAGAAGTAGGTTGAAATCCCTTTATCATACCAATATGAATAGCTTTTGAGATAGATTTGCTTAAACTATCAGCCATTATAATGAATAGTAAAGGGGAGATGGGGTCCCCTTGTCGAATTCCTCTATTGCTAGCAAAAAAACCAACCGGTTCCCCATTAACAACCACTGAGAATCTAGATGAAGAAATGCAAGAATGTATAATTTTCCTGAATTTATTTTGAAATCCAAACTTGGATAAAACCTCATCCATGAATTTCCAGGAGACTCTGTCAAAAGCCTTATGCATGTCTAACTTGATAGCCATCTTTACTTTTTTACTTTTATCCATTGAATGAATTGTTTCATGGACCATAATAACTCCATCCTGAATAATTCTACCTTGAATGAATCCACTCTATTGTTGAGAAATAATTTCCATTAGAATAGGTTGCATCCTAGTGGTTAAAATATTTGTGAAGATCCGATAGATTACATTAACCAAACTGATTGGCCTAAAATCTTTGAAATCCTTTGCATCCAGCTTCTTAGGAGCAAGCACAATATGTGTATTGTTTAACTCTTTTATGAGATTTCCAGTTCTATAGAACTCATTAACAACTTTTAATAGATCTTGAGCAAGATGTCCCAGTATCTTTGGAAGAAGTTTGCAAAAAAACCATCAGAGCCCGGAGCCTTATCCCCTTATAGAGAAAAAATAGCTTTTTTCAATTCCTCGATGGTGACTGTTTTGGAAAGACTCTTAAACATCTTAGCAGGTAGTAAATTATTAGGAATGGAGTCTAAGAGAAAGGAGGCTGCTTGCTCATTGTAGGAATTATTCTCTGTGAGAAGATTCTTGTAGAATTTGAGGGCTTCATCTTTGATGTCTTCAGAATCCGTAGTAATGTTCCCATTACGCTTTGAGACTTTAATAATTCTATTACAAGCCCTATGTTTCAGGGTTTTCATATGAATTTTTTTTGTATTTTTGTCTCTTGCTTTTAACCAGAGGGCTCTATACTTCATTCTCTAAAAGGATTCCTCACAGATGTTTATATTATGTAGGGTAGAAAGAAGTTTTTTTTCCTGTTGATGATCCTCGAGGGTCATACCTTTCAAAGAAATGTTAAGCTCAAACTCTTCCAGTTGTTGTTTAAGCTCTTTCTTTTTTTCAAAAATATTCCCAAAAACCTCTTTATTCCAAATTCTAACCTTTTGTTTCACATTTTTCAGCTTCTGAAGAAGCCTGAATTTAGTTGTACCTATTCCTTCCCAAGACCACCACTCTTTAATTCTATGCAGAATATCCTCACGTTCAAGCCACATCTTTTCAAATTTTAAATTGCAGTGGAAAGGTTTTGACCAATTGATGAAATTAAGGGAAATAGGATTATGGTCTGAATCCATTTTGGGAAGGGAGGAGAGATGAAAATTCTTATCTAAGATCCAATTAGTAGAAATGAGAGCTTTATCCAATCTAACCTGAATTAAATTTTCCCCAATTCTTTTGTTAGACCAGGGGTATTGATTACCATGAAGTTCCATGTCCATAAGATTAAGAGTGGATATGAAGCCGAGAAAATTCTTCCATGCTTTAGAGAAATCGAGTTCCCTCCAAAATTTTCCCCCAGATTTAAAGGAGTGTTAAAGTCCCCCATTATCAACCAGTTCATATCCTCAAAATTATTCCGAAACAAGACTAATTCTTTCCACAAATTTCTTCTTCTAGCAATGATTAGGGGTATAAATATTGGAAAGAATCCATCTAGAATTATTCTCAAGGCTTTAAAATATTATAGCTAAATGATTCTGGGAGGATGAAAGCACATTACCATGAACAATTTTAGTGTCCCAGAAGACCGCTAAGCCTCCAGAAGCACCTTGAGAATCAACAACAACAAAGGCAACATTCTCCCAGAAATATATTTTGCAATCTTCAACAACTTTATTTTTCATTTTCGTTTCATGAATTAGAAGGATGTTGGGTCTGCTTGATATTTTAATTTCCTTAAGCATTCTTTTCTTAGGTCCCCCATTGATCCCTCTAACATTCCAAGAAATAACCTTCATTAAAAAAGTTTTGGGGATGTAGTTGCCGGATGGTTCAAGATCCTTTGAGTACCATCTGCAATTTCTTTCTCAGTCTCTTTTTCTCTTACTTCTCTCTTGGAGAGTCTGCCTTTTCTATAGGTGACTCCAATATTTTTAGTTCTCCTAGTAGTAGCCCTTGTGATTCTTGAGGTGGAAGCTTCCCAGCTTCCTATCTATTTCTTTTTATCCCTATAAAGTGATCCCAAAATTTCTTCAAGTCCTTTTCGTCCTTGTTTCTTCCTTTTAGTAACATTACTTTGTTGATGAAGCTATGCTTGTTTGTTCTCGTTTGTTCAATGCATTCCTATAAAATGTACTTTGAGTTAAAGCTGTGAAAATTATGCTTTCTCCACTATGTCTAGAAATGTCTGATTGAAGTTTTGCATTCTTATTATAACTGTAATTTCATGACAAATTTATATTCATTATTTGAAGTATGGCTATATTTCTTAGCTCATAAGGTGATTATATAATTTGCAAATGTTACTTCCTTCAATTATTTTATATTTTAACTTCAATCCATTGCTCTTGTGACTTTGGATAAGCTCTTTATTCCATAGCCTTTCTGGATACTTGTATTTATGTTTCAACTTGTTGTTTCTTGAAAATTTATAAAAATCACATTATAGTTATAGCTACATTCTGCTTCGTTGATTCTTATTTCACAATACATATTTTTATTTCATTATTCCGACTATATATTTATAACTTTGTATTTTGTAATCGACACTTTATGGTAGCTACAAAATTTCAACACTATATTGTTGTACCTCTTTAAATTCTCGTAATCATATTGATCATGTTTGATTTTACTTCTTTTATCATGCAAAATTGTACATTGTAATCCTCATTTACTTGCTTTGGACTACCTTCATTCTCAAATTTATTCTCCTTTGTTAGTGGCTCTTAGAGATCTACATGGCTTCTTTTAAAATTGTATTGGCATAGTATAACAATCTATACTTTATCATCTGTTTACTTTTCGTAAAATGACATTCCACTATGCATTTTATTTCCTGTACTTTTGAATTCAATCTCATTTTAAGAAAATCCACTTGTTTAAAACTTTTTGTAAAATAGGCATGGAGATATGGAGCTCTCACATAGTTTTCCACTTCACATTCGGATTCAATGGCACCACTGGAGAAGATGATGAAGAGGGAGCAGTGAGGACTACTTAAACCAACTAGGAGAATCCATCCAAATAGGAAATGATGGATCTCCCTTTCTCTTTTACTCATAGCTTTACACACATGTATTTTATTTTATGCACTTTCTTTTAGAGTTATTCCCACGACTTGTGTGGGTTCATTGTACTATTATTCCTTATAAATAAATGAACTATTTTCGTGTAATGAGATGTATGTCTTTACTTTATGTAATTTCTTCATTTTTATGGATAATAATGAAATTATAAATCTCAAAACACTTAAATAATTCAATTAATTAATGAAATAAATTAAAATCAAATGTACCTCTTTTTGAGCTCATTGGAAATACAAACTATTAGTAAAAATATACCATTCCATAATTCAAACTCATCATTTGAGAAAATTGTTTTAGAAAGTAAAGCCCTTCTTATGCCATTATTACCACCTTCACCAAGGCCTTGTAACAATCTTCCTAGGCTCTTTGCACTCTCATTACGAAGATGGTACTTTGGAGAGGCGGTATACGTAAGGTGTTTCCTTCTAGGATAGCAATTTCTCTTTTTGATTTGACACATGACATTCTAATTTTGTTCAAAATAAATCAATTAAAAAATGTATACCCTTTCGAGATGGTTTTCCCCAATATAATCTAACCTATAACCCATCTGATATGATAAAATTAAAATTTTTGAGTTGACCTTTTACACTGGGGTGTGAAAAATTTCAACATTTCGGTGATCTTGCTGGGAAAGATTACTACAAGGTTATAAGACTGATTGCGCATTGAGTTAAAAGAATATAACGAAAATATTTCTTTTTTGAAAAACTTACCCCTAAGAAAAATAAAATAAAGTTGGCAAAGGATCCGGTAATCGAAATCACATTTATGAATGCACTAATTGAATTGAAAATATGAATTATGCATGAACTACACTTATTAAAAGGGAAATCATAATGTACCCTATTCCAAGAAGAAACAAAGCTGAAGCTCAACGAAACCTGAAAGAAGAGATAGAGAAAAATAGCTTCCTTTTCTCTAGAAATGAGGCAATAAAGTTGGCTTACTAAAAAATTAACATGACAGAACTACAAATGAGACGTGTACCTTGATTGTGTTCCAAAAATCAGCCCAAAACATGAAGAACCTTTCTAATTGATCTACAATCTGTTCTGAGAGTTTTTTGGAATGATTATTGAAAGTCTAATTCTCATTTTTGGGCTCTGAGAAAATTATGAACTCGGGGATCAGTGTAACTTGTTCTTAAATAGCAAGGTACCGAATATTACATGGCCTCCAAATAGTTGAAAATCTAATTTTATTTTTTTTAATGAAGCATGAACGTCCTTTTCGATCATGGGCTCTTTCTAAAGCTAGTTTAAAGGTTATTCAACTATTATTGGCTACTGTTTAATTCCTTTGAAATTCTGAAACTATTAAGAAAATTATTTAGCCTCTTTAAGCTATTGTAACTCATCAATCATGACATCGTGAAGATGATAAGATGGTTGTTTTACTTCTTTAAATTGTTTGAAAATAATTTCAATTTCTTGAAACTATTGTTTAGTTTCTTCAAGTTTTGATCCATTATTACTCTTATTGATATTTCAACAGTGTTTTTGAGTTCTTCCATTCTATCCATATTTGTTATGCTTCCTGAACATTTAGTTTCCTCGTCAATGAAATATTTCTACTCATGAATACTTGCAGTATCATATGATAGTCCTTGTGATTCATTGCAAGTACCTAATAACTTAGCTATATCCATGCATGAAACACAATAAGGGTCTTCACACCGAGATTCATTTCCAAAAAAATATTGAAAGTGTTCTTTTTCATTTCCCTTATCAAACTTCACATCTATTAAGCTATAAAGAGGCTTCTCATTCCCTATATCAAATAATTTATCTTCATAAGCTGATCTACAAATCATCTTCAGGTTCATTTTTTTAAAATAAATTAGTTTGTATGATTAACGTGCCTTCATTCACGCTGTTGGTACCAAAATTTCACCTTCCTCAAATCTTAAGCAACATCATGGATTTAGCAAGACACTCAAAGGTAGAAAGATGATGTTATGTGTCATTTGCAGCTGGAAAAAGCAACCTATCGACTTGTTACCACTTGACTCTTGGGGAGTGGGTAGCACCCTTGAGGGATGTGATATTATCCTAACTACTTTTGGTTGTGCCTTTCAACCAAGGTAAGAGAACCTATAATGTAACCTCTATTTGAATGAAGGAGATGGAGATATACCTCAATTTGTGCAAATGGTATGAAAAGCCCTTGGGAAAATATGATCAACACTCCAAATCTATCTTTCACAATTTTTCACTTCCAGATTATGGAGATATTTTCAAATGCAAGGCAATGTTACTAGATATATGTTAAATCCTAATTTTCTTCTACATATTTTGATAGTGGGGTTTGCATTTATTTTATACATAGGACAAAACATGGGTAGTATGTGTAGGACTAGTTGTTTTTTGAATGATTTTTGGGTGGGAGATTAGACAAGACAAACCAAGGTTTGTCAGACTCTTTCAGGACTTCAATAAAAAATTAGAAAATAACTTAACATCAAAAAGCATCAGAATGGTTAATCACTCCTTCAACAAAGATATGTGCATCAAATAGGAACCCAAATCTTAACTCTTCCACACAATGTTTGATTTTCTATCACAAAATATTGAGTTAGAATGAATCAATGAAGAATTTAGTAATCACTACTTTATCATGCCTAAGGTACACCCAAAGGCCTACAAACAATCTCTGAAATCAAAGGAATGTGAAGTGGTTTTAAATTTTTTTAACTCTTCATCAGATGAAAGCTCTTATGAATGTGAGATTGCAAATGCCACTAAACTATCACAATAATGAGATCATGTTTGATCAAGAGAGATTCTAAGCACAAGACCGCAACAGAAATGAGAAACATAAATTGAAAAACATTATAAAATGTAAGCATTCACAAATATTTCCCGGAGAAAACATAGAATAACTCAAAAATGATAAGATTTATCAACATGGGAAATGTTTTAAAACAATCTTAGAGCTTGTTAATGGCTATACATGTGCAACCAACTTAACATTATTTTAAATCTAATACAAAGTGAAAGATATGAGCTTCTCAGGTGGTCACTTAGAGTATGGTCTTCTTCCAAGGTTTTCCGTGAAATTTCTAAGTTTCTCAGGATTTTCCAAAATCTTCCAACTTTTTTAAGGATTTTGCATGACAAATTCATGCAATATATAGCATTCAATTACCTTCAAGCCTTCATTCCCAAGAAAATAAGATGCCAAGCATCAAGTTTGTTACAAGATTCCAATGATCATTCACAGAAAGGGACGTTTAAAAAATTTGCAACAGAAATCACCAGTTGCTTCAAAAAGGTTGAATCATTGTAAATATTTTGATCATCATCCTTTGTGGAGGCACATTTTTCATCTTCAAGGCATGCAGACCCCCTTTCCTTCATCATTTCATCTTTCTCCCTTTCTAATTTTACCTCTGTAACTTTGAATCTAAAACTTTATGTTTTTGCTTGAGACCAAGCAAAATTAACTTCAACTACACCCTAGATCAAAAGATTGAACCATGAAAATGATTACATTGATCCTCACGAGACCAATTCGACATGAAATCACCAAAAAATTGATGAAAATTGATGCAAAATTCACATCTCCAAGAATCCTGGAGATCCCATGGCGGTAGAATCAAATGCAATGCATAGCTTCCATTGATTCATTTTCAAATTTTAATCCGAACCCTCCATGTGGAAAATATGGATTTAAAATAAACTTGGGTCAGTTTTACAAGTTTTAAATAGAGCCAACCATGTGGTGCAATGTCATTGGAATGGCCAAGTCGGGAAAATTTTATCACTTAATAACCTTTGGAAAGAATGGAAAATTTCACCATTAATTCCCACCCCGTCGGGTCTGCCACATGTCCAAATGTGGGTCCCAGTAGAATCATGGAACTTTTTCCAAAAGTTCCCTACATCTCCACCTTTTCACCTCTCCCGTGCCACGTGTTTTTCGCTTATTGGAGCGGATATGCGGTCCTCATTTTTACATTGATCCATTTGAAGTTAAAACTTCAAAGTCACCCAAAATTCCGCCCCCCATTTTGAATTTTCAAGTCCACGTGTCCACCTCTGATTGGAGCAGAGATGCATCTCATTTTTTAACTTTAGAAAATAAAGCTAAAAAATCTCTAAGTCCTCCATCGGACCCGCTTCTCCATTTTTTTCTTTTATAGGACACGTGTTTACCCCTTATTGGTGTGAAGCTTCAAATTACCCATTTTGTGAATTTAAACTTTATGAAAAATAAAGTCTAAAAACTTTAAGGAAATCTGACCACCTACCTTCCCCCAACCAATCAAAACATGCCACATAGGCATTTTTGGAAAAAGCAGAGCCATTGGCCCGAAAATGCCCCTTTTGCCAAAAAGGTAAAAAATGATAAGTTGAAACACTTGCCGCTGCCCTGCACCAATTAAAGCCACCACATATCCTCTGAGTTCTTGAGAATAATTTTTATTTCTAAAATACGCCTATCATACCATCAAAAATATAGAAACTTTCCAATTATGCCAAAATCTTATTTTTCACACAAGGATGGATTCTTTTTGAAATAGAACCGGATGAAGCATGATTCCGAGCATTTCTCGACCATGGGGAAGGAGTTTAAAAGTCATATAAGTATAAATAGATCTATTTTAAACTTCGATGATTGGGAAAAATGGAAAAAATGAAAAACCATGGATTTCAAGAATTTAGGGCAAAAACAAGGAAAACTTGGGAATTTTTACAAAATGGGGCATGGCAAGTGATTTTCAAATGAAAAAGACATGGAAAAAGAGGCATAAACTTCATTTCACCCATTTAAGCTAGAGAAAATGTTTCATAAAATGTAGAGTGAAAGAAAATTAAGGAAAAGGTGGTATAAGATCAAAATGGACACCAACATCGGCTCTAGCTCAGGGATGGGAACTCCCCGCAAATGCCACAAGTACAAAGTAGACCAAGTGCCAAAATATCTATTGGGAAATGGATTCACGAGAAATAACATCGAGAGAACTACCCGAGAAATCGACAAAAATGGTCTGCCAAGAACCGGATGAACCAAAACGACAAAACACCAAAAACAAAGCACCCCAAAAATAACAACAAAGATTATACAATGTAAAAGTGGTGCATACCTCAAATTTAGGGATTAATCCAAGAAATGCTTCGATATACATTATTAATAGGCGGTTCAAGCAATTCCCCATCTAGGTCTTTGAGAAAAAGGTATTCTCACCAATTCTAATATCAATGGAATAAGGGCCCATCCATAATGCATAAAATTTACCATGCTTGCCCTTATCCTCATGTCGGCTATCCACAAATAGCACAAGATCTCCAATCTGAAAAACACTTAGTGCTACTTTCTTGTCAAATAATTTCTTCATCCTTTATTTGAACTGACATGCCTTTGGTGGGATGCTCTTCTCTCCTCATCAAGCTCAACAATCTGATTAATCCTTTCTTCATATGGATTGAGCTCTTGATCTTCCAACTATTGAACAAACTAAAATGAAGACAATTGCGAGATGTAAGGGAAATAGAGCTTGAGTTCTATAAACCAACTCAAATGAACTCATATGAGTAGCTCTTTTTGCAGATTATCATATCAGCCCAAAATACAAACTTTAGTTGTTCACCCCACTTCTTCTTGTTTTGTTCCAAGGTCCTTGATAATTTTCAACAAGTTCTTATTGTTGGACTCAAACTTGTCCATTCCTTGGGATTATAGTTTGAAGAATAACTTCAGTTGATTCCATATTCTGTGCACATTGCCATCAAAGGTTTGGCTCAGAAACACATAGCATTATCATCTCCAATCTACACTGGCACACCAAATCTGCAAACAATGTAATTTAACAAGAAGTCCATAACAACTTGGTGTGTTGTTTTCTTGGTGGGATTGCCTCTACCCACTTGGTGAAGTAATCCATGGCTACTAGAATCCACTTATGTCCAAAGCACTATAAGGGTATGAAATCTCATCAGTAAATTCCATTCTCTATTGTTTGAAAGGAGCTTCAATTGATACAAGTTGCAAGGAAGGGAGCCTAAAGCTTTCATTCTTCCATAGAAACACTCACAACTCTCACATTTTCAAACTAGTAGGGTTGTATCTATGAAGAGAGTAGGCCACCAATAACCATCTCTCAAGATTTTATGTGTTGTAACTCTGCTAAGAAAGTTTCCTCCACAAACTTCCCCATGGAAATCAGCAACTATTTTGGGAGCTCCATCTTCAGTATACATTTCAAGAGGACACCTTCGGGTTCTTTCAAGCCACCCATAGTCGGTGATAATGTATTTTTGAGAAGCCAACTTGAGGGCTCTTTTCTAATTTTTATTTAAATGATAAGGATAGCACAGTGTTTGAGGTAAAAGATTATATACTTGTACCACTCAAAACTTACCAATTTCTTAAGAAAATCTACCATTTCTTCCTCTACTTCTTTCGGTTCTACGATCTGCAAGTGTCTCTCGGCCATAAGCAGCAAGACCCAAACCTCATACTAACTTTGTGGTTTGGATTTCCATGTCATACTCTTGCATTTTGTTCACCCATCTACATCTTTTTCTTGACATCTCCATCACTGATAAGATGTATTTTACCATGGTGTGGGAAACATAGGCAACAACTTTTGAACTTAATATGTAAGGCCTGAAAACCTTTGTTGCTTTTACCAAGGAAAATGCTTTGTTTTTCCACGATTGTGTACTTTAACTCAGCAGCTTGTAAAGCCTTACTAAAGAAGGTAATAGGACTCTCAGCCCCATCCTCATCCTTTTGCAGCAAAACTGATGCAATGGTATTTTCATAAGCAAACGAGAATATTTGGAAAGGCTTCTTGTAATTTGGAGCTTCTAAAACAGGTGCATGATTCAATGCTTCTTTAATTACTTCAAAAGCCTTAATAACAGCCTCCTCCCATTTTATTACCTAGTCTTTATTTAACATGCATGTAATGGGAGAGCCAACTCAAGCAAAGTTAGACACAAACCTTCTGTTAAAATTAATTTTCCCAAAGAAAGATTGGATACCCTTCTTGCTTCTAGTAATACGGAGTTTGCTTGATGGCTTCCACCCTCTAAGGGTAAATCATGACACCATCCTTCGATACAATGTGACCATTAATATTGGCCTTTTACCCCAAAATAACACTTCTTTGGATTGAGAGAAATGCCATATTCCCTACATTTGATCAACATCTTTTCGAAGTGCTACAAGTGATCAATTTTGTCCCTAGAAACCATAGTCACATCATCCAGTAAAATGCGATAATAAAATCATTAATGTAACTAGAAAAAGAAACATCCATTTCTCTTTGAAAAGTGGCACTAGCATTCATCAATTCGAAGGGAATCCTAAAAAAACATATGTCCCGCAAGGAGTGGTAAATGTTGTCTTAAGTCTTTCTGATTATTTGACAACCACTTGATTGTATATGTACAAGCCATCCAATGTAGAAAACAACTTATAACTTGTTACTTACTGCAACATGTTTTCCATATTTGGTAAGGGATAGTTGTCCTACATTGACTCTTTGTTTAGATTTCTGAAATCTACACAAAGTCTTATATCCCCATTCTTCTTTCTGACAAGGACTAGGTTTCTAACCCAAGAGGAATACCTTGTGGGCTGAATGATCCCTCCATCTCTCAAATTCTTTAATTCCTCTTGCATTTTCATAGAGAGGAATGGATTATTTTTTCTCTTCCTCTATCTGAATGGTTTCAACTTTGGATCAAGAGGGATCTCATGTTGAAAGTAATCCTCTCTATATGCCTTTAACTCAGAATAAGACCAAGCCAAAAGTCTTGATATTTTTTCAACAATTGAGCATAGGAATGTTTTTCTTCTTTGCTCGTGTTACTACCCAACCAGATCTTCCTTGGTTTATCCTTTGTTCCCAAATCATGTTCTTCAACATCTCTAGATGCAAACATGATTCTATTGAATATAAAATACACACTATTAAAATTTTATTCTAAGGAAACCAATTCTCTAGGGATGGTGTTAGTTTTTAATTGGATGATATCCTTTCCAAACAAAGTTTATTTGCCATCAACTACACATACTAATGGTTCAAAATCAACAATATGATAAGAAAACTCACCTTGATTCTACAAGAATATCTGAACCTGAGCATCATCATTAAACACTTGACAATGCTTCACATTATCAGGGATTGTTGGCCTAATGAGTATCTCAATGTCATACTCGCAAAAAGGAGAAACGATACAATTGCCAAATCTTGACCCCAACACTTTGCTAGTTTGCCTACAACTATATTAAGACTTCCGTCATGATGCATAATGTTGAAGGAATCAAACATTTCAATCAGATCCCAAACTGCATGTTTATACTGTTTCATCCACTGATTTTTTGTAGCATACAATTTTCTTATTTTCCTGACAACTAATTATGAATCTCCTTTTACAACAATGTCTTTCAATCCATAGTTCCAAGAAATCATTAATCCTAATAACAATTCTTAATACTCAGCAATGTTATTAGTACATTCAAAATTAATTTTGAAATAAAAGACAAACTCTTCCATTCTTGGAGAAGTTAATACTATACCAGCACCATTCCCAAACTTGGAGCAAGCTCCATAAAAAAACAAGGTCCATAGAGACCCTACCACCTCAAGGAATTTTGACCGATCCATCTTGTTTTCTTTTCCATCATCAAATCCAATGAAATTTTTAGCATCAACATTAGTAAACAACACTTCATAGGAAGCATTGTTGGGATCCTCAATTAGATATAACATCTTCTTCTCCCCATACAACTTGATAATGTTGCGTTCAATTAGGATAGTAGCAAAGGACATATCCATCTAAACACTTTGCCACCAACACTTATAGCCCATTTCCTTGACAGAAACATGCCCCACTTGGATGGTAAATCAATAATGACTACATCAAGTTTCAAATTGTTGCCCGATAAGCTGTAAGTTGCACTACCAACCCTTTACACACCCAACAACAAGCGATTCTCTTAAGTCCATGGCAAGTACATCTTCCATATGTTGTTGTAACTTTGACATCCATCTCATTCATGACCTCAAGAGGCATGACATTACATGATGCACATGATTCAAACATAAAATTATGAAGCAATCTATCCTTAATGATCAAAGTGGTGAAGAATTGATAACGTTCAATGAGATTCAACAAGGGATGTTTCCAATTATACCTCGGGTGCTTCTCTAAGATCCAATAATGTTGGTGGTGTTTTCTAATCTACAATGATTAGAGGAGTCCCACAATGTTTATATGTATTCCTCGGGTACTTTTCTCTTCCTTCAATCCCAAGTATTCAAATTATCTCTTCTTTTCTCAGGAATTCTAAGCAGCTCAATAATTCGAAAACTAACCTTAATCTGACTTAGAACTTGGGCTATTTCATATGGAGTATTCTTTAGCAAGGAAACATTGGGATGAAGATGGAAAAAATCATCAGATGGGACTTGATTTTTGGTAGCTTGGGCATGTGGAGATGTGTCTTTCTTAGGATCCATCTTGGGAATGCTCGTAAGCAAGGGATTTTTAGGTTTGGCTTGTTGCCCAGCTTCTTTAACAACTTTTCTCCTAATGTTATACTCTTTTTCTTGGCCAACAACAACATTCATTAGTATTTGTCTATCCTCTTTAGAAGGTATACCCCCATCATACATTTTTATCATAAAAGATCTCAAATACTCAAAGTTTTTATTAAGTATCTCAAAAGCTTGTAGTACATCTTCTTCAAAAGTATGATAAGGAAAAGAAGTGGTACCTGGTTGATGCAATCCCAAAAGGTTACAACAATCCTTTCACTTATTACCTTAGTTGGTGTTGCTCCTTGTTGTGAACTTGAAGAATGGCCCACCATGCAGATATCATCATCAGTACCATCTTTATTATCACTTCATCAACTTCTTTGTCCACTTCACATGGAGGATGGGGCATAAAACACTTATCACACCAATCAATCTGACTAGCCTCTTCAGCAACAACAACCCTAGTAGTCAGAGGGTTAGGCAATAATTTATTTTCACGTGTTTGGGGTTGTCTATTTCCCCCTCCCATAGGTCCTTCACCTCTTGTCATCCAACCTTTGATCACCCCTAGGATGATTACCAAATATGTCATGATTTTTTTCTCTTTGTTGACCTTGTGAACCTTGGCCAATCCCCGTTTCTTCCTAGGATAATTTGTATGAAATTCTTTAACGACACCTGCCAAAGTTTTGACAACCTCCTCAAAATCAGCACCCTTGCTAGCTTGAGGTTTCTCCGGATTTATCAACTTTACACCCTCTCTCTCCGGAGGCTACCCAACTACTTTGATATTGTTTTCAATTTGCAAGGCCATGGTAAAGGCCTACCTTAAATTGTAAGGGTTTTTATCGCTTAAGTATTATGAAGTTTTCTTATCAAATGCATCTGAATATTTGATTAAGCATGACTCATCACATGGCCTTAGGTTGGCGGAAATCTCCTCAAAATTTTGTTAAACCTTTTGTTAAAGTCATGAACTGATTCATTTGGATTCTTTTTAATGTTTTCAAACTAAGACAAGAGAAATCTAGGATCATTCTTGTCACCATATTGCAACTGAAATGCATTGTTCATTTCAGCCCATGAGTCAATAGAGTTATCGGCAGAGCCTTGTACCAATCTCTAGCATCTTATTCTAATGTGTGGATAAACAATTTGATGTATACATCATCAAATTCTATTTAAAAATCCTCCATCATATTAATGAAGAACTTTAGGTGTTGATCACTAGTTATAGCATTGTTACCTTGGAATTTAGGTAATATATTCCTTACTTCTTGTGGAACAACATTTGGATAACCAGTCATCCCTCCAAAGTTTATAGGACCAAAGGTATTGACAAAAAATGGAGGTCTGGGTGGGGGATGAGCCATATTGTGATGTGGGGGTTAATTTATAGGAGATAGAAGATGATGAAGTCTGAGGGTCTGTGGGGAATAGGGACATGGATTTCAAAAGGACTATCCCCTAATGTTTCTGCTTCTTGGAAAACTATGTCAAATCTAGAAAATACAGGGACAAAGTGAGAAGAAAACGTTTTAAATGTAGATGAAGTCCCCTCACCAGATGGATAATGTAGATCTACGGTAGGACTATATAACTTGGAGCTACTTGATGAAGAAATGCCAACTTCAATGATAGGATGATCACCCTCGGTAGTGGATACTTCTTTTCTTGAGGTCGATCCCCACTACTTTCCAACCTTTTCTTTTTTCTCCAAAACCTGAATTTTCTAGGTCTAAGAACAACCTCCTAGTAGGGTCCTTAGCAAAGACAGATCTTCTTCCTTCTAGCTTTGTAGAAGTTAGTAACAAATTTCAAATGATAGAAAGCTAAGACACTGGTATTTATCAAAATCAAATCAGCATGGAGTCACCACTAAGGAATTTCACCCTAGTTGTGCAAATGCACTAAAGTACTCTATCAAATGTCTGTCAGCACTGAAATCTTGCAAAACTTTATAAATCAGACCTTCCTTTACTTGAATCTATCAATCACAATGCAACCAAAGTGCAACTACTCTTGAAATTTGAAAAAAGAGCGATAGATCTTGAAACCTTTTCTTAACAACTTGCAAATCTGAATATAGAATGATATTTCAACAATGTACTAGCATGCAACATTTGCAACAAACATTACCGGGTTTGAAATGTATCAAAATATCTCATATAATTTCAACAAGTCCCTAAAGCTAGCGGCGCCATTAAGGTGTTGGTACCCAAAGTAAACCTTCCTCAAAGCTCAAGCAACATCATGGATTTAGCAAGACACTTAGAGGTAGATAGATGATGTTATGTGTCGTTTACAGCTAGGGAAAGTAATCTATCTGACTTGTTAGCACTTGAATCTTGGGGGAGTGGGTAGCACCCTTGAGGGATGTGATCTTATCCTAACTACTTTAGGTTGTGCCTTTCAACCAAGGTAAGAGAACCTATAATGTAACCTCCATTTGAATGAAGGAGATGGATATATCCCTCAATTTGTGCAATTGGTATGAAAAGGCCTTGGGAAAATATGATCAACACTCCAAATTTTCTTTCACAAGTTGTCACTTCTAGATTATGGAGATATTTTCAAATGCAAGGAAATGTTACTAGAGACATTTGAAATACTGATTTGCTTCTGTATATTTTGACAATGGGGTTTGCATTTATTTGATACATAGGACAAAACATGGGTAGTATGGGTAGGACTAGTTATTTTTTGAATGATTTTTGGGTTGGAGATTAGACAAGACAAACCAAGGTCTCGCAGAATCTTTCGGACTTCGGATAAACTTAGAAAAGAACTTAACAAAGTAGAAAGAATTAGAATGCTTAATCACTCCTTCAACCAAGATATGTGCATCAAATGGAAACCTAGATCTGCACTCGTCCACACAATATTTGATTTTCCATCACAAAATATTGAGTTATAATGAATCAATGAAGCTGTTATCACCGAATCACAGCACCCCTGGATGTTGATCAGATTTCTAGTTTGATCACTCTAAGCATCCAGTGTGATTGGATAACATGGGTACTATCTCCAGAGAAAGCTGGTTCTTGCTCCTAAACTACCTGCCACAATCTACTCTAATGCAGGAGAAACTAGCTATTCTAACCTAAAATTCCAAGGGACCAGAGAGAGAGAATGCATAAAATGAAAGCCTACACTAAAGCGGTGATACACCAGAAAAAGAGGGTGTGAGAGTAATCTCCAAATGTGTGAAATACTAAGCAAAGTGCACACTAGAAGAGGTGATGACAGTTCACCATAATCCAACAAAATGCATTTACAACAATATTCCAAGCACACACAATGATAATGAATTCCTGCAAGAACATAATAAATAGACACAATATACTTGTAGAAAGATTAAAGGGGCAAGAAGAATGCAAGGAAACACAGCAGGGGAAGATATATCCACAAACTGATATTTTATTGCTTCATGATATGCATGATTCAATCTATTACAAGATAAGGGTCTTGATCACAATGCAAGGAGTCCACTACAAGGGCCTGCAACACACTGGCTTCACAAAGCAATTTTGACAGAGCTTTGTTACCCAAAAACTCTCCCTTTACAATGAGCCCAACACTCCAATTTATAGAAAAATGAGAAGGAAAAGAGAAGGGAAAATGGAAATCCCGAAATCTGTCCTTCAACCACCTGTAAGAGGCATTAAATTGAGTGGAATGGGTATACATTACTTGCAAAAGGCTCCCCATACTGTCCCATGTGCTGCAGCAGAGAAGGAATGATGACCATGCCTCTTAATTGCACTCCCAGCTACCAAATAAAACACTGTTCTGAACCCGGCCACGTTTCCTTAAAAATATCAATCAATTTCTGATCAAAACTGGAATTTCTTGATTTCTGTGCATCGGGCTTGGAACCACGATTCCAACGGTACCAATTTTGTGCAATTTTGTTGAGAAATGCAAAAGTTATGGCCTTCTGAGTGTGGGCAGCAATTTTGGGTCTGGCAGGCGTTTTCTGTCATTTGACGGGAATGAGCATTGACTGACTGGAGCTGAATATGTTTCTTTTATTTAAATATATCTACCCTCATTAAAAATAAGAAATCCAGTTTTTGTGGCGTAGAGGACGTCGTGCTCGTTCCAGAAAGTCCAATTTTATGAAAATCGGAGCTCGGAGTCAAAAGTTATGGCCGTTTGAAGTTTCCGGACCAAACGTTGACTTTTCTTCCCTGCCTTCGGCCATTTCGGCTTTTCGCGTCCCGCGTGTCCCTTTGTCCCATTTAGCACAGTGCTCCTTGTGCTGATTTCGGCGAACCGCCGGCTTCTCGCCCATTTGTCCCAAATGTCCCAAATTGTTTTGAATCGCTTGTTCCCATTTCGCCTGTTCGCCGGTTCCACGCCCTTTGTCCCAACTGTTCCGGGACAAAAGTTCTCATTTCGGCCGATCCGGCTGACGCTGCATTTTTGGCCCGCGCGTCCCAGTTGTTTCGGGCTGCCTTGACTCATTTCGCCCGGTTCGGCCGGTTCGCGTCTTTTTGTCCCGCTCGTCCCAAAGGCGACCCTCTCAGCAGTTAGCCAATTTTTTCTCTCTTTTCGGCCAGTTCGGATTTCCGCGTCCCGCGCGTCCTTTTGGCCCGGATGTCCCATTTGCTTTCGGACCGTCTGTGCTCATTTCGGCCGATCCGCGCCTTTTTGTCCCACTTGTCCCAAATGCTTCTAGGACTAGGACTTAGCCGATTTTCACAAATTTTTCTGGATCAACCTACTTGCTTTCTGCAACTTTTTTCCACGTTTTCTCAGAGCTTGCTCTTTTCAACCTGGACAGGAGAGTTAGAAAATTTCCTGAAGGGACCCTAGAAACCTGATTTTTGCTCTGAAACAATCAATTTTCCTGGGACTTGAATATTCTGATGCATGTTATCAAAATTTACCCTGGGGGTGAATTTTGGATAACTGAAGCATTTAGTAATCACTACTTTATCATGCCTAGGGTACACCCAAAGGCTTACAAACAATCTCTGAAATCAAAGGAAGGTGAAGTGGTTTTAAATTTGTTTAACTCTTCATCGATGAAATCTCTTCTAAATGTGAGATTGCAAATGCCACTAAACTATCACAGTAATGAGATAATTTATGATCAAGAGATATTCCAAGCACAAGACTATAATAGGAAACAAGAAACACAAACTAAAAGCATTTTGAAATGTAAGCATTCACAAATCTTTCCTAGAGAAAACACAAAATAACTCAAAAATGATAAGATTTATCAAGAGTGGAAATGTTTTGAAACAATCTCGCAGAGCTTGTTAATGGCTATACATGTGTAACAAACTTAACATGATTTGAAATCTGATACGTAATGAATGATATGAGCTTCTTAGATGGTAACATAGAGTATGGGCTTCTTCCTGTGTTTCTTGTGAAATTTGTAAGTTTCTTGAGCTTTTCCGAATGCTTTCAACTACTTTTTTAACCCTTTCCATGAAAAATTCATGAAACATATATCATTCAATTACCTTCGAGCCTTCATGCCCAAGAAAATAATACGCCAAGCTTCAAGTTTGTTACAAGATTCCAATCATTAGTCACGTAAAGGGACATTTAAAAATTTGGAACAGAAATTGCCACTACTTCAAAAGGGTCAAATCATTGTAATTTTTTTACCATTATCCTTTGTGGAGGAACATTTTTAATCTTCAAAGCATGGAGATCCCCTTTCCTTCATTATATCATCTTTCTCCCTTTCCAATTTTATCTCTCGTAACTTTGGATCCGAAACTTTACGTTTTTTCTTGAGCCCGAGAAAATCCATTTCAAACACACCCTAGATAAAAATATTGAACCATGAAAGTGATTCCATTGATCCTGGAAGACCAAAATGACATGAAATCATCAAAAATTGATGAAAATTGATGCAAAATTCCCATCTCCAAGAATCTTGGAGCTCCCACATGCGGTAGAATCAAATGCAATGTAGATCTACCATCGATTCATTTTCAAATTTTAATCCGAGCCCTCCACGTGGAAAATATGGATTTAAAAAAAACTTGGGTTACTTTTACAATTTTTAAATAGAGCCAGCCACGTGGCACAATGTGATTGGATTGGGCCCATGAGCAAAATTTTATCACTTAATAACCTTTGGAAAAAAAGGAAATTTTCTCCATTTTTTCACACCCCCTCGGGCTTTCCACTGTCCAAATGTGGGTGCCAAAAAATTGTAGATTGATTCTATCATTTTACCTCTTATTTGGAAAAAGGAAACTTTTCCAAAAGTTCCCCGCACCTCCGCCTTTCACCTCTCCCATGCCACGTGTCATCACTGATTGGAGCAGATATGTGCTCCCCATTTTAGCATTGATTCATTCAAAGATAAAACTTCAAAGTCACCCAAAATTCCACCCCGATTTTGAATTTTCAAGGCCACGTTTCCACCTCTCGATTGAGCAGAATGCACTCATTTTTAACTTTAGAAAATAAAGCTAAAAAATCTGTAAGTCCTCCATCGGTCGCTTCTCCATTTTTCATTTTAGAGGAGACATTTTCACCCTTGATTGGCTATGGAGCTTCCGCCCATTTTGTGATTTTAGAATTTTTGCAAAATAAAGTTTAAAAACTTTAAGGAAATCCGACCACCCGCCTTCCCCCAACCAATCAAAATACGCCACGTAGGCATTTTTGGAAAAAACAGAGCCATGGGCCCAAAAATGCCCCTTTTACCAAAAAGACATAAAATGATAAGTTGAAACACTTTCTCACCGCCCCTCGCCTAATTAGAAGCCGCCACATACCCTCTAAGTTCTAGGAATAATATTGACAACTAAAATACCCCATCAAAACCGTAAAAAATACAAAAAAATTCCAATTATGCCAAAAATCTAGTTTTTCACCAAGGATGGAATTTTTTTGAAATAGAACCAAGATGAAGCATGATTCCGAGCATTTCTCGACCATGGGGATGGATTTTCAAAGGCATATAAGTATAAATCGATCATTTTTAAGCTTCCACGATTGGGAAAATGAAAAAAAAGGTAGAGCCCGTGGATTTGAAGAATTTAGGGCAAACATGGGTATTTTTGTAAAAGGGGCATGACAAATGATTTTCTAATGAATCAAGGCATGGAAATAAAGTCAGAAACATAATTTCACCCCCTCAAGCTATAGAAAATGTTTCATAAAATGCAGAGTGAAAGAAAATTAGGCAAAGGTGGTGTAAGATCAAAATGGACACCAACACACACAATGCTAAAAATATGCACATTACTGATCATATTTTACTTGCTTTTGATACAGTGTTGCAAGATTAAACTATATCTTTTGAATGGGTTACTTATCTAACTCGGAATATGATCGAAATGAAATCTAGAAACTAATTACTGCATGGTTTCCCAAAAAACTATCTTGTTTCTTTCTTCATTTGGATGCCCCTCCTGAATGATATTTTGATTATGTCTTTCCTGGACTTCGAGTACAAGTAGAAGAGGATGAGTGGGCTTAATTTCAGCGTTAACTAGAGAATTTTGAACAAGAGGCTGGGGTACAAATTTTTCATTTAGAACATCATATATACACCATCTTGGACACTTAAATTTCATTTCATTACGTGATTTTAGGGTAGAAAAAATAGGAATTGAAGCAACCTGATATTTTTGAAAATGAGGAATCGGCTACATTGGCTGGCAAGGAGGTTCTATGGGCACTGAATTTTTATATGGAAGGTAAGTGGGAACATCCTATTAATAGGGTTCCTGAACCTGATGCCTAGCATTCTTCACTTCTGATGACTTCTGATGATTTCTCAGTTAGGTAATATCAACTTCAAGATCTCTCTTCCTTTCACAATCAATGTAACCCTCTGCATAAATTTAACCTTGAACAACATGATAATCATTATATTAATAATCATATTGATTTCTAAGGTTTGGGTCATAAGGATATTCATTGTGATAGGTGTTATAGAACTATTCTAAAGGGGGAAGAGGATAAAAATGCCACTTGGTTTGGCTGATAATACTACTGAAAATAAGGGTTCGTGGCTCTGGGACCTCATAAAATTTTGAAACTATGAAAATAGGTTTGCTACTCACAAAAATAGATGATAATAGAAAAATAACATATCTGATTTTCCTCAAAAATACATGAAAATGAAGCTGAAAAATTTAGTGATCTTGAAAAGTTTTGTAATGATCTGAAATCAAATTTATGAAGTCGCCAAATAAGTTCTGCTTAAGATCTTTAATCTTACAAACACATCAGTAATAGTATTGGTCCCACCAGTGCATGCCAAAACCGTAATCTCTCAAAAGTGCACCCTGGTTGAGAGATAAAAGTAGGGGTTCTAAGCTTGCTTGATCTCTCACTTTCATAGATACAATGGAAACACCTCAATTATGTGGGTATACCTATTGTTGAGGTGATTTTTAGTATTAAGGCCGGTTCCTTATTGATGTATCCTAAACTAATTTATTGGTGGTTTTGAGGGTAAAAACATGACTATGAATGAAATTCAAATGGGTGATACACCAAACTTATTGAGGGCTTTGACTGAGTATATGCATAGTAAAATTGAGAGTGAATTTTAGATGCACGAACCAATGGTTTTCAATAGAATATTAAGGAAAAATACTTATGTATTGAGGAATAAATCATAACAACACAACAAGTTAAACATGCACACTAAGACTATGTTGAAAATACAATATTTGCAGCAAGGTAAGATGAATCATGAGGGAATTATCATTTGTAAGAATTAATGGAAAGATACACACTACTGCAAATAATTGGAAATGCCAAAACTAATTCTCATTCAAGGTAAAACTGGAAGATATATGCATCAGAACTCCTCTATCCAAAAAAATACTCTTTTTGCCTTGCTAGTGCACACAATATTTATCAAAAGTAATTCACCCAACCACTCATAAAAATATACTACAACAGATACTACCCATGCATGCTAATTTTACGCCTTTATCATGAATAAATTAAAGGGTAAAAATAGACATGCTGATTATAATGAGGCATTAATAATCTTAGTTACAAAAATACACTTAGTCAAATTCTAGTTGAATGTTTTATTTTTAATACAATTAATATACTTGGATGAATATTTTGGCTAATATTAGCCACTTTCTTTCTATGCAAGTCTCCTCTAAGGCAAGTGCATATACTTTGTCTTCTTGTGCACGATGTGACACCTGTGTAAGAAGGATAACTCATGCTTATAATGACATATTAGTATCTTTGTGATTACATGCATAATAATACTTATGTGGAACTAAAATAAATAATGCATTTGATCCCCAATACTTCAAAAAATTATTCACCCATGTGGGGACCATTTCATTTTTTGTTCTCCATGCTTCTTATGTTAACCCGTTGTATTCATTATCCTTCTTGAATTTAGTTCATCATGGCACATATACACTTATGGGGTCTTTTTGGTTTGGGAATGGTATAGATGATTATAAAATCATTAGGTTTTTAATATTCCATGGTATACACCTTGGAATTATTGTTGTTTGAAAAACCATGGATTATTCTTCCCAGTCTTCTTTTGATTATTCATTGGATAAACCTAATACTTTCGGCCATCTTTGATTATTTTATTATATGCATGTTGAAGACCTTAGAAAGGTCAATGCAATGATATTTTGTTTATTAGGAAAAAGTCCCCTTCCACATGATGGCTCGACCCCTGGTGATCCTATTTCGTTGGTCTTAACTCAACCCTGATTACGGTTTCACCATTGTTTGACACGTGCATATTTTTGACTGAACCATGGTTGAATTGATTAACTTGAGACTCGAGTTAGGACGTAAAAGCATTACAAACCTACTTATTTTTCATTCTCATGAGCTCTTCTTCGAGTTAAGTATACTCTGACATTAATTTTGTGTTCGTTAATGTTTTTGATTTTGAAGGTTGATTTCTTGGCCTTCAATGGAGTATACTTCGCCAATTTGAATGGATTATTACTTGTGCTACAGTTCTCTATTTTGTGGAGAAACTCTATATTTGTTCCAAGTTTTAGAAGATATAAGTGTTCAAAAATGGTTTTCTGATAAACGTTGGCATGGAAACTATCTTTTCAGATCTATTTCCTGCATTCTGAGTATGTTTTTGTGCCACTTACACACCATTATTATTGGATTCTCTCTATTTTTGTCGACATAGCTTGAGGTTATTAGTTTTAGTCCATTTACTTGCGGTATTTTTATGCAAATCTTAAAGTTCTTTCCATCATTTTCATGATTTGGAACTAACTCTGGAAATATCCTTTGAATATTTCTCACCATGCTTTAGTTTTGATTTTATTCTGGATGAAAAATGTGCCTATTTACAACATATTTATGCAGATATATTCACTGTCTCATAATACGGCCTTTCTTTTGGGGGTTTTCTATTTACAAGCATTTAGTTGCTCCATTTTTAATGATTACTACTGTTAATATTCATTTGTTTCCCGGAAATGCCCATATTTGGATCTTTTTCCATAAGGGCATTCATGTTCTATCTGACTGGTAAGTGCGCAATGATACCTTAGCTTGTGTTGTCTGCATAATGAAAAATGGGTATTTTTCCTTCTTATTAGAAAATGGTAAATCTGGAGTTATAGATCTTTGGACGTCATTATTGATGCTTCAGTATAAGACGTTGAATAAGTACACAAAATTTCTTTACTTTTCAAGCTTATGGTTGAGTTTAAAATTGTTTTTTTGCAATTTTTTAAACCCTAGATCTATAATTTATGGCTCTGTCGTATGAAGTTTTACTGTGCATCCTTCGAAACAAGAATTTTGTCTCCTTTTTTATTATTGAAAACCCCATAAATAATTACACTGAAATAATTTCATTTAAAACAAGGAATGACCTTGCATTCGGTTTAACCCTTGGCTTGATTTGTGTCATTCTGTGAAACTTGTATGCCCAACTCTCTATTATTTGTAGCTGAGTTTGTAGCTTTAACTTCTCTTCATAAGCAATTATTCTTTCTCTTCTGGGTGAATTCATTATATTACGAGATGGGTTCAAATCCTCCCCTTTGCTAGGACATTTTTGTTTGCTCAATCTCTTCGCATTTAATTCTACCTTGGGGAAACGTACGTGGCTGATTTTATTCAGAAGCTTTGTTCGTTTGAGTGAGGTTTTGAGAATATATCTTTCACTCATTCAAGAAATTGGTATTTCCTTTTAACATGATTTCTATTTTTTTCCATTCAATCACTCGCTGTGTAAATGAAATGAGTCACTGCTTTTAGAATTTAACACTATTGTTTCCTAATTTTATGTCATGACTTGGGACTTTTGCATATGGTTGTGATTTGAAGTCTACACGTTGCAGAATATGTATCCCTTGGTAGGTTGTCCTGAAGGGTTTTAAATGGCTATTGTATATTATTTTTCACAAGAGTGACTGTAGCTTTAATTTTATAACCAGATATGCTTTCAGCTCATGATCTAGTATAATCTTGGTTTCAATGTTTAAATTAAAGCCTATTTTTATTGAGAACATTCGTGTCTGCATTCTTTGTCATAAAGTAATCTTTTATTTGAGTGAATCCATTGTCGGAGTGAGTTCTCTATTTTTTATTCTAGCTGTCACAGAAAGAAACTTTTGGAAACTGGAAACAATTTCTTCCTGTTATAATAATAACTCTAAGGTGGACTGTAGCCATACATATTCTCCATATGTTTGATCTTGATCCTTTTGAACATTTGTGATTCTCTAATGAACAGAATCTTGTGGCTTTAAATTTATTTCTACATCACTATTAAGACTCTTTTGAAAATGCATTTTTGTAACATAAAAATTTACATCTCTTTAAGGTACCATTATGGGAATGATCATTTTGCACCTTCTCCATCCTGAAAATTGTATTCCTTTGAGTGAATGGATGCAAATCTTGGCACCTTGAATGCTGCAAACTAATTACTCGAAGTTTCTTGCTAATAAATTTTCTCTTTCCAATGAGTATTTGTTGTAGTTTGAAGGTGCATTCATATTGATAATTTGCAACCTTATCTTGTGATAATATCTTCTACATAAATTAAGATAACTTCTCTTATCTGTAAATGTTCCTTTCTCTGATTGTAATTTCCCATAACATAAACCATGTAGACCTGAATCAACCTTTCTTGGTTATATCTCAATCTTATTCTTATTTTTCAATCCAATTGACTTTGGTTACTGTGTACTTTTGACAGAAAATTTGCTTTGTTGTTGGAGCTCTATTTGTTTTTTTCGTTTGTTCAATGCATGCCTAAAAAATGTGCTTTGAGATAAAACTATGCAAAGTCTTCTTTCTCCACTATGTCTAGAAATGTATGCTTAAATTTTGGCATTATTGCTATAACTGTAATCTCAAGACAAATTTATACTGATTAGTTGAAGTATGGCTATACATTTTGAGGCATAAGGTGAATATATAATTTTCAACTGTTACTTCCTTCAATTATTTTATAGTTTACCTTCGATGCATTTCTCTTGTGAATTTGAATAAGATCCTTATTCCATAGCCTTTCTGGATACTTGTATTTCTGTTTCAACTTGTTGCTACTTGAAAAGTTATCTAAATCCCATTATAGTTATAGCTTCATTATGCTTCGTTGATGCTTATTTCACAATACAAATTTTCCTTTCATTAGTCAGAGTGTATCTTTGTAACCTGTATTTTGCAATCTGCAATTTCCAGTAGTTGCCAACTTTCAACATTGTATAGTTGTACCTCTGTTAATTCTATAATTATATTGACCACTTTTAATTTTACTTATTTTATCTTGCATAATGGTACATTGTAATCTTCATTTGCTTGCTTTGGATTACCTTAATTCTTAGAATTTAGTATCCTTTTTAGTGGCTCTTAGAGATCTACATTTCTTCCTTTAAAAATGTATTGGCATACTATAACAAATTTGTACTTGATCATTTGTTTAATTTTCTTAAAATGACATTCCACTATGAATTTTTATTTCTTGTACTTCTGAATTCAAGCTCATTATAAGAAATACCACTTGTTTAAAACTGCGAGCACAATAGAAATGGAAATTTGGATCTCTAACATAGTTTTCCACTTCTCTTTCAAGTTTAATGGCAGCAGCTGGAGAAGATAATGAAGAGGGAGCATCGAGGACTGCTTGAAACCAACTCGAAGAATCCATCCAAACAGGAAATGATGGATCTCCCTTTCTCTTTTACTCATAGTTTTACATAGGTGTATTTTTTCATGCACTCGCTTTTAGAGTTATTCCCCCGGCTTGTGTGGGTTCACTATAGTATTATTCATTATGAATAAATGAACTATTTTCATGTAATGAGATGTATGTATTTCCTTTCTATACTCTCTTCATTTGTATCGATAATAATGAGCTTATACAACTCAAAACACTTAAATAATTCACTTAATCAAGAAAATAAATTAAAATAAAATTTACCTTTTTGATGCTCATTGGAAATACAAACTGTTTGTAAATTTGTACCTTTCCATACTTCAAACCTGCAACTGCGACTGTTGTTTCAGAACGTAAAGCCATACTTATGACATTTTTCCAGCCTTCACCAAGGCCTTGTAACATTCTTCCTATGTTACTACACTATTTTGATGAAGACGATACATCATAGAGGTGGTATATGCAAGGTGTTTCCTTCAGGGGATAACACTTTTAGCTATTGATTTGATGTATGACATTCTAATTCTATCTAAAATCAAGTAATTAAAAACTAGATTCCTTTTCGAGATGGTTGTTGCAAATATAGTCTAAGCTCCAACCCATCTAGTCCGAGAAACTTAAAAGTTTTGAGTTCACGTTTTTCATGGGGTGCGAAAAATGTCAACAAAACCATAAATGAGAGTGCATCATCAAGAAATGGTCGAGTAGTGTTGGTTCTATATAGTGCGCCTTGATGAGCGTGTGAATGGAATGGTGATGAAATGTGATATTTGGAGAATATTTGCATGGACCCTATAACCTAAGTGTATACCATGACTTCTTGAATGTAGGAGTGATGATTTATCCCTAAGAATATATCACTATATGATGAGTGTATGGGAATGAGATATGGAAAGATGCATGTGGACCCTATAGCCTAAGCATATACCACGACTTGTTGAATGTATGAGTGATGATTTAGCCCTAAGCATATATCACTATAAGATGAAAGGATGAAGATGTGTGATGATTTAGCCTAAAGCATATGTCACTATGGGACTAAAAGAAGGGAATGGTTATGAAATCTAAGGTGTATGGCACTAGAAGATGACAAAAGGATGGTGGTGATTTATCCTAAGGTCCATTTGATTTGTAAAAACTCTACAATCGATTATGGACCGAGGAATTAGAATTTTTCATAGGGTAGTGACTTACGCAATGCGTAGAAGACAACATAGTATAAACGATCGAGGGATGAAGATGGGAGGTAGATGCTTGATGTGGGTAATATTATGTAGGATGTTTCATGTATATAGAATATGTGATGTGTGAGATGCAATAGTAATTGTATATACAAATGGAATATGTAAATATGATAAAATGAAACTAGACCCATATGTAATGGAATCTAGTGTAATATGTAAAATGCATGTGATGAAATAGATGCAGATATAGGTGTAGATAGGATATGTAATGATGATAGGTAAATCTAGACCCATAGATAATGTGACCTAGTGTAAATATAGAATGTATGGATGAAATATAAAACTAGACTCATACATAATGATGACTAGTGTAGCGTGGGTGAGATAGATGATGAGATGATAAATGTATAAGATAATGTAGGATGTAGACTATGATGATATAATTTAAGTGTGTAAGACCTATAGTGTAGTGTGTGGGGTTCAGTGTAATGGTATTCCCTAAACACTCAAGTGTGAACCAAAGCACAAGGGTGTGTCATTGGGTAACAAAAGTACTAGAATGTGTATTAAGTGTACGTATATGTGAAGAGATGAATGAGAGAGAATATAAAGATTAGGGGTAAAATGACACTAAATATTAGAAAGGAGAGAAATGTGTAGTGGCTATGCCCCCTAAGCGGTAATAAAGGAGAAATCAACCTATAACGTCGAGGGATGAAATTCCATCGACCGGTGTCTAAAGCATAATGAAAGGGGAGAGTGATGCTCGAGTAATGGTGGTATGGTATACAAATGTTGCATGGGGAATGAAGCCGATATGCATGCGATGGGTGTACATAATATGCATGTTGTGGTGTAGTAAAGTGCGTAGGTAATGGAGATTGAGGAGGTGTTGTACATAAGGCAAAGGATGAGCCATGTGGGATAAAATGATTCGGTGATCGGAATAAGATACGGTAGCATTCCTAGGACTAGGCCTATGCCAATGTGTAGGACTAAAAGAATGGAGTGGTCGCCTAGATCCAATCGATGTGGTGAAGTAGGAACATGATGCACAGATGGTGATGGAAGAGGAGTTGTGTGAGTATGAGGGGGAGATGCAAGAGTATCGAATGACAAGACGATGATAATGGAGGTGAAGGGGGATGTCGTTAATGGAAATAACTTGGTTGTCATAAACAAATTTGAGACGTAAATGGTTTATGGAAATAATATCTTCGGTTGACGCATGATAAAATATAAAACGAAGATGACCAAAAGGTGGGATTAATTAGTACTTTATCTACTTGAAAACCTTCTAAACAGTAGTATAAGACCGAGCTAAATTATGATTAAAGTGCATAGTTTTGTGTCTATAACAATGCACATTGCTCATATCTTCAATCTAGTGGCTTCCCATGAATTCCCACTAGTATAGATGTCTCACATCATTTGCCCCATATTTAAATAAGGGAATTAAAAGGAGCCAAATAATTATAGAACCATCATGATTGGATATACTTTGAGTAATTTACTTTCTATAGTGTTAGATGGTTTGATTTCTAGATTTACTAAATCCCACAAACTCCATGCGAAAGGAAAAGCAAGGTTAAGATGGGATCACCTAAAATTAGACCATGTATTAATACTTAGATCCATAACTAAATAAGGAAGGGCCAACAAGTGTAAGGTTTATTTCTATTTTGTTTAATTTTAAAAATCAATTTATAGTGTACCTAGACACCTTCTAATCCAACCGCTTCATGACCTTCAAATTCTAGAGCATTTGGTTCTTCTTGTGATGACACTCAATCAAAAGGTGGTTGGCCAAGTCTGAACTCCTACTGGTTATACATGTGATATCAATAGCACCATCACTGTTAAATAAGGCTTCCCACTTTCTCCTACTCTTTTTGGTCTTTACATTGATGAACTAGAGCAAATCATTGCAAATTCCAGTTTTAGATATGATGGTTGTCTTTTATATGATATCATCATTGCTATTTTATTATTTGTAGAAGATACTATTCTCATGTCGCATAATCTTGCAGGAGTATAATGACACCTTGACATATTATTCTCTTTTTGTGATACTCATGGTTTACAAGTGAACTTGGTGAAAACTAAATTGATAGCGTTTAATACAACCAAGATGATCTCCCATGCAACTAACCTCGTGTACAAAGGAAACTTGGTGGAAGTGGTCTCCTCTTACAAAGGAGACTTTCATGGGCCCTTATTTGAACATGCTTTATGCAGCTAAAGAGAGATTATGTAAAGCTTATGCAGCCCTAGAAATGCACTTGAGAGACAATGTTTCCAGCTTCAATTTGAAGATGTGAAAGCTAAATTACATATTTGCCAATCTCTAGTGACACTAACAGTGTTGTATGGTTGTGAGATTTTTGGCCATGATATTCGACACATTGGTTGGGTTCATGTTTATAGAGTACTCCTCTCCATGTTATCCAAGACTCTCTAGGAAAAAAGATAAGTTCTACATGCAATCATCTTGGATGAATTTGGCACAAACTCTCTCCATATCCCAAGTATATTTCATCTTGTGATGCTACTTCATAGACTAAGATGTTTGACAGATACACCAACTATCAAGAATAGATATACCTTGAAGGCCCTCCAATCATCCATGAGGCTATGTGAATTGGGGATCCAAACCATTTCGTATGCACATTGCACAACTTTCCTCCAAAGCATCCGATTGGATATTAATTGTCTTCATGCTCTCATATTCTCTATTAATTCTCCCGACATCCTAAGAAGGGAAATTCATATAGGAATTAGAGAGGAGATGTACAAATTTGACATAAAATCAACTTGGATTGAACCAATAGAAACGTTGCCAACAAAAATGCACCACTATTTGGAGCATTATCTCTAAATTTAAAATGAACGTGTCATTCCCCAAAATACAGCAGGGTTCCACTTGGTTTGATATTCCCCTTGGGAAACTACAAGTTTGTTCTCATCCACTTCACACGAGAGATAGAGCATTACATTCCCAGAGACTAACGCACTTGCACACTTTTCAAGAATGAACCTTAATCAAAGGAGCACTTTATATTTCACTTTCCTTTGTCTTGTGAGATCCGTGGTAGGTACTATTGTCTCTTCCGAGAAACTCAAGCCTCATTACGATCCCTTATCCATTATGAAGACCAAAGGTGTGTATCTTTATTTATCAGAGAGATGACCCATCATAGATATGGCCTCCTCAAACATCATCATGGCAGCCTTGGGTCTCAAACTATTGATTCATTCCATCATCCTTCTACACAATATCGGTTGCATAAATGTGTTCATGACTCCACACAACAGTAACGATCTACTAGATGTAGAACCTCTTAAGCATGACACATAGACTTGTTGTCTCTTGTCTCTTAAGAGTTGCTTCATGTATTTTTTTTGTCTTTTTTTTTTTACTTTCCTATATTGTCTTGTTCTCTTTGCTCCTCTTGTAGTCCCATTAACCTTTTTGGTTACTTGTAGACATTAATTTTTCAATTTTAAATTTAAATTCATTTATGTAAAATGGAAAAAAAACCCACCGTTCGTTGCTTATCCATAGCCCCAAACATTTTATCAGCTGCCCCTATTATATATGAATTATTCCGATATTACTTTATCCACCTTCCATCGTATTGCAATTGCTTGGGTGTCATGGATCTCTTGAAAGGATTTGTTAATTCTGTGGTTTATATGGTTTTGGTTGGAATGTGTCCATTTTTTATAGGTTTTCTGATTAAGTATTTGTGGAGGCCATGGACGATTTACTTAGCTCTGAAGAAACAGGGGTTCAACGGTCCTGCTCCTCGCTTCATGATCGGAAACCTTCTTGAAATTGCAAACATGACGCGGCAGCAGATGCTCACAGACATGCCTTCCATAAATCATAATATCAGGAACAGAGTTGTCCCATACTTTGTCAAGTGGTCACAGATTTATGGTCTCTTTTTCAATCACTAGATATCTGTTTTTATTTTACGTTTGGGATAAGATTTCTAGTAACTATGTGTATTGTTTTTTGTAATGATTGGGTTAATTCTCGAACAGGGGACAATTTTGTTATTTGGTTTGGATCTGAGCCCAGAATTGTTATAAAGGATCCAGAGCTTATCAGGCAGATTCTTTCTTCAAAAACTCGGGTGACTGCGGAATATCCCCTATGGTTAAGAAAATGCTGTCTCTATTATTTAGTAATGCATTAATTTGTGCTAATGGCCAAAAGTGGTCTCAACAGCGAAGAATAGTGGCCCCTGCATTTCATGTCGAAAAGCTTAAGGTGATCGTTACATTATTATTTTAGATATCCCGATAAGCCTATTCAGCACAAGAAAGAAAATCTTTATAATTTTACCGTATTTGGTAGCTATGTAGGGTTATATCCCCTTCTCTTCCTAGTATCACAATACAATTTATGGATCAAGATTTTAATATTATTTCATACGAAGATGCATCTAAGATTGAATTAGTGCGATAAAAACATTTTTATGAAGATGAATCAAGAACTACTTTACTCAATACTTTTACTGTTGGGAATTATGCTGTGCAGGCCTCTGTGGAGATCATGTCCGCCTGTACAGCCGATTTGGTAAAAGAGTGGAATGAGATTATAGGGGAATCTACAAAGCAGCCTTGTGAAATAGAGCTAACTTATTTTATGGATAGGCTTACTGCAAACAATTTTATGAGGGTGGAATTGGGAATGCATTACAACAAACTTGGAAATCAACTCTATGAGGACATCAGGAAGTTGAAGGAATTAATGATCCAGAATCTTCCTTATCTATGGCTTCCAGGTAGCAGGTATGGCTCGAGTACTATGTTTTACTTGGGAAGATAACAAAATCCTTAAATTTAAGATTTTATTTGTTATTAGTAATTTGATTTTTTTTTTTTTATTTTTTAAGATTTATACCCACTCCCATAAATCTCGAGGCTTGGAAAAGGAACAGAAGACTGGAGAGGAACATAAAGCATATGATAGAGGAAAGAAAAGATAGTGAATCATATGGGGTTGATCTTCTCGGGCTGATGCTCTCAGAAATTGAGAATGATTCTCCAGATGACAAGAACTTCAGCTACACAACAAAGCATGTAATCGACGAGTGCAAAGCATTTCTCTTGGCAGGAAGAGATACAACCAGTGGTTTGCTGTCATGGGCAATACTCCTTTTGTCACTCCACCATGATTGGCAACAGAAAGCTCGGGAGGAAGCCGTGGCAGTATGTGGAAACAACAATCCGAACATGGATTCTCTAGCAAAGCTCAACACTGTAAGTATGATAGTTTTGGTTACAAATCCCTTCATTAGAAGCATGTCTCTATTAACGAATCATTGTTCTATTTTACAGATTGGGATGATACTGAAGGAGACACTGAGATTGTACCCACCTGGAGGAGGTGTAATCAGGCAGGCCTTCAAGGACATAAAGTTAGGAAATGGTTTTACAATTCCTAAGGGTGTGAATGTGGTGGTAGACATTTTACTAGTGCACAGAAACCCAGAGTATTGGGGTGATGATGTTAATGAATTTAGGCCAGATCGTTTCAGAGATGGAATAGCCAAAGCTACAAACAATCATCCCTCTGCTTTCATTCCCTTTTCTAGTGGGCCAAGGATGTGCATAGGACAGAACTTTGCTATGTTGGAAGCCAAGGTCGTGATGGCTATGATGCTCAGGAGCTTCAGATTTAGTGTGTGCAGAGGGTATAGGCATGCACCTGTGACCTTCGTTACCCTTAATCCTCAGCATGGGATTCCAATCATGGTGGAAAGAATTAATTGCAGTGGGGTCTAGTCAATTGAATTTTGTATGTACTTATAAGGACTGGAATTCGCATCTCCTTGTATGCTCCGCTCATGTCAATTTCATCTGCTTGACGGAAAGTTTGCCAAATTCGAACCCTTTCGAATAACCAGCCAGCCCTTAAAAGATACCATAATTTAGAAAATCTTCAATTCGAAAAAATATATTTATTTTCTTTTTCAAATGAATAGTAACTTTTTAAAACTTCTACTACTATTTATTGAATAGATTTATTTTCTTCGTATTTTTAAAGGAAGAAGATCAATGGATTTTGAGTTAGGGGTAGATTGAAGGATAACTCGTTGGTAAACAATTTGTGGCTAACATTCCACATACTAACTACCCTACCCTGGATTTTTTTTTTTCCCAATGCTAGCTGCAACTAACACTTCAACATCATACTACTATATAATCTTCTCAAATTTACTCTAGAACTTGAGAGATGTGATGATCTAAGGTGTAATTATTTTAGAATTATGATAATTTGTACAAAAATATATTTTTTATGGGTTGGTCTCTTGGTTTATTATGGCTTCATAATATTCTTGAAACTACCCATATATTTAAGATGAAGTCGCTTCTTCCTCAAAGTGAAGTTTAAATGGATCAAATTTCATACTATATACTCAATGAAATTACATGAATCATTATGTCTTAGATATATGACAACAAAGTTAAATTTTGGATCTCTTTGCAACATGATTTGTACCTCACTTATTAAAGGGGATGTAGGGGGTTGCCCCACTTATATGGAAGGGGGTCCAGGGGGCAACAAAAATTGAGTCAATCCCTTGTTTCTAGAAAGACGAATTAAACCAAATTCTAATGAATTCTATTTTTAGAAAGGAAAATCCTAATGGCATTTTTCCACTCTATTTTTAGGAGGAGGAATCCAAATTGTACTTCGCCAATTAATTATATATATTTTGGGGAGATTTTCGCTTTCTTATAATGAATTCACATGTAATTTGTTCAATTTTAAGTTAATAAAGCTTGATATCTTGCACCATTGATGTTTTCCTAAACTCTCTCTTGGAGTTTTACCGCATAAATATGGTGGTTGTCCCTTGCATGTTTTGTATATTGTATATTTTAATTTTCTCTCTTTGTGTAAACTAGTATGTTTTTATTCTACTCTCTCCATATTTATTTATACATATTATGTTGTTTCCTAAAATTATGGACATTAAGATAATCCCCATTTTCTAAGATGCATTTGGAGAACATTCAACATTGGATTAAGAGTGCTTCAGATTTAAATTTTTTGTCTTGCACATTCAGAGTAGTGCTCTTGAGATATTTAGGACGTGTAAAATTCTTTTGTGTGATGATTTATGTGGTGTCTTCGGGTGTAGTAAGTCAATGGAGGTAATAATGACCTCAGGGGATTTATATATGTGATTCTATGATGATTTCCAAGGCAAGTTAGCACAAAAATAAGGACTAGTTCAACATAAAGAAGGTTCCAAAATTTTAAATGAACTATTTCTTTTGTAAATGAAAAGATCAACAAGATCAACAATGAAAATGATAAATTTCAGAAAAGGTGTAATACCAATAACTCTAAGAAAACTACAAATGATTATGATAAGTTTAAAATAAGGAGATGAGATTTTTTTGTAAAGGTAAAATAAAGCAGGAAGTGGTCTTTGAACGATAGAAATATAGTTGACGAGTATAATTTTCCTAAGCTATGAAAAAATTAGTGTCACCAATTGTGTTTTAAACTAATGTTTGGTTATTATTGTCAAAATTAAATGAAGTTCTAATCTCGATACCCTCACCAAATTTAAAACATGCTTTTTGGTGCTTGGCCAGCCACCTCACCAACCAACATTAGTTTATGTGGTAGTTATTTATATGTACCGTTGAGGTTTTAAACTGTCCCGCGAATCTCTCTGCCATGTGTCACTATTTTGTGACCCCTCATTCATATACCACTTTATAAAAGATAGATGAACATAGTAATAATTATATGACAAGCCAACTACTGAGGACACAATAAGATAAACAACGGAAAAAATGGTATTATAAATATAGAACTGCAGAAATGCAAACTTACAAACAAGAGAATACGCAATCTCTTTCTCTTCGACTTCTTCGTAAAAGCTTAGACACTTCAGTTGTTGCTTCCACGGTGTATTGAATGAGATGAGGAAACCCATATTTATAGGATTTCTCAAGGCTTTTCACCGGGTAACAGGCAACTGGAAAACCTACAACCGGTAACCCCGGTAACCACAAAGATTCCCACTTTAAGAAAAGTGAAGAACCGACAAACACACCACATGGGTACATGCCACCCATGATAACACCTTTTTATAGTGGAGCGGTCCACCACGCTTTCAGATAAGACTAAAGAGAATCTTATCTTACTTTTATTATGACACGATCGGCAACAGGCCTGCCGACATAGCCAAAAGCAAACACGATAGTGACAAGCCCACTATCATAGCTCTAAGCACTATCATATAATACAGAGGGACCAGGAATATCATCATCTGATGAGGAAGATGTCTCATCAGTCCTTAAAGGTGCTGGCTCTAGATTCCTCGTGACTCTTTCCAGCCATGGTCTTGAAGTTGATGTCGTGCCATCAGTATTTGGTCGAAGATGTGGCCTTGTTGGGAACATGTAATGATCAGGGATACGAAGAGCGTATCCAGGAGCAGTGGATGTATGTTCATCGTATGATGCGAAAGATTCTCCTCCAAAGTTGTCCATTCGGATTAGAATGGTGACCCCTGAAAGGATTAGTCTTAACATAATACTTTGGATTTTTACAAACCAAGGAATTTTACATTGAATTAAAATATTCCTTGCAGATCAGGAGAAATATCCAGTAATGGAGAATCAGAGATTTTAGTAGGAAGATACTTAGCCGAAAATACTTGAAATGTTGACTGATGTATTTTCTATCTCCTTGAACGTACTGGCCTATTCCAAAGATCAAAATTCAGAGGATGTTCCTCTGTCCATAATCTTGCAAAGCTGAATTTCCACAAAGTGTTTGGCCTAGGCACAAGCTGTCGAAGCTGATGACCTTCAAAAGGTAATGGGTCAGGTTGTTCAATATGTCTGGTATGGCGCCAAGGCCATTGCAGAGTGCAAAGAACCATGGGTTCTTGTAATGAATGAAATTCAGTGTGAGGGATTTCAGGATCAACAAACCTCACTGCAACCTCTGACATATTATATTCAGATACAGAGATATAATCTCTGTATATCAACAAAGCTTGAGCTTCTCTTGATTTTCTGCCATCATTTCTTTTGATGGTATCAATCTGGCCTTTGCAATTTGAAACATCCCATATGGGACTGTGGAACTCATGAAACACTTGTGTAACATTTACATTCTTTACCAGATTTAATTCCCTACTAGCAAAATCAGCAAGGGAATTTTCTTTACCTTTGATGTGCTCAACTTCAAAATCAAAATTATCGAACCAGACCCCATCTGTTGAAGACGATTGAAAGCAGTCTTATGAGCTGGGTCTCCATTGTTTAGCCTGGCTTGAAATCTTTCAAATCACTTCTGATAATGAAGTGATCATTCTGTATGAAGAACAAAAAAGCTTTGATAGCCTTTTTTGCTGCCAGGATCTCTTTATGTGTGGAATGGTATTTGGTTTCTGAACCTTGAAATGATCCAGAAGCATATCTGCACACTTTCTCTTTACCATTCTCTAATCTTTCTTTTAATACAGCTCCCCAATAAATATCACTAGCATCACATTCTATAATCTTCAAACCAGATCCAGGAAGGGACATAGGTGGAAGATTTAATACCTGCTGCTTGATGCGTTTGACAGCTGAAGTCATTTCTGAACTCCAGGCGGGAGCATTCTTTTTAACCTCTTATTTAAAAGAATTCTATCTGCTGCAATATTCTTATAAAAACCTGCAACATAATTCACACAGCCAAGAAATCTTTGAAGTTGCTCCTTTTCTTTGAGTTCATCAGGGAACTCTTGTATTTTGGAGACAACGTGCTTTCTGCATCTCAATGCTGCCATCTTTAATCTTTATTCCAAGAAAATCTATCTCATCTTTAAAAACTTCAATCTTTGTAGGAGATAGACATAATCCATTTTCATAGACAGTATCATAGAACTTTTGCAGATGTTCTATGTGTTTTTAGGATTTACTGAATATCAAAATATCATCAATGTAAACTATTAAGAATTCAGCTAAATCTCTGAAAATACTATCCATCTTTTTCTGGAATATTGATGGAGCAGTTTTGAGGCCAAAAGGTAATACCTTCCATTCAAACTGACCTCCTGGTACTACAAATGTAGTTTTGTAGCAATCTTGGGGCTGCAAGAATATCTGCCAGAAACCACTTTTAAGATCAAACTTTGAATATACCTTTGATCCTTTAATTCTGGTCAGAAGATCATCCCTGGGCAGGGATTGGATGTTGCACTGCAGATATGAATTTATTCAATGGCTTGTAATCCACGACAAGCCTCTTCTTCTGTCGAATTGCTCACTTCTCTTATTGACATGTAGAAGGCTGCACAGGACCATGGAGAATTGGATTCTTGGATGAATCCTCCTTTCAGCAATTTCTGTATCTCTTCATGGCATTCCTTCCTTTCAGAAGGAATCATACCTCTGTGATGAGCTCTGAATTTTGGAATAAGCTCCTTTCCTTCTTTGTCCTTCACAATCTGTAATTCTAGTGAACAGACATGTTTCTTTCTATCCACAAATGCATGTGGATTATCACTACAAAGATCTTTTTTGATCTTTTCAACAATATCATCTATATTAGATTTACAAGTAGCAATTGACTTATGTATCCACTCATGGTTTGGTTCTTTGACTGGCTTAGAGAGTGGAACTATTGTCTGGTATGTGTATCTCCTAGGGATTTGGACCTGGGGATTAAACAAAGAGATGAAATCTTTGGATATACTAAAGGTTCCACAATCCTGAAGGAATTCTACACCAAGAAGACAATCATAGGCTTCCATGTCATGTTTATAGAATTTTACAATTCTTGTAAATCCTTCTATAACAATAGGGATAAGGGCTACTGAATTGGAGATGACTTCCTTTTTGTCAAACCTGATTTTAAGATGGGTTTGTTCCCAACAATCAGGTGGAATAGCAAGAGATCTGATCATACTTATATCAGCACCAGGGTATCTATCATAGCATCTAATGAATAGGGCTTTATATTTGGAATACTTATGGAGATAGCTATGAATGGATTCTGGGTACATGAAACTGTACATACCTCTGCTGGTCTTTGATCAGATGATCCTTCATGAGGTTCTTGTGCCATGATTTCTTGATAAGCATTCTCCATATCTTCATCATCTTTATCTTCATGATCTTCTTCTGAAATGAGTCTGGAATACTCATCTGTAGCCTTATCTATGACTTTCTCAAGGAACTGTATTTTGTTCCTTCTCCATACTTTATATGTATTAGGATCAGTACTCTTCTGATCCATTTGTTCAACAATGTTCTCTTCTGGGAAGAGAAACGGAATAGAACTATGAGGATTATGGAATCCTCTGCCTCTTTCTCCACGACCTCTCCATGGACCACTTCTTCCTCGGTAGGAACTTTTCTTTACCGATCCTTGATTGGAATGGAGGACGTATAGGAATGGGTGAATATGGTGCTTCAAACAACATTCTTCTTCTTCTTTAGCTTGAGCTCTTCTCAATTTTTCTTGCTCAAGTCTATTCTTGGATATATTTATCCTGAGCTTCACGAACCTTTTTCTGAAGATATGCCTTCTTAGTTGTATCCCAAGGGGGACACGATTCATATTCACTTTGATAGAGTTCCATCTATCTGCGGAGAATATCAGCATTTGGAGGCACCAATGGATGAATGAAACTAGCATTCATATTAATCCTTACCATATTCACAAAACTTGGTAAGGTGTCATAACCACTCTCACTACTACTGTCAGAGACATTAGCTACATTACACATGTAATTATCCTCAGACTGATATGAGATATCAGAAGAAAAACTTTCATTATCACTTACAAGTATATACTCTTCTTCTGTAATACCTCTGGAAGCTAAAGCATTTACCTTAGCTTTTCCTTTGTCACTGTCCTTCTGAGGACATCTGTTAGCATAATGAGGACCTTTGCATATGAAGCATGTAGGTGCATCTCTTTTCCTTTACCTACATATTTCTTTTTTCTGAATACAAAATTTTTGAAAGGTCTTCTGTTAGTAAAAGAATTCTGAAATCTATTTTTATACTGCTTTTTATACTTCTTATACTTCCCCTTCCCCTTTTTTGAAGATGAACAATCACGACATTGTGTCTTGATTGGTCCATCTAGATTTTCACATCCAAAGGGATCTATGGCATACATATCACAAAAATCGTGTTCCAAGAGACTTTGCATTTCTTATGGCTTGTTTCTTTTCCCATTTCTCTTTACATAACTTAGCATGGGTTTGGTCAATAATCTGATTTATTGCACCAAAACTTAATTCAAGCATTTATACCATGCATAGCCTTTTTATATTCAGTAGCAAAATAAGGAGGAAAAGATTCAATGTACCTTAAACGCATAGTCTCATCATTGATATTTCCAGAGTTATAATAGAGCTTCTGCATGAAGCACTGGTACTCCTTGATTCTGGACATATCACAGAGTCTGGCTCTGAGGAAGATAGCAGTATTCTTCATCTTATCATCATCAATATTACCTATAAACTCTTTAACAATTGCAGCTGTTAGTCCCATATAGCCACTTTGTAAAATATCATCTTTATTGGGAAGAGAATCCCACCATTCTTTTATAATTCCTACAAACCCATTAGCAATGGAAGATGCAATAACATGTGGATCTTTTCTATACATTTCTAACTGGGAATTACCCCAGCCAATCATCCCATGCACCATCTCCTTTATCTCTTCTAGAGTTCTAGCACTCTAGTTTATACCAATTGGGTTGTAAAGTTTGAACCCTAGCCATACCTTGAAGAGGCTCAGGTTTGGTGTTAGATGTTTCTCCCAAAATCATTCCTTCTGCCTGTTGATGCTGTTCAATCTTAACCATGCCAACAGACTTTTTATCTTGATCAAAAAATAATGGCTTATACTGGGAAAGAATTTCCTTATGCTGCTGCTTACCTGATGGATTAGCAAGATCAGTGACTTGTTTCCATGAAACTGCACTAGACCAGTCTCCTTCTTCTTTCTTGACTGTATTGTCCCAGATCTGTTCTATCTTGGGGACTATCTGAGGAATATCATCTACTGCATCTAGAACTTGTTCAATTTTCTGATCTGCTTTCTCCAAAGAATCATGCACATGAGATAAACTACTTTCTACAAGCTCATGCGTATGTGTTAGTTGACTAGCAACATTACTCTTTATACTAACACTATGATCAATTAGTGGCTGAACCACATCTACAACATTCTGAGTAATAACTTTGGGTACTTCTTCTACAAAGTAACTTTATGACTATGTTGCACCAAAGTTTCTACTCTTTTACAGATTTTTCAATATCATCTACTCTAGAATTTAAAAGCTTTAGGGCACCAGCTGTGTCACCTTTTCTTCTGAGCTCAATGGCTTTGAGCGTCTTTTCCATCTCTGACCAATCTAGTATCATAATGAGATACCTTATCATGAACTGCTTTGACTGCTTTGTTGGTCCAGTTCAGCATCTTGGAGCTTTCTGAGGCTCGATCTGCTTATCAACTGTTCTCTGGTACCAAAATACAGCTTTCTGCTTCTCATCAGGAGAGACAAGCTCATGACTTTCTGCAGGAGGAAAAGAATTTGAACTGCCTGAAGCCATATTAATGGTCGGGCCATTACAAGGGACATACTTCTGGTTTACAAGCTTTTGACAGTCATCACACCATAAGAAATCTGTATTAGGATCATGGACTAGTGAACTATGACTGCACAAAAATGTTTTCTCCTTGGAAGGAGTCTGAGTAGACTGACTATTGGACGACTCACCTACTGAAAAATAGGAACTGTTAGACTGCACAGAATTTGACCTAGGCAAACTTATTCTAGAATTAGATCTAAAAGACAACTTTACATTATCTTTACATTCTTCTACTGCTGTAGCGTTCTGCAACTTGGGTTGAGAGGACTGGATGAATTTTTTGGAAAGGGTCCATTCCTTAGGCACTCTGATCTGAGACCAGGAAATGAGTTCTGGCTCAATCTTTTGGCTTTCAATGTTGACGTGACTCACCACGCTGCTGCCTTTGGAAACGCCATGCTTAACTGCAGGATACATGGTGTTTACAAGCCTATAAATGACTTTGTAATGGATAGCAAGCGGACAAGCACCAGGACGCATATTAAGACCTGTAGTAGCCAAATGCAATTTTAAGACATCTTGTAAAAGATCGTCTTTTGTCAGAGAGACAGGATAATTAGGATAAACTTCAAATGAAATAGGACCAGAATGTAAACCAGTCTGAATTGCTGCAAGCAGAGAATCCTTGAAATTATCAAGTCGAAGATCCATGAGACAACATAAAACTGACGCATTCAAACCACGACGAAACAAAGGGGTAATACCAATCTGGACACAACCTATATGAGCAAACTGATAAGTATTTTGTTTTTTCAAACTTTTAATATCGGCACGATCTATTAAAGGGATATTATATTCACAATTAGTGGATTGTGTAACTTGTATGACAGACTCACGGGTTTTAAACACTGTACTAGCTAACAAATGAAACTTATTTATCTTTGCATAAACTTGGTCATAGGATATTTTAGGTAACTTCCAAGCTGGCAAAGGATCAGATTCTTCTAAGACAGAAATATCAGAATTAACGGGCCATACATCAGAAAGACTTACAAGATCTTGATCTTCAATATCTAGGGAAGATAGACTAGATGAGCTTCGCTACCATTTTAACTGGTACTACTGAGAAACTTTTCTGGGTTAGGACTTACGGTATCGGGTCAACCTTTAACTGCGCACAACACGGCGACTTACTTGACGGGACCTCGCCTCTTTGCCTAGAGTTATCTTGTATAAACTCGTAGGTTCACAGATGACAACTGAAAACTGATACAAAGTGCTTCCTTTAACAAAGAACAACAAGAATTAACACAAACTTTACTGATGCAACAAATTCTGAATCATACAACTTCTGGATTATAAGAATCTTTTACTCGGCTCTAAGTATCTTTTACTCGGCTCTGATACCACCCTTTATAAATGGTTTACATGGTTTTTTCGGGTCCACCCTTTATAAATGGTGATAATATTTTATATGGGGCCCAATATATTATATTATATTACATATATTTGTGGCATATTTTATGACAAATGTTATCCAAAATTCACCCCTCAAGGTAATTTTGATAACATGCATCAAATTCTTTAGTCCCAAGCAATTATATTGAGTCCGGGCAAAAAGTCATGTTTCTAGGGTCCCCTCAGATTTTTTCTAACTCCCCTGTCCAAGAAGAAGAGAGCAAGTTCTGAGAAAATGTGAAAAAATTGCAAAAAACAAGCTCGGGCCAGAAAAAATTGCAAAAATGGCTAAGTCCTAGTCCTCGCAATATTCGGGACATGAGGGACATCTGGACGCGAACCGGCCGAAAGGCCACCAGGCGGTCTGCGCAGCATTTGGGACATCCGGGCCAAAGGGACGCGCGGGACGCGGAAATCCGAACTGGCCGAAAAGTTGAAAAAATTGACTAACTGTTGAAACAGGTAGTCAGGACATCTGGGCAATTAGTACGCGAACCGGCGGATCGGCCGAAATGAGTCAAGGCAGCCCGGAACAGTTGGGTGAAGGTACGCTGGCACATGAACCGCCGAACCGGGCGAATAGGAAAATTTGTCCCAGACGGTCCGAAAGCAAATGGGACATCTGGGCCGCGAGTACGCGAACCGGCCGGTTCGGCCGAAATAGGGAACTTCAGCACTGGGACAAATGGGACAAAGGGACGCGTGGGACGCGAAAAGCCGAAGCGGCCGAAGGCAGAGGAGAAAAGTCAACATTTGACCCGTGGAACTTCAAACGGCCATAACTTTTGACTCCGAGCTCCGATTTTCACAAAATTGGATTTCTTATTTTTAATGAGGGTAGATATATTTAATGAAAGGAAACATATTCGGCTCCAGTCAGTTAATGCTCATTCCCGTCAAATGACAGAAAACGCCTGCCAGGCCCAAAATAGCTGCCCGCACTCAGAAGGCCATAACTTTTGTATTTCTCAACGAAATCACATAAAATTGGTACCGTTGGAATCGTGGTTCCGAGCCCGATGTACAGAAATCAATAAATTATAGATTTGATCAGAAATTGATTGAGTTTTTTAAGGAAACGTGGCCGGGTTCAGAATAGTGTTTTATTTGGTAGCTGGGAGTGCAATTAAGAGGCATGGTCATCATTCTTTCTCTGCTGCAGCACATGGGACAGTATGGGGAGCCTTTTGCAAGTAATGTATAACCATTTCACTCAATTTAATGCCTCTTATAGGTGGTTGAAGGACAGATTTCGGGATTTCCATTTTCCCTTCTCTTTTCCTTCTTTTTTTTTATATATAAATTGGAGTGTTGGGCTCATTGTAAGAAGGAGAGAGTTTTTGGGTAGCAAAGCTCTGCCAAAATTTCTTTGTGAAGCCAGTGTGTTGCAGGCCCTTGTAGTGGACTCCTTGCATGGTGATCCAGGCCCTTATCTTGTAATAGATTGAACTGTGCATATCATGAAGCAATAAAATACCAGTTTGTGGATGTATCTTCCCCTGCTGTGTTTTCTTGCATTCTTCTTGCCCCTTTGATCTTTCTATAAGAATATTGTGTCTATTTATTATGTTCTTGCAGGGATTCATTATCATTGTGTATGCTTGGAATATTGTTGTGAATGCATTTTGCTAGATTATGGTGAACTGTCATCACCTCTTCTAGTGTGCACTTTCCTCTGTATTTCACACATTTGGAGACTACTCTCACACCCTCCTTTTCTGGTGTATCACCGCTTTAGTGTAGGCTTTCATTTTATGCATTCTCTCTCCCTGGTCCCTTGGAAATTTAGATTAGAACAGTTAGCTTATCCTGCATTAGAGTAGATTGTGGCAGGTAGTTTAGGAGCAAGAACCAGCTTTCTCTGGAGGTCTATCTCAAGTAGCAAGTCCCACAACTTGGAGATAGTACCCATGTTACCCAATCACACCGTGAGTTCAAGTATATGCACTTGTACAAACACAGGGGTGCTTTGATTCGGTGATAACAACAAAGGAGAAAGTAAATATGTTTATATTTATGGAAATTCTTTAAATTGTAAAAAGAGGAAGATATAAAAATGCAGCATCATATTAAACTACTCTCAACATACCAAGAAGAGAGAATAGAAAGAGACCGAAACTCGAAGGACATAGAGAAGAGAAGAGAGAAAAATAGAAGTGTAGCAGCACACTTTGAAGGAGAAAGGAAAAATATAGAGAAGGGAAAACATAGAGAGAAAGAAAAGGAGAGAAAGTGCATTAACACAATAGAAATAAAGCGTAAAAATAGAAAGATATTATTTTCAAGTAATATAATATAATATATTGTGTGTGTGTTTTTATGGTTGTCTCTTTCCCTTCCTTATTGCATTTGACAATAAATTTTGCCAACAATTTGATATAAGAGAAAATAAGAACTCAATAGCTTGTTGTTTTGTTTTCTTAGTTTATAGGTTGAGTTGTAATGGCTTAAAGTAGTAGAAACTCTTGGCAACAACCCCTATATTTTATGGGAAGAGCTATTAAATTTGGTGCTTTAAAATAAAGAATTTGTTCTCTTCTAAAGTGCTATGGGAACTAGTTGAAGGAGGCTATACAAACATACAAGAACAAGTTACATTCAATGCATTGACATAAGCACAAAAGAATATTTTGAAGGAGAATAAAAGAAAAGATATTAAGGCTTTGAGATATATAAAAAATTCAATAAGTGATTCAGTACTTCTTAGGATAGCAGCAACTACAAACTCCAAGAAAGCATGGGACACCTTGCGAGAATGCATATCAAGGCAAAGAAAAAGTAAAAGTTGAAATATTGCAAATGCTAAGGAGAGAGTTTGAATCTCTTATCATGAAAGACTCAGAGTCTATAAATGACTTATTTACAAGAACTATGACCATTTTCAATTAGATGGGGACAAATGGAGATGTGGTATAAGAACAAAAATCATGTAGGAGGTATTGAGAATTCATCCCTGGTTAAATTTGAGCCGGTTGTGGTAGTCATATAAGAGTTTACAGACTACAAAAATGATTGTTGATGAGTTGATGGGTTCTTTGCAAACCAATGAATAAAAGATGAGTAGATCAACAAGTTTCTCCAATGAACATGTCTTTAAAACAAATACAAGTGTTAGAGGTAGGAGGAGAGGAACATATATATGAGGAAGAGGGAGATTTAGCAACCATCAAGAAGGTGGAAGACACAACCATTATCAAGAGCCATACGATCGAGGGAGAGGAAGAGAAAGGATAAAAAACACTTCCAGAGATAGTTCTTAACAATGGTATGACAAATCAAATGTATAATGTTATTACTGCAAGAAATTTGGACACTATCCAAGTGAATGCAAAAAGAAAGAATATGATTTGAGAAATCATAATCATAATGTAAGATTCTCAAATTTAAATGAAGTTTAACCTAAAAAGAAGGAAATGGGTGGATCTTTTCTATTAACTTGATTTGTAGCTGAGCAAGGAAACAAAAAAGTATGGTATTTGCATAGTGCTTGCAACAAGGAGATGTTTAGTAATATAGACGAAGAAATGAGATCTAAAGTGAATATGGGAATAGACAATAATGTTCCTATGATGGGTAAAGGAATTTTATCTACTCTCACCAAACAAGGAGACAAGAAGCATATACATAATGTTTTCCTTGCTCCATAATTAAAGTATAATCTTCTCTATATTGGGAAGCTTGGCCCAAATGGTTTTAAGGTGAAGTTTGAGAATGGAGAATTTTTTTTATATGAAAACTGTGTAAGCAAAAACTTATTTCAGTTGTGTAGATGACACAAAATAGAATGTTTCTCTTGAGAATGCAAAGTGTAGAAGACACAACATCATTCAAAACAATAGTCATTGATCAATCCACTCTATGGCATCTTAGGTATGGGTATTTTATTATGGTGGATTGTGTATTATTTATAATAAGAAAATGTTTAAAGGATTCTCTCCTATTTAACAACGAGAAAAGGTTTTTGAGGCATGTATATTAGGTAAGAAACACAAATACTTTTCCCTCAGGTAAATCATGGAGATAAAACTCACATCTTGAGCTGATACATTCGGATTTGTGTTGTCCCATTAAAAATCCCTCCATGTCAAAATGTTTATATTTCATTACTTTTAATGATGGCTTAGGAAAAGGAAATGGGTTTATTTTCTAAAAAATAAATTAGAAACATTTGAGGTATTCAAACTGTTCAAGGCCATGGTTTAGAAGAATATTGGCCATTATATAAAGACATTGAGAACTGATAGAGCGGGAGAACATATATCAAATGAGTTTTTAAACTTATTTTGAAAACACGGGATCAAGAAAAAATTTATAGCAAGGTATACACCTTAGCAAAATGGTGTAGCTAAGAGAAAGAACAAAACCACTCAAGAAATGACAAGGAACATACATAAATCTAGAGGATTGTCCAATGAATTCTAGGAAAACGTAGTTGGGAAAACAATATATCTCGCTAAATAGATGTCCTAAAAAGAGTGTGAGGAACACATACCTCGAAGAAGCATGCAGTGGAAGAAAACCAAGTGTTAAGCACTTGAGAGTCTTTGGATGTGTGGCATATGCACATGTGCCAAAGCAAACAAAATCAATGTGCGATAAAAGAGGAGATAAGTGCATATTCATTGGTTGTAGTGAGAAATATAAAGCTTATAGATTGTATAATCTAGTTACTAAGGAGCTGATAATCACTAAAGATGTTTAATTAATTAAGCATCTTGGGAATATGCAAAAGTAGTGGAGCAGCATAAAACAAATGTAATTTCACCTATCATTTTTCCCGAACTAGTATAAGAAAGAGCAACCAATGTACCAAGTTGGAAACCCATATAACAAAGGGGTGAATCTTCAAATGGAAACAACCAAAAAATCAGGGCAAGGACTAGATAATGAAGCATATTCACCATCATCAAACTAATTGGAGCAACAAGGAAGAATGAGGAATGTATGAGAGATTTATGATCGCTTAAGTAATGAAGAAAATGAAGATGAAATGATTAATTTTTCTTCATTTTCACAAGATGACCCTATTTATCATGACGAAGTAATTAAAGATAATAAATAGTATGAAAAAATGAATTGCAAAATGTATGCAATAGAAAGGTATTGGATATGGGAGTTAGTAGATATTGTTGAAGGAAAGGAATTCATTGGAGTCGAGTGGGTCTATAAAACCAAAACTACACCCAAATGTAAAAGTGAAAGACACAAGGAAATATTAGTTTTCAAAGGCTACAAACAAAATCTTGGACATCTTTATAATAATGAGACATTTTCTCTAGTAGTAAGGCTAGAGAATGTGAGAACAATTATTGCCATAACTGCTCATCACAAATGGAAGATCCATCAAATGGATGTAAAATAAACTTTCCTGGTTAGACTGCTAGAATAAGAAGTTTATATGGGATAACTACCCAATTATGAAATCCCATGGCATGAAAGAAAAGTGTACAAGCTGAAAAAAATTTGGTATGGTTTGAAATAAGCACCAAGAGTTGGGTATAGTAGGATAGATTCATATTTGATTAGTAATGGCTTTATAAAAAGAAGTAGTGAGCCCACACTATACATAAAAGAAAATAATGGTGAGATTTTAATTTTTGTTTTGTATGTAGATGATCTAATTTTTACTGGAAATTCACACAAAGAAATTGATCAATTTTTAGTAGCCATGAAGGAGGAGTTTGAGATGATTCATTCAGGATTGTTGAAGTATTTTATTGGAATTGAGGTCGAGAAAATAGAGAAGGGAATTTTTATATGTCAAACAAAGTATGCAAAATAAGTTTTGCAAAGATTCAAAATGTTGGATTGCAAACCAATATCTACACCAACTGAATTATGTTTGAAATTGAAAAAGATGATTTTAGTAGCAATGTGTATCTTACAAGACAAAAATCATGTTAAGAAGATTGATGTATTTAACTACAACAAGACCAAATATTATGTATGTCGTTAGCTTAATTTCTAGATTCATGGAGACACCGAAGAGTCTTACAGAAAGGATGCAAGCATATTTTAAGGTATGTGAATGAAACAAGAAATTTTAGAATTTTATATGATGTCAATAATGATTTTTAATTAGTTGGATACACAGACAGTGATTGGGAAGGTATCCTTGATGAAATAAAGAGCACATTTGGATGTGTGTTCAATGTTGAATCAAAAGCCATTTCATGATCTTCAAAGAAACAATCAAATGTTTCTTTGTAAACTAAAGAAGTAGATTATATTGTTCAAGAAACTCAACAACTTGTTAGATGATTTAGTTGAATTTTTTTTTGTCAGATTCCCAATCAAAGTAACAAGGAGGTTATGTTATTTATTACGATGATATGTCTTCAATTACATTATCTAAAAATATTATTTTTCATGATAGAAGCAAATATATTGCAATCAATACCACTTCATTCGTGAATTGGTGGAGAAAGGAAAAATTGAGCTAAAGTTTTGTAGGTCTAAGAAACAAATAGTTAAAATTTTTATCAAACCTACGTTAAAGGAAAGGTTTGTGTGTTTGAGAGAAATTTTTGGTGTCATAAAAGGACCTTCCAGCTCCAGAGATTATTTTTTTCTTTTCCTCAAGATTAAGGGGGACTGTCACGATTAAATGAAGGTATAATCTCAATCTCCTTGCTAGATTTAAAACCTATTTTTGGCACTCAACCAAATACCATACCGAATGGAATTAGTTTATGTGGCCATGATTTATAATTGTTGTTGAATTTTTAAACTTCCCCGTAAATATATCTACCATGTGTCTATAATGCCCCGTATATTTTTAAAAAAAGATAAACTTATATTTTTTTGTTGATTATTCCCCCGCGTGTATCTAACCTTGGTTGAGTGGGTTGCATGGAAGGTTTTTCATTTAATGTGGAGTTAGCCTTTTTTTACCTAACCCGACAAACCTAGTCTTCACGCAGGGTCTTCTACATTGTTAAATTTATGGTGATTTGGACTCCCTTCCCACCGAATCTTCCATTCCCTTATGGAATTTTAAAAACTTATTTGGCACATTTTTGGGGTTGTTACACATTGTCTTGTTGCTTGGATGCATTGCTTTGACTCTCGCTAGGTGGATCTGCACAACACAAGCCTAAACCTACTAGCCACTTAAGATTTTCTCCCTTGTTTTTTAAAATTGTGTTTGGCATTGATGCGGTGGGTTCGGGTGACTCATTTTTTTGGCCATGTGAGAGGGAGATATCTCCGATAAGGGAAAAGGGAAGAGACCGTAAAAATTAATCCTAGTTGTGCTTGTTGTTTGCAATCCTTCTTGGGCACCTTCAATTGCAACAATGGAAAAAAATAATTGCTCCTAATGCTTGATGGATGTCCATACTTGTTCCTAAGCTGTTATTTTGTCTTGACTGTGTACATATGGACAAATGTGAAAGAAGGAGGTTGGACACCCGCTTCGGTTGTTGTGGTGAGTCCAAGCTATGTTGTCAATCCTCGCTTTTTCTCATCCCGCAACGTGGCCTTTACGTGACCTCATCTCTTTGAGGATTTTTGTCAAACGGTCCTCCCGCCATGTGTTTTCTTACATGTTTTTCCTACAAGGTATCCTAATCTCCTACACCTGTAATTGTTTTGAAAATGTGTCCCTTTGTGCTTTGATGGATTTCCCTATTCCTTGCTCTAGCCTCCCTTTTTTGAGTTGGTCGTGTTTTCTACAAGCCCCTCTTGTTTAGACCCCGCAGCCCTGGCAGTCCATGAGACCATTTTACTTTCTTTTCAACGTTACATTCTAAGCTCTTGAGCCTCCTGCAACTGCAGATGACAAAAAAAGGGATTCCATTTCATTTTGCTTCTATGGATGTTCTTACCTTGTTCCTAAGATTTTATTTTTGACTCAAGATGTGTACAGGATGGAGGAGGCTATGAGGATGTTGGAAAGGTTGTGGAGTCTTGCCTTATTCATGTTCATCACGTGTTTCCTTGGCCCTTTCAATAAACCCATTGTGTTGTTGTACTGTTGTCATGATAGTCCTTGAGATCTCTAGTATTCCTTTGGGAAGATGCAGCTCGTGATTTTGGGGAGATCCCTTCTTGTCCAACATGAGAACAAGTGTTTTTTTAGTGCCACTATGTAGGTGGATGGATATTCAACCTGGGGAATGTTGTTGCAGTAGGCTTATGAGTGGTTTTGGTGACTTGTAGAAGCTAGAGAAACATGCAAGATAATCCTACTTTTATTACAATTGCTAAAATTTAAAAATATTAGGAAATGAACCTTTCCTTCCCTTAAATTGGTTTGTCTATGCTGCTTTATGGTGGGTTTTTTCACCTTGTGAGAATTATCCCCCTTCCCCTTGTAATTTTCTTATTTTTCTTGTAATCATTGTCATTGTTAAAGTGAATAGCATAGATCTATTTTCTTTCTTCCTCTTGCGTTGGTTGTTTTGTTTCTTGCCAAAGTAAATGACCTCCTACCATCATTAACCACATTTTTGTGTTTGAGTAACAAGGTTAGTAAGCCATTTATAACTTTTAAATGTTGTGGTGAATGCCAACCTGATGTATCCTTAAACCTATTGCTCTTCATACAAGCTATGCTTAAATCTATAGTTGTTTTTATTTTGGGTAGGTTGAGCATTGTTCTTGTGGGTTATGACAACCTTGCTTTAATGAAGAACTACTAGGTCGAATCCGTTTCGGATCGATTTTAGATTTATGGGCACTTAGTCACCTTTTTGAGTTATAGAAGCAAATTTCGTAATGTTAGTTATATCCTTTGGTGTTTCTAAACCACAGTGATGTGTAGTTGTCCAGGTCTGTTGGACCTCCTTGTTCTCCCTTTTGGACTAGGTAGGTGGCCCCTTTGATATCCAATCAATCCCGTAGGTTTACAAAACTTTATGTCTAGTTGATTGTTGTGGTTTCTATTTTGTATGAAGGGGGTATCATGGTTAAGGTACCCAATTGCTTAGTCTCATGCACCTTGGGTTTCCTTTAGAATTAATTAGAATCCTGGACATTTACCCAACTACTAGATGATCATCGATGTAGGTCTAGATGTTTAAGTTATTCCTTTAGGGGCACTTTGACAATACCTTATGAAACTTAAACCGTAACAAAGGTTTTTGTCACCGAGATTTGTAGTTTCATGTGTGTAATATGGATAGTATTCCTTCATTGTCAGAACTACCTTGCCATAATTCTACTCGTGATGACTCTTGGTGGCATTTTATAATTTTTGTATCTCGGAGATTTTAATTGACGTTTGGGTGGCGTATGTGCGTTGATATCTTGTTGACTTATGATATAATGGCTAAGAGCATTAAGGATAGTTGGGGGTATTTATATTGAGATGCATTGTTGATTGATAGTTGAATTTTATGTTAATTTAATGGATTTTGGTGATACTTACAAATGCAATTTTTACTTTTGAATGGTTTGAATTTGTCAACGAGGGGCAATCTAAAAGGACTTGTGATGTAAAGTAGTGATCCACACTCTTTTAAAACGAAAGTATAGACTTTATATAATGTTTTGAAATCCATAGCGTGGCAAAAATTGATTTGATGTTTAAAATGTGAACTTGTATATCAGAAATCTCTTTTACTCTCGCTTGTCGTTACTAGCCTATAAGGCCAGTGGCCCCTTCTTGAATGATTGTAAGATTTCTTGGAGTCAATGCTCAAAATTAGTATTATTTACCTTCCCTTTTAAAGAATTTTGAGTGGTGGTCGTGTATTAGGCTTCTTTCATATAATCTATATGATCACATGATTAAAATTTTAATACACTTGACCTTTCATGTTAACCTTTGGAATACCATGTTTCCTCCTAGATTAATTATTTAATTTTATGGTTTTAAGAAATATAGTATCATAGCTCATGCCCTTGGTACTATTTGTTTTATGAATTTAGAATGTTGGTTCAAATAAAAATTATCAATATTATAACCTAATTGTTTATTCGATAGAAATCCCGTTACACTGGACTGTTGCTTCTAACTTAATCAGGTCAATGGTTCCTTCTCGAATTTTTTTAAACTTTTTTTGCTTTTAGTCAATGTTCATAACTAAAGTATGAGGCTTTCTTCTTAGATTGGCATGGTGGAAACTTTATTATCCTAACAGTTGTTGGTATTTAGAGCTTGAGCCGCTTTCTTGGAATAGAATATTTTTCTTTCTTGATATTTTTAGATAGTAGCTTATTGTTGCTTTGTGTAGTCTTATCTTGCTCAGTTCTCATGAACTGACTCAGGTTATCAATTGTTGCAGATGGCTTATGCGCATAGATGAGGGAAATAATTGTAGGATATTGCATAAAACTTGGTCAGTGAAGTTTGTTTGTATGAATACTTTTTTGTTGTAAAACTCTGGTATGGGTTATGTGGGAATTTAGAAGAAAACTAGTGCCTTAGTATTATGTGTTGTGGAGTAATGTTGTTGTAACTTTTGAAACTTTTTTTGTTTTGTTATCATGGAAAAGATAAAAGTTTATTACCACATGGTTATGGGTGATTCTATATATTATATAAATCCTAAGAATAGTAGCGTGGCATGACCAATGTTATTACTCTCTTGTTCCCTAGTCATGGTTCCATATAGTTGGTATGTCCCTTTTGGTTGTGCGTCATGTTGAAAATAATTTATGTAGCCTTGTTTTGTTTTCACAAACGAGTGTTGTTAAACTTTTCTCTTGAGATAAAATGTTGAGTTGTAAATCTTTCTAAGACATAGTAAAAATGTGTTTATAAGCATTATAAAATGGGCTGGATAATCCTTATAAAAGTTAAAATAAAATTTATATATATGCATAAATTAATGTAGATGTGATCTACTTGACAACATTTGAGCCCTTGAACGATCAAAACGGAAACTATATTTTGAAACAAAATATACTTACTTGTTTTCCCTAAGCTAAACAAATCAAGATTATCCTTTTATGGTGAAGTCTTAAGTGATATTATAGTGTAATCATTGACTAGTTTTTTTAAGATAATAAGGTTATATAAGTAGGAGGAAATTTATTAAGAAACCATTCAATCTCTCTCAATCGATTGAAATGTAAAATTGCCTTCCTTTGTCAAAATTAATCAAGCAATAAGACCCTGAAGTTGAACTCTTTTGGACCTTTTTCGTTAACCCTTACATTGATTCATGATTATCTTTCTTAATTAATGTCAAACTTTAATCCTTAAACATGGAAGATTATTGTTCTAAACCCTAATCGGTACTTTCTCTCAATCGGAGCTTACACTTATTACCGATGGAATAGAGGTGTGGAACAAGTGTCAGTGGCTTGAATAAGATTAATTAAACATGTGAGAAATGGAAAATGTTCTTAAATCAAATGAATTAGACAAGATATTGACATATAATTGATGATCCTATTTTAGAAAGCTTGGCCTTAAGCTATTTAGTCAATAGTAGAAAAGAAAGAAGTTCTCCCTTGTGAAAAGAATTGTGCAAATCATTACATAAAATTTTTTAAGAACGTAAGTTAAGAATTAAGAGATGTTTTAGTAAACAATAAAATTTCACAAGAATTTCCTTGTGGGATTCCCCTAAACGTAAGTGTGTTCTGTGGTTGGACCTGTATGTGATGTTCTGTGAAAATGGGAAGTGAATAGTTTCATGTTGACATCATAGATTTCATATTACCTTGATGGTCAATGTTGTGTCAAGCCTATTGTGAGTTGGTGATAGCCATTGTGATCCACCTGTAGTTTCGTTCCATCCTTCGATCAAGTCAAAAAAAAATTTATCTCTTATTTTGCTATATTGTTTTGTGTGTCTGTTTTAGTGGGCGTTACACTTGGTATCGAGTGAAGAATCATGCTCTCGAACCTATGGGCCAGTTTGGAGTTGTGATAGTGTTACATGATTGTGTTGCATGATGTTTATGGTGTTTCTTGATGGTTAATGATATTTGAAGAGTAATGTGATTTAAGCATGATGTGAACTATGTCATAATTGTGATGTTGCGAACGCACATGTTGTGTATGTCACTTAGTGCGTAACTGTTTGCATGTGGATGTGTTGGAGATGAGAATATTCTCTCTTTTTCATGAATTCAATAAGAATTTGAGTGTGATGTACCTTCTTGTTGTGTGTGTGAAAGGAATGTTATTGTTGATTATGGAGTGTTGGAGCCTTTCGACATTTGTGATGTGTGGGTGTGTTGATGTGTTGTATGGCAAGGTTGGTTTGTAGTGAACTAGATTCCATAATGATGTCATTATCATTTGTATAGAAATGTGTGTGTCGTAATGTTATATGGCAAGTTGATTGTATGTTCTGATTGTGCTCATCATAATTGTAATTTGTGTGATATGTAAGGATTCATGTTGTGATTTAGGGACATATGGTGGGTGTTGGTGCCATTTTTGAGCTTACACCATGTTGCCCTAATTTTTCCTTCACTATGCTTTCTCTGAAACATTTTTCCTTTCAATTGATGGTCAAACTTTTCCCCTCTAGTCGAATGCTTTGAAATGCTCACAAACTTGTTGATTTGCCCTAATTTGAAAGGAACCTCCATATGTGCCTTGTTTTGTGCCCCAATTTTTCCAAATCTGCGGGCTCTGCCATTTTTTCCTTTTTTCCATCATGAAAGTTCAAAATTGATCGATTTACACTTGTATGCCTTTGAAAATCCAATTCCATGATAAAAATGCTTTAAAAACATGTTTCAGTTAGTTCAATTTTGAAAAATTTGTCGTCCTTAGCGAAAAAATTGAATTCTAGGGCATCCCTAGCATTTTTGTGTTTTGAAAATTAGGCGGGTGTCATTTGCCCATAAAATTAGTTCTCAAAATTCATCGGCAACGTGGTTTATTCTAATTAGCCAAGGGACGGTGGATAATTTTTTAACTTATCACTTTTACTTTTTTGGCAAAAGGGCAAATTTGGTCCCATGGCTTTGCTTCACTCTTATTGGTTCTAATGTTGCTTACATGGCACTTTTTGATTGGAGGAGGAGCGGTGGATATTTTTGAGAACTTGTTATTTTTAGCTACTTTGGCTAAAATTTTCAAATTACCCCATGGCCTTGCCATGTGCTAATTTTCCCGACTTCAAGCGGCGGGAAAATTTTGAAATTTTTGCCCGAAAATGATGACATGTCTTCTTTCGATTGGGTGGGAAGTGGCGGGTATTTTTGGTGCTCTAAGGAATTTTGGAAAAAATTCAAAATGAAGAAAAATTCCTAAGGCCTATGACCAATCAAAATGGAACACGTGGCAGGATTAGGGGCGGAGGGATGCGAATCAAGCGGTCGACTTAGAGAATTTTTGCCTTTTTGGGCAAAAAGTATTAAAATGAAGTTTTCAACTAAAATCCCACAGCCAATCAGAAAAGGATGCATGGCATTTTGAAGTGGCGGGGATGTAAACCTTCGAAGGAAAGATTGTGTTTTTGCCTTCTTGGTGAATGTGCTTAAGTTCTACAAAATGAGCGTGGCCCCTGATAAAGAAGGAAATATGAAAGCTTGCACGGATTAGCGGGCCACCGGAGGAAAAAGAAATTTTTCCCTTTTTTGCAAAATGATTAAAGTTACAAAATCCAATTGAAGCATGCCTCTATAAGCCAATCAATGATCGACACATGGAAGGAATAGAATCGAAGGTACAGGCCCACGGGGGTAATTTTGAAAATTTTCCTTTTTCCAAAAAGGGTAAAATGTGCAGAATTGAAACGTGATTCTAATGGGGCCCACTTGGGATGCATGTCAGGCTTGTTTCTCAAAGGGCGGAGGGGCGGAGGAAAATTTCCAAATTTTCCATTTTATCCTAAAAAGTTTTAAAATGAAGCCCCAATCCCGTTTTCCAATTGTGACATGTAGAGGGCTCAAATCAAAGAATAAAGGAAGATCAACGGTAACTGTGCATTTTTCAGTTTGGCCGCCATTTGAGCTCCAGAAGCTTGGAGATGCTATTTTTGCATCAATCTTCACCAAATTTTCAGAAAATTCATGTCGTTTGTGCCTGCAAAGACTAATGAAATTGATTTTAAAGTTCAATTTGTAGATCTAAGGTGTATTTGAAAATGGTTTTTTTCCTAGCTCGAGAAAACATGTGAAAAGTCGATCCAAGAGTTGCAGGGGTGAATTTGGAAGGAGAAAGGGTGAAATGATGAATAGAAAAGGGTCTGCATGCCTTGAGGATGAAAATGTGCCTCCATAGAGGATAATGATTCAAATATTTGCAATGATTCAACCTTTTGAATCACTTGGCAATTTTTGTTGCAAATTTTTCTATTAAATGTCCCTTTCTATGAATCATGAGGAATTTTTTAACAAACTTGATGCTTGGCATATTCTTTCCTTAGAAAAGAAGGCTCGAATGTAATTGAATGTTATATATTGCATGAATTTGTCATGCAAAGGATTTGAAGAGTTTTGGAAAACCCTAAGAAACTTAGAAATTTCACAGGAAAATTTGGGAAGAAGCCCATACTCTAAGTGACCACCTGAGAAGCTCATATAATTCATTTTGTATCAGATTTCAAATCATGTTAAGTTGGTTGCACATGTATAGCCATTAACAAGCTCTGATATTGTTTCAAAACATTTCCCTTGTTGATAAATTTGATCATTTTTGAGTTATTCTATGTTGTCTTTGGGAAATATTTGTGAATGCTTACATTTTAGAATGATTTTCAATTTGTGTTTCTTGTTTCATGTTGAATTCTTGTGTTTAGAATCTCTCTTGATCATACATGATCTCATTATTGTGATAGTTTAGTGGCATTTGCAATCTCACATTCAAAAGAGCTTTCATCTGATGAAGAGTTAAACAAATTTAAAACCACTTCACCTTCCTTTGATTTTAGAGATTGTTTGTAAGCCTTTGGGTGTACCTTAGGCATGATCAAGTAGTGATTACTAAATGCTTCATTAATTCATTCTAACTCAATATTTTGTGATAGATAATCAAAGATTGTGTGGAAGAGTGTAGATCTGGGCTTCCATTTGATGCACATATCCTGGTTGAAGGAGTGATTAACCATTTTGATGCTTTCTATTGTTAAGTTCTTTTCAAAGTTTTGTTGAAGTCCTCAAAGAGTCTGGCAAGACCTTGGTTTGTCTTATCTAATCTCCCACCCAAAAATCATTCAAAAACAACTAATCCTACCCATACTACCCCTATTTTTTCCTGTGTATCAAACAAATGCAAACCCCATTTTCAAAAATATGCAGAAGCAAATCAGGATTTCAAATGTCTTTAGTAACCTTGCCTTGCATTGAAAATATCTCCATAATCTGGAAGTGACAACTTGTGAAAGACAGATTTGGAGTGTTGATCATATTTTCCCAAGGCCTTTTCATACCATTTGCACAAATTGAGGGATATTTCCATCTCCTTCATTCAAATAGAGGTTACATTATAGGTTCTCTTACCTTGGTTGAAAGGCACAACCTAAAGTAGTTAGGATAAGATCACATCCTCAAGGGTGCTACCCACTCCCCCAAGATTCAAGTGCTAACAATTTAGATAGATTGTTTTCCCCAGCTGTAAACGACACATAACATCATTTATCTACCTCTCAGTGTCTTGCTAAATACATGATGCTTCTTGAGCTTTGAGGAAGGTTAACTTTGGGTACCAACACCTCAATGGCACCATTTGCTGGGACTTTTGAAAATATATGAGATATTTTGATACATGTCAAACCCTGGTAATGTTTCTTGCAAATGTTGCATGCTAGTACATTGTTGAAATATCATTCTATATTCAGATTTGCAAGTTTTTAAGAAAAGGTTTCAAGATCTGTTCTTCTTTTTCCAATTTCCATCAATTATTGCACTTTGGTTGCATTGTGATTGATAGATTCAAGTAAAGGAAGGTTTGATTTATAAATTTTTGCAAGATTTCAGTGCTGACAGACATTTGATAGATTATTTTAGTGCATTTTCACAACTAGGGTGAAATTCCTTAGTGGCGACTCCATGCTGATTTGATTTTGATAAATACCAGTGTCTTAGCTTTTTGTCATTTGAAATTTGTTACTAACTTTTGCAAAATTGGAAGGAAGAAGATCTTGTCTTTGCTAAGGACCCTGCTAGGAGGTTGTTCTTAGACCTGGAAAAATTAGGTTCTGGAAAAAAAGAAAAGTGTGGAAAGTTGTTGGGATCTGACCTCAAGAAAAGAAATCTCCACTTGTTGAACTTGAGGGTGATCACCTCATTGAAGTTGGCTTGTTCTTCCTCAAGTAGCTCTGAATCATAGTCCTATTGTAGAGCTACATTCTCCATCTAGTGAGGGGCCTTCATCTACATTTAAAAAATTTGCTTCTCACTTTGTCCCTATATTTTCCAGATCTAACAAGAGTTTTCCAAGAAGCAGAAACATTAGGGGATAGTCCTTTTGAAATCCATATCCCTATTCCCCAGACCCCTCAGTCCTCATCATCTTGTATCTCCTACAAATCCACCTCCACATCACAATATGGCTCAGCCCCCACCCAGACCTCCATTTGTTGTCAATACCTTTGGTCCTATAAACTTTGGAGGGATGGCTGGTTATCCAAATGTTGTTCCACAAGATGTAAGGAATAGATTGCCTAAGTTCCAAGGTAACAATGTTATAACAGGTGATCAACACCTAAAATTCTTCATTAATATGATGGAGGATTTTGAAATAGAGTTTGAGGATGTATACATCAAATTGTTCATCCACACATTAGAAGAAGATGCTAGAGATTGGTACAAGGCTCTGCCTGACAACTCTATTGACTCATGGGCTGAAATGAACAATGCATTTAGGTTGCAATATGGTGACAAGACATGATCCTATATTTCTCTTGTCTGAGTTTGAAAACATTAAAAAGAACCCAAATGAATCAGTTCATGACTTTAACACAAGGTTTAACAAAACTTTGAGGAGATTTCCTATCAATCTAAGGCCATGTGATGAGTCATGCTTAATCAAATATTTAGATGCATTTGATAAGAAGGTTGCATACTACTTGAGGGATAAAACCCTAGCTAATTTAAGGCAAGCCTTCACCATGGCCTTGCAAATTGAAAACAATATCAAAGCAGTTGGGAAACCTCCCAAGAGAGAGGGTGTAAAGTTGATAAATCCAGAGAAACCTCAAGCTAGCAAGGGTGCTGATTTAGAAGAGGTTGTCAAAAACTTTGGCAGGTGTTGTCAAAGAAATTTCATACAAATTAGCTTGGTAGAAAAGGGATTGACCAAGGTTCACAAGGTCAACAAAGAGCACAAAATCATGATAGATTTGGCAATCATCCTAGGGGTGATCAAAGGCCAGATGACAGAGGTAAAGGACCTATGGGAGGGGGAAATAGACAACCCCAAGCACATGAAAACAGATTGGTGCCTGACCCTCTGACTATCTCCATGGGGTTCTGCTATTGAGGAGGCTAGTTAGATTGATTGGTGTGATAAGTTTTTTTGCCCCATCCTCCATGTGAAGTGGACCAACAAGTTGATGAAGCTGATAATGAAGATGGTACTGATGATGATATCTACATGGTGGGTTGTTCTTCAAGTTCACAACAAGGAGCAACATCAACTGAGGTAATAAGTGCAAGGACTGCTGCAACCTTTTGGGATTGCATCAACCGGTACCACTTCTTCCTCCTTCTCATACTTATGAAGTAGATGTAGTGCAATCTTTTGAGATACCTAATAATGACTTTGAGTATTTGAGAGCTTTGATGATAAAAAAGTATGATGGGGGATATACTTTGAAGAGGATAGACAATTATTAATGAATGTTGTTGTTGGCCAAGAAAAAGAGTATAACACTAGGAGCAAAGTTGTTAAAGGAGCTTGGGCCTCAAGACAAACCTAAACTCCCTTTCTTACAAGCATTCCCAAGATGGCTCCTAAGAAAGATACATCTCCTCATGCCCAAGCTGCAAAAAAATCCAGTCCCATCTGATGAGTTTTTCCATCTTCATCCCAATGTTGCCTTGCCAAAGAATGCTCCATATGACATAGCCCAAGTTCTGAGTTAGATCAAGGTTAGTGTTCCAATTATTGAGCTACTTAGGATTCCTGAGCACAAGAAGAGAGAATTTGAATACTTGGGATTGAAGGAAGAGAAAAGTACCCCAGAAGAAATATAAACATTGTGGAGACTCCTCTAATCATTGTAGATTCAGAAACACCACCAACATTAGAGGATCTTGGAGAAGCACCTGAGGTATACTTGGGAACATCCCTTGTTGAATCTCAATTGAACGTTGATCCATTCTTCACCACTTTGATCATTAAGGATAGATTGCTTCATAATTGTATGTTTGACTCGGGTGCATCATGCAATGTCATGCCTCTTGAGGTCATGAATGAGCTGGATATCAAAGTGACAACAACATATGGAAGATGTACTACCATGGACTCCAGAGAAGTTCCTGTTGTTGGGTGTGTAAAGGGCTTGGTAGTGCAGCTTGCAGCTTATCCGGTAAGAATTTGAAACTTGATGTAGTCATTGTTGATTGCCCAGCCAAGTGGGGCATGTTGCTTTATCAAGAAAGTGGGCTGCAAGTGTTGGTGGCAAGCATTCAGATGGATATGTCCTTTGCTACTATCCCAATTGAAGGAAACCTTGTCAAGTTGTATGGGGAGAAGAAGATGTTGCATCTAATTGAGGATCCCAACAATTCTTCCTATGAAGTGTTGTTTGCTGATGTTGATGCTGAAAATTTCATTGGATTTGCTGATGGAAAAGAAAACAAGATGGATCAGTCAAAGTGCCTTGAGGTGTAGGTTCTCCATGGACCTTGTTTTTTTATGGAGCTTGCTCCAAGTTTGGGAATGGTGCTGGTATAGTCTTGACTTCTCCAAGCATGGAAGAGTTTGTCTTCTCTTTCAAACTTAATTTTGAATGTACTAATAACATTGCAGAGTATGAAGCATTGTTGTTAGGATTAAGGATTGCTTGGAAGTATGGAGTGAAAGACATTATTGCAAAAGGAGATTCAAAATTAGTTGTCAAGCAAATAAGAAAATTGTATGCTACAAAAAATCAGCGGATGAAATAATATAAACATGCAGTTTGGGATCTGATTGAAATGTTTGATTCCTTCAACATTGTGCATCATGACAGAAGTCTCAACATAGTTGCAGAATAGGCTAGCAGTGTTGGGGTCAAGATTTGGAAATTTTACCATTTCTCCTTTTTGCGAGTATGACATTGAGATACTCACTAGGCCATCAGTCCCTGATAATGTGAAGCATTGGCAAGTGTTTAATGATGATGCTCAGGTTCAAGATTCTTGTAGAATCAAGGTGATTTTGTTGATCATCTTGTTGATTTTGAACCATTAGTATGTGCAGTTGATGGAAAAGAAACCTTGTTTGGCAAGGATATCATCCAATTAAAAACTAACACCATCCCTAGAGGATTGGTTGCCTTAGAGTCAAATTTTAACAATGTTGATTGTGTAGTCAATAGAAACATGTTTGCATCTAGGGATGTTGAAGAACATGATTTGGGAACAAAGGAGAAACCAAGGAAGATCTGGTTGGGTAGAAACTGAGCAAAGAAGAAAAACATTCCTATGCTCAACTGTTGAAAAAATATCAAGACTTCTTGGCTTGGTCTTATTCTAGTTAAAGGCATATAGAGAGGATTTGTTTCAGCATGAGATCCCTCTTGAGCCTAAGGCCAAACCATTTAGACATAGAGGAAGAGACCAATTAATCCACTCCTCTCCATGAAAATGCAAGAGGAATTAAAGAAGTTGAGAGATGGAGGGATCATTCAGCCCACAAGGTATTCTTCTTGGGTTGCAAACCTAGTGCCTGTCAGAAGAAGAATGGAGATATCAACTTTGTGTAGATTTCATAAAATCTAAACAAAGCATCAATGAAGGACAACTATCCCTTACCAAATATGGAAAACATGTTACTGCAGTTAGTAATGGGTTCTGAGTTTCTTTCTACATTGGATGGCTTCTCCGGATACAATCAAGTGGTTGTCAAAGAATCAGAAAGACTTAAGACAACATTTACCACTCCTTGGGGGACATATGTTTTTGTCAGGATGCCCTTTGGTTTGATGAATGCTGGTGCCACTTTTCAAAGAGAAATGGATGTTTCTTTTTTGGTTACATCAATGATTTTATTGTTGTTTACCAAGATGATGTGACTGTGTTTTCTAGGGACAGAATTGATCACTTGCAACACTTGGAAAAGATGTTGATCAGATGTAGGGAATATGGCATTTCTCTCAATCCAAAGAAGTGTCATTTTGGGGTGTAAAAGGCCAAGCTTCTTGGTCATATTGTATCAAAGGATGGTGTCATGATTGACCCTGAGAGGGTGGAAGCCATCAGCAAAGTCCCTATTCCTAGAAGCAAGAAGGGCATCCAATCCTTCTTTGGGAAGATTAATTTTATCAGAAGGTTTGTGTCTAAATTTTGCTGAGTTAACTCTCCCCATTACATGCATGTTAAAGAAGGACTAGGTAATCAAATGGGAGGAGGCTGTTATTTAGGCTTTTGAAGGAATTAAAGAAGCATTGAAGCATGCACCTATTTTGGCAGCTCCAAATTACAAGAAGCCTTTCCAAATCTTCTCCTTTACTTCTAAAAATACCATTGCATCAGTTTTGCTACAGAAGGATGAGGATGGGGCTGAGAGGCCTATTGCCTTCTTTAGTAAGGCTTTACAAGCTATTGAGTTAAAGTACACAATCATGGAAAAATAAGCATTTTCCTTGGTGAAAGCAACAAAGGTTTTTAGGCCTTATATCTTAAGTTCAAAATTTTTGCTTATGTTCCCCACACCATGGTAAAAGACATCTTATCAGAGATGGAGATCTCAAGAAAAATATGTAGATGGGTGAAAAAATTGCAAGAGTATGACATGGACATCCAAACCACAAAGTTAGTACGAGGTTTGGGTCTTGCTAAGCTTATGGCTGAGAGCAAATTATAGAATGTATAGAAGTGAATGAAGTAGAGGAAGAAAGGGAAGATATTCTTGAGAAGTTGGTAAGTTCTAAGTGGTACAAGGATGTAATATTTTACCTTAGACACCTATGCTTCCCTAATCATTTAAATAAAAATCAGAAAAGAGCCCTCAAGTTGGCTTCTCAAAAATACATCATCACTGACTTTGGGCTGGCTTGGAAGAACCCTAAAGGTGTCCTCTTGAAATGTATAACTGAAGATGAAGCTCCCAAAATAGTTGCTGATTTCCATGGGGGAGTTTGTGGAGGACACTTTGTTGGAAGGGTTACAACACACATAAAATCTTGAGAGTTGGTTATTGGTGGCCTACTCTCTTCAAAGATACAACCTTGCTGGTTAGAAAATGTGAGAGTTGTCAGTGTTTCTCTAGAAGAATGAAAGCTTCAGGCTCCCTTCCTTTGCAGCCTGTATCAATTGAAGCTCCTTTCAAACAATGGGGAATGGACTTCATTGGTGAGATTTTAGACCCTTCTAGTGTTGGACATAAGTGGATTCTTATAGCCACAGATTACTTCACCAAGTGGGTAGAGGAAATCCCCACCAAGAAAGCAACACACCAAGTTGTTATGGACTTCTTGTTGAATCACATTGTATGCAGATTTGGTGTGCCAGTCAAGATTGTAGCTGATAATGCCATGTGTTTCAGAGCTAAACCTTTGATGGAAATGTGCATAGAATATGGAATCAATCTAACTTATTCTTCAAACTATAATCCCCAAGGAAATGGACAAGCTGAGTCCAACAATAAGAACTTGTTGAAAATTATCAGAAGAACCTTGGAACAAAACAAGAAGAAGTGGGGTGAACAACTGAAATTTGTAGTTTGGGCTGATAGGATAACTACCAAAAGAGCTACTAGTATGAGCCCATTTGAGTTGGTGTATGGAACTCAAGCTCTACTTCCCTTACATCTACAATTATCTTCATTTCAGTTTGTTCAACAACTTGAAGATCAAGAGCTCAATCCATATGAAGCAAGGATTAATCAGATTGTTGAGCTTGATGAAGAGAGAAGAGCATCCCACCAAAGGCATGTCAAGTTCAAAGAAAGGATGAAGAAATTATTTGACAAGAAAGTAGCACCAAGGGCTTTTCAGTATTGGAGATCTTGTGTTGTTATGGGATAGCCGGCATGAAGATAAGGGAAAGCATGGTAAGTTTGATGCATTATGGATGGGCCCTTACTCCATTGATATCAAAATTGGTGAGAATACCTTCTTTCTCAAGGACCTAGATGGGGAATTGCTTGAACTACCTATTAATGGTAGACATCTAAAGCATTTCTTGGATTAATCCCCAAATTTGAGGTATGCACCACTTGTATAGTGTATAGTCTTTGTTTTTGGCTCTATTTTTTTGTTGTTTTGTCGGTTTGTGGTTTGCCTTGTTTCTTGGCAGCCATTTTTGTCGGTTTCTTGGTTCATTTTTTGGAGGATGGTTCTAGTTTTTTGCTCTCCATATTGAATCCTTTTCCCAATGGATATTTTGGCACTTGGTCTACTTTTTGTTCTTGTGGCACTCATTGGGAGTGCCCATCCCCGAGCTAGAGCCGATGTTGGTGCCATTTTTGAGCTTACACCGTGTTGCCCTAATTTTTCCTTCACTATGCTTTATCTGAAATGTTTTTCCTTTCGAATTGATGGTATCCAAATTTCCCCTCCATTTGAAATGATTTGAAATGCTCACAAACTTGTTGATTTTCCCTAATTTGAAAGGAACCTCCATATGTGCCCTGTTTTGTGCCCGAATTTTTCCAAATCTATGGGTCTACCATTTTTTCCTTTTTCCCAATCATGAAAGTTTGAAATTGATTGATTTACACTTGTATGCCTTTGAAAATCCAATTCCATGATAAAAAATGCTTTATAAACATGTTTCAATTAGTTCAATTTTGAAAAATTTTTTCCATCCTTAGTGAAAAAATCAAATTCTAGGGCATCCCTAACATTTTATGTGTTTTTGATGGTTTGACGGGCATCATTTTCCCATCAAATTATTTCTCATCATTCATCGGCAATGTGGTTTGTTCTAATTGGATCAAGGGATGACAGATAATTGTTTTAACTTATCGCTTTTTGCTTTTTTGGCAAAAGGGTGAATTTGGTCCCATGGCTCCACTTCCTCTTTCCACGATTGGTTTTAATGTCACTTACGTGGCACTTTTTAATTGGAGGAGGAGCGGGTTCATATTTTTGAGAACTTTTTTTTTAGCTACTTTGGCTAAAAGTTTCAAATTACCCCATGGCCCCGCCAAGTGAAAATAGTCAATTTTCCCGATTTTAAGTGGCGAGAAAATTTTTAAATTTTTGCTCGAAAATGATGACATGTCTTCTTTTGATTGGGTGGGAAGTGGCGGGTATTTTTGGTGCTCTAAGGCATTTTGGAAAAATTGTCAAAATGAAGAAAAAATCCTAAGGCCCGTGACCAATTAGAATGGGACACATGGCATGTTTTCATGCTTAAGAAAAGGGGATGCGGAGGATTGGGGTTTGACTTTTGGAGAGAATTTCTTTTTGGGATTAAAGTATTAAAATGAAGTTTTCAACCTTTTTGGCAAAAAATCAAAAGTAATCATAAAAGGATGTGTAGCATTTTGATGTGGCGGGATGCGGACTTGAAGGGATTTCGGGGCAATTGAGTTTTTACCTTTTTGGAAAAAGTGCTTTAGTTCTAAAAATGAGCATGGCCCCGACAAAGAAGGAAATCTGAAAGCTTCCAAGCAGATCGGGGTCGCCGTGAGAAAATGAAATTTTTTCCTTTTTGGAAAAATGAGTTAAAATTGTAAAAATGAAGCATGCCTCCGTAGCTAATCAATGATCGACACATGGCAAGAATAGAATCGAGGTACACGCCCGGGGGTAATTTGGAAATTTTATTTTTTTCCAAAAAAAATCAACTACGGGTAAAATGTGTAGAATCAAAACTTGATTCCATGGGGCCCACCTCGAGATGCGTGCTAGGCTTGTTTCTCAAAGGGTAGAGGGGTGGAGGAAAATGTCAAAATTTTCCATTTTCTCCCGAAAAGTTTAAAAGGTAAAATGAAGCCCCCAAGCCCATTTTTCTAATTGTGACACGTGGAGGGCTCAGATTAAAGGATAAAGGAAGATCAATGGTAACTGTGCATTTTTCAGTTTGGCCACCATTTGAGCTCCAGGAAGCTTGGAGATGTGATTTTTGCATCAATCTTCACCAAATTTTTGGAAAATTCATGTCGTTTGTTCCTAAAAAGACTAATGAAATCAATTTTAAAGTTCAATTTGTAGATCTAAGGTGTATTTGAAATGGTTTTTTTCCTAGCTCGAGCAAAACATGAAAAGTCAGATCCAAGAGTTGCAGAGGTGAAATTTTGGAAGGAGAAAGGTGAAATGATGAATAGAAAAAGGTCTGCATGCCTTGAGGATGAAAAACGTGCCTCCACAGATAATGATCCAAATATTTGACCTTTCACCTTTTGAAACACCTGCATTTTGATTGTTTTTTGTTAAATGTCCCTTTCTATGAATCATGAGAATTTTTGTAACAAACTTGATGCTTGGCATATTATTTCCTTGGGAAAGAAGGCTCAAATGTAATTGAATGCTATATATTGCATGAATTTTTCATGCAAAGGGTTGGAAGAGTTTTGGAAAATCCTAAGAAACTTAGAAATTTCACGGGAAAATCTAGGAAGAAGCCCATACTCTGAGTGACCACCTGAGAAGCTCATATAATTCATTTTGTATCAGATTTCAAATCATGTTAAGTTGGTTGCACATGTATAGCCATTAACAAGCTCTGAGATTGTTTCAAAACATTTCCCCTACTGATAAATCTGATCATTTTTGAGTTATTTTGTGTTGTCTCTTGGAAAATTTGTGAATGCTTACATTTCAGAATGCTTTTCAATTTGTGTTTCTTGTTTCTTGTTGCAGTCTTGTGTTTAGAATCTCTCTTGATCATACATGATCTCATTATTGTGATAGTTTAGTGGCATTTGCAATCTCACATTCAAAAGAGCTTTCATCTAATGAAGAGATAAACAAATTTAAAACCACTTCACCTTCCTTTGATTTCAGAGATTGTTTGTAAGCCTTTGGGTGTACCTTAGGCATGATCAAGTAGTGATTACTAAATGCTTCATTGATTCATTCTAACTCAAGATTTTGTGATAGATAATCAAAGATTGTGTGGAAGAGTGCAGATCTGGGTTTCCATTTGATGCACATATCTTGGTTGAAGGAGTGATTAACCATTTTGATGCTTTCTATTGTTAAGTTCTTTCCAAATTTTGTTGAATTCCTCAAAGAGTCTGGCAGACCTTGGTTTGTCTTGTCTAATCTCCCACCCAAAAATCATTCAAAAACAACTAATCCTACCCATACTACCCTTGTTTTGTCTTGTGTATCAAACAAATGCAAACCCCACTAGTCAAAACATGCAGAAGCAAATCAAGATTTCAAATGTCTTTAGTAACCTTGCCTTGCATTGAAAATATCTCCATAATCTAGAAGTGACAACTTGTGAAAGATAGATTTGGAGTGTTGATCATATTTTCCCAAGGCCATTTAATACCATTTGTACAAAATGAGGGATATTTCCATATCCTTCATTCAAATAGAGGTTACATTATAGGTTCTCTTACCTTGGTTGAAAGGCACAACCTAAAGTAGTTAGGATAAGATGACATCCCTCAAGGGTGCTACCCACTCCCCCAAGATTCAAGTGCTAACAAGTTAGATAGATTGCTTTCCATGGCTGTAAATGACAAATAACATCATCTATCTGGCTCTGAGTGTCTCACTAAATCCATGATGCTACTTGAGCTTTGAGGAAGGTTAACTTTGGAGGGAAATTGGTAAAAGTGTATGTTTAGAGTGAGGAATTATGTACCATGGGTCGGTAACTTATGACAAATTTAGGTTCCATAGATGATGACTTGTGCTTCTTTTCTCTCTCCTTATGTGGTTGTTGTATGGATGCAACCTAAGTGTAACTATGACTGTGTTTAGCCTTGTCGAAGTGGTGGTGGGATGATTCAGATAGAGATGATGATATTTGTACTATTAATATGTTATTTTACGAGCTTGAGGCTCGATGTTCCGAGTGCCAACAACTCATTGAGTACACCCTTGGTGGCCAGATAAGGCCGCATAGTCATCATAAAGTGTTATTCTTATATATGTATTTTATTCGTAAATTGAACTTTTTTTTTTCTGCAAGGACCAACAATTTTCTTGATTGCCATGTTTTATATTTTTGGCATTTCCTTGGTTTGTGGTACTAACATGCATATTTTTGCACTAACTTTGGCTATTTGGCCAATTGTTTTTCTTGGATTTGGATCTTATTTTAAATTTTAAAATTTTACCGCCTTTCCCAAGGCTTTTGTTTTGCCACTTGGCATTTGAATCAGTTTGTTATGCTAGTTCTATTTTCGTAATGTGTGGAATAGGGTCATGGGATGCACCATGCAATGGTTGGACCCATGGACCTGCTTCATTCTATGGGGGTACACCCCAAGGAGTTACAGATAACTAGAGGGTTCCTGAACCATGAGTTATTATGTCACTTGGGTTAGGGGTGTCTGGACTCTATGTTCCTAGGGTCATAGGGAAACCAACCTCTTTGGGGAGCGAAAAGGAAATTTATTTTATTATTACTACTTGAGGGAGGAATAAGAGATTGAGGGAGGCATAAGAGATTGAGGGATGCATGAGAGATTAGGGGACACATAAGAGGGATTTGTGTGTGTGTGCGATTAATGCTTTGTGAGGTATACAAGTTGTTATGATGTTTTGGTTGTGGTGTTATGATGTATGTGTTACTCATGATAGTTAGATATGTTTTTGTGATGTTGTGGATATGGCGTTGATGCCCTTGTTGACACTATGTACCTATAGCTATTGTTCTGAGTTATGTGAAATATTCATCTATGGAATTGTGGAAATTTCTTGTTGTTGTAGTACACTTTTGTTTGAGTATTATATGTCAGTCATAGATGTGTGACAAGTGTTATGTTATGTGGACCATGTATGTTCTCTTCCATATTTGGTTAAGCTCTTGTGGTGTGGTACAATCATGAAAGTATGTAAAATTATGCTTGTGAATCATTAGTGTTGTGTATGACCCTGGTAGGGTGTTGTGATTACAGTTCATGTTGGGCACCCACAAGAATGAATAAACTAAAATTCTACAACAATGAAATTTTAAAGAACTTGAATTAAGAATAATGTAAATGGAAAGAGTCTAATTAAATAATGAATAAGAGGGAACTTCCAATCTTCACATAACTTTGAAAGTTAAAAGATTCTACCAAAATGTTTCTAAGGCCACCCCATGGCCATGCCTTAACTATAGGAAATTTTAACCATAGGAAAAATTCTTGCTCTTGTTTATCTTTTGATTTTTATTCCTTTTGATTTTGTTGGAATTATGTCACATCGAGGATGATGCTTTCTTAAGGGGAGGAGAATGTAATGCCCCGTATGTTTTTTTAAAAACGCTAAATTTATTTATTTTTTAAATTCCTTTACCCCGTGTATCCAACCTTAACCGAGTGGGTTGCATGGAAGGTTTTGCATTTAATGTGGGAGTTAAATTTTTTTGTAACTAACCCGACAGACATGGTCTTCATGCAGGTCTTCTACACTTTGTAAAATTAATGGTGATTTGGACTCCCCATCCCACCGAATCTTCCTTTCCTTTCTCGGAATTTTTAAAAAACTTTTTTGGCATGTTTTTGGGGGTTTTGCGCATTGTCTTGTTGTTGGATGCACTTTGCTCGACTTCTGCTAGGTGGAACTCCACATGCTAAGCCTAAACCTCGTTGGCCGCTTAAGTTTTTTTCTCCCTTTTTTTCTTTGAAATTTTGTTTGCACTAATGTGGTGGGCCAGGTGACTCATTTTGCTAGCCACGTGAGAGGGAGATATCTGTAGATAAGGAAAAGGGAAGAGACTATAATACTTACTCTAGCGATGCTTGCTATTTGTAATCCTTCTTAGGTGCCTTAAACCGTAAAAATGGACTGAAATAATTGCTCCTAATGCTCGATGGATGTCCATACTTGTTCCTAAGATGTTATTTTGTCGTGACTGTGTACATACGTATAGAGATGAAAGGGGAGGTTTGACACTCGTTGGTTTATGTGGTGAGTCCAAGTTGTATTGCTGATCCTCCTTTGTGCTCATCCTACAACGTAGCCTTTTTGTAACCGAATCTCCTTGAGGATTTTTTCAAATGGTCCTCCCGCCTTGTGTTTTCTTACAAATTTTACCTACAAGGTCTCCTAATCTCCCCGCACTGCAAGTATTCTAAAACGTGTCCCTTTATGCTTTTATGGATTTCCCTATTGCTGCTATAGTGTCCCCTTTTTGATTTGGCCATGTTTTCTGTAGGCCCTCCTATTCGGACCCCACAGCATGGTAGTCCATGAGACCATTTTCCATTTTGTTCAATGTTACATTCTAAGCTCCTGTGCCTCGTGTGACTATAACTGACAAAAAAAGGGATTCCATTTCATTGTGCTTCTATGAATGTTCTTACCTTGTTCTTAATATTTTATTTTTAAATCAAGTTATGTATAGGATGGAGGAGGCTGTGAGGATGTTGGCAAGGTTGTGGAATCTATCCTTATTTATGTTCATCATGTATTTCTTGGGCCCTTTCAATAAACCAATTTTGTGATTGTATTGTTGTAATGGAAGTCCTTGAGATTTGTAGTGTTCCTTTGGGAAGATGCAACTCATGATTTTGGGGAGATCCCTTCCTATCCAACGTGATAATGAGTGGTGTTTTAGTGCCACCATGTAGGTGGACAGAGATTTGACCTGGGGAATGATGTTTCAGGCTTGTTAGTGGTTTTGGCAACTTGCAGAAGCTAGAGAAATAGGAAAGATGATCCTACCTTTGTTACAATTGCTAAAATTTAAAAATATCAAGAAATAGAACCTTTCCTTCCCCAAAATTAGTTTGGCTATGCTATTTTGTGGTGGGTTTGTTTGCCTTGCGAGAATTATCCCCCTTCCCCTTGTAATTTTCTTTTTTGGTTATAATCCTTGTCAGTGTTAAAATGAATACCATAGATCTATTTTATTTCTTCCTCTTGGATTGGCTATTGTGTTTCCTTGCCAAAGTAAATGACCTCCTACCATCATTAACCACATTTATGTGTTTGAGTAACAAGGTTAGTAAGCCGGTTATAGATAGTAAATGTTGTAGTGAACGCAAACCTGATGTATCCTTAAACATCTTGCCCTTCATACAAGTTTACTATCTATAGTTTTTTTCTTTCTGGTAGGTTGAGCACTATTCTCATGGGTTATGACTACCTGGCTTTAATGAACAATCACTAGTTTGAACCTGTTTCGGATCAATTTTAGTTTTATGGGCACTTAGTCACCTTTTTGAGTTATAGAAGCAAATTTCGTAATGTTAGTTGGTTCCTTTGGTGTTTCCCAACCACGTGAGGTGCAATTATCAAGGTCTATTGGACCTCCTTGTTCTCCCTTTTGTACTACATAGGTGGCCCTTTTGATATCGAATAAATCTCGCAGTTTATAAAACTTTATGTGTAGTTGATCATTGTGGTTGTTATTATGTATGAAGGGGGTATCGAGGTTAAGGTACCCGATTGCTTAGTCTCATGCACCTTAAGTTTCTTTTAGAATTGATTAGAATCTTGGACATTTACCAAACCGCTAGATGATCATCGGTGTAGGTCCAGATGTTTAAGTTCTTCCTTTAGGGTCAATTTGACCATCCCTTATGAAGCTTAAACCATAACAAAGGTTTTCATCACTGATATTTGTAGTTTCATATGTGTTTTATGGATAGTAATCCTTCATTTTCAGAAATACCTTGGCATAATTCTACTCATGATTAATCTTGGTGCAATTTTATAATTTTTTATGTCATTGATTTTAACTAACATTTGGGTGGCATATGTGCGTTGATATTTTGTTGACTTATGATATAATAGCTAAGAACATTAGGGATAGTTGGTGGTATTTATATATAGATGCATTTTTGATTGATAGTTTAAGTTGATGTTAATTTAATGGCTTTTGGTGATACTTACAAATGTAATTTTTAGTTTTGAATGGTTTGAATTTTTCAACGAGGGGAACTCTATAAGGACTTGTGATGGAAAGTAATGATCCACACTATTTTAAAATGAAACTATAGATTTTAGATAATGTTTGGAAATCCATAGCATGTAAAAACTTGGTTTGATGTTTAAAATTTTAACTTGTATATCTGAACTCTCTTTACTCTCACTTGTCTTTACTAGCCTATAAGGGAAGTGGCCCCTTCTTGAATGATTGTGAGATTTCTTGGAGTCAATGGTCGAAACTAGTATTATTTACCTTCCCTTTTAAATAATGTTGAATGGTGGTTGTGTATTATGCTTCTTTCATATAATCTATATGATCACATGATTAAAATTTTAATACATTTGACCTTTCATGTCAACCTTTGGAATCTCGTGTTTCCTCCTAGATTAATTGTTCAATTTTTTCATTTTTAGAAATCTAGTATCGTAGCTTGTGCCCTTTGTACTTTTCTTAGGAATTTTGAATGTTGGTTTGAATAAAAATTCTCAATATTATAACCTAATTGTTTATTCGATGGAAATCCCATTACACTAGACTATTGCTTCTAACTTAATCAGGCCAATGGTCCCTTCTCGAATTATTGTCAAATTTTTGTTGCTTTGAGACAATGTTCATAACTAAAGTATAAGGCTTTCTTCTTAGATTGACATGGTGGAAATTTTATTTATCTTAAGGGGTTGTTAGTATTTAGATCTTTGAGCCAATTCTTGGAATAGAATGTTTTCCTTTCTTTATATTGTTAGATAGTAGCTTATTGTTTCTTTTTGTAGTTTTATCTTGCTCAGTTCTCATGAAATAACTCAGGTTATCATTAATTACAGATGGCTTATGTGAGTAGATGAGGGAAATACTTGTAGAATATTGCATCAAACTTGGTTGTGAAGTTCTTTTGTATGAATAATTTTATGTTGTAAAACTCTGGAATGGGTTATGTGGGAAATTTAGAAGAAAACCAGTGCCTTAGTATTATGTGTTGTGGAGTAATGTTGTCGTAACTATTGAAACTTTGGCTTGTTTTGTTATCATGGAAAATATAAAAGTTGATTACCGTATGGTTATGGGTGATTCTATGTATTATATAAATCCTAAGAATAGTAGCGTGGCATGACCAATGTTATTACTCTCTTGTTCCCTAGTCATGGTTCCATAGAGTTGGTATGTCCCTTTGGGTTGTGTGTCGTGTTGGAAAGAATTGATGTAACCTTGTTTTATTTTCAAAAATGAGTACTGGTTAAACTTTTCTCTTGAGATAAAATGTTGAGTTGTAAATCTTTCTAATACATAGTAAAAATGTATTTATAAGCATTATAAAATGGGTTGGATAATCCTTATAAAATTTAAACTAAAATTTATATATAAGCATAAATTAATGTAGATGTGATCTACATGACAACATTTGATCCTATGAATGATCAAAGAGGAAACTATATTTTCAAACGAAATATAATTACTTTTTTCCCCAAGTTAAACAAATCAACATTATCCTTTTATGCTGAAGTCTTAAGATATTTTATAGTGTAATTATTGACTAGTTTTTGGAAGATAATAAGGTTGTATAAGTAGGAGGAAATTTATTAAGAAACCATTCGATCTCTCTCAATCGATTGAAATGTAAAATTGCCTTCCTTTGTCAAACTTAATCAAATAATGAGACCTTGAAGCTGAACTCTTTTTGACTTATTCCATTAACCCTTGCCTTGATTCATGATGATCTTTCTTAAGTAACGTCAAACTTTTATCCAAAAACAAGGAATATTATTGTTCTAAACCCTAATCGGTAGTTTCCCTCAATCAAAGCTTGCACTTATTACGTGTAATAGAGGTGTGGAACAATTGTTAGTGGCTTGAGTAAGATTAATTAATCGTGTGAGAAATGGAAAATTCAATTAAATCAAATGAATTAAACAAGTTATTGAAATATAATTGATGATCCTATTTTAGAAATCTTGGCCTTAAGCTATTTAGTCAATAATAGAAAAGAAATAAGTTCTCCCTTGTGAAAAGAATTGTGCAAATCATTACATGAATTTTTTAAGAACGTAAGTTAAGAATTAAGAGACGTTTTAGTAAACAAGAAACTTTAACAAGACTTTCCTCGTGGGATTCCCTAAACATAAGTGTGTTTTGTGGTTGGACTTGTATGTGATGTTCTGTCAAAATGGGAAGTGAACAGTTTCATGTTGACATCATAGATTTCATTGTACCTTGGTGGTCAATGTTGTGTCAAGCCTATCGTGAGTTGGTGGTAGCCATTGTGATCCACCTGTAGTGTCGTTCCATCCTTCGATCAAGTCAAAAAAATAATTATCAAGTTTTTGCTATGTTGTTTTGTGTTTTTGTTTTAGTGGACGTTACAGTGTCACTGTTTCCTTACCCTTCATTCATATTTCTTCCCATGGAAATGAAAGTGCCAATATTAAATGGTTTACATGATTATTTTTGGTCTTCCCTTTATAAATGGTAACATGATATTTTTATGGGGCCCAATATATTATGTTATATTATATATTTTTCAGGGAATATTTTATGCAACAAAGGAGAAAGTAAATATTTTTATATCTACAGAAATGCTTTAAATTACAAAAAGGGGGATATATGAAAAAAATGTAGTAGCATATTAAACTACTCTATCCATATAGAGAAGAGAGAATAGAAAGAGAGCAACAACTCGAAGGAGGTAGAGAAGACAAGGGAGAAAAATAGAAGTGCAGCAGCACAATGAAGGAGAAAGGAAAAATACAGAGAAGGGAAAATACAAAGAGAGAGAAAATGAGGGAAAGTGTAGCAACACAATATAAATAAAGGAGAAAATAGAAAGGGGAATATATTGCAAATAAATGTATGCAACAACATAAAAGATTTTTTTTTGTAAGAAAAAGAAAAGAAGATTTGGATAAAAGAAGAGAAACAATTTAAAATAGAAGCGAGTTTCTCTAAGATTGTAAAATTTCTCAAATTAATATAATGTATTTTGTGTGTGTGTGTGTTTTTATCTATGTTTCTGGTTGTGTCTTTCCATTACTGGTTGCATTTGGCACTAAATTTTTCCAACAACTAAAAATGCCCTTTGTAAATAGGGACTTTTTAATGGAATACAATAATTTTCTAATAAATGGAAAAAATAAAATGTACGCTTTTGATCATTTATGGGGTATTAAATGTTATAGCTAAAATGTCTTTTTCCCTTCTAAGTATATCTAACCATGTGAATTAATGAAAATAGATATATCTCTATAATGGTAATCAATGTGAAGAGCTTGAAACCCTTTCATGATTTGTACAACTAAAAAAAACAAATAGATATTTACAATTGTCATTTCGAAAAACATGTTATTATTATAGAACATTTTGGAGAGGTTCTCAAACCCTTTTATAATTTGTATAACTAAAAAAACAAATAGATATATACAATTGTCATTTTGAAAAACATGTTATTATTATAGAACATTTTAGAGAGGTTCATGGAGTGTACATTCATGCTACAACTATTTACACTAATTTTTTTGTAAATGTATCAAGGAAAACAACTAAATACTTATAAAACATATTGGAGGTGTAAATCATAGGTGTCGATTAAGCAATTGTATTGGAGACGTGATCTTGAACATAATATTATGATGTGCACTTTAAAGTGAACAACTATGATCTTTAATAGGATCCTATAATGTACATCTCATGCCCACTTCTTACATAGGGTGGTGAACACATGTGATCCAAAACCAAAATGAATTAAAAGTAATATGACACTTCAAGGTGTTTATCAATCAACATGTCATCGGGAAAATAATGAGAACTTTGTGGATGAAGAAATCCAAAATTTGAGAACATTCTCCAAAATGTAAATATTTATTCCTTTAAATAGAAAGGCGTTCTCTAAAAAGTAAATATGGTCTCTCTAAAACCATGTATAATGTCTCTATACTTAGAAATGATCCATGAAAATTAATTTTGAATATGAAAGATCGGTGTAAAGTGTACCCGAGATTGAAAATGATCGATGTGAGCTTATTGAAAGTATGTTTAAGTGTATGGTTCGACTGAATATTTCTGAACCTATGAAATAACACAATTCAGCAATGTTAATGTGAGCGAATGTTCATGGGTATCACCTATCTCAAAGATATATCTAAACACCTCATGTGTAGTAATAACTAAGATAATCATCTAAATCATCTAGTAGGATATGTCAACATACAATAAATAAATAAGCCTCGGAGAATCTATATAGCATGTAATCCAAAGCATTAACATAAATGGCCATAATCAGCATATTAAATGTTATTATGAAAAATTGGACAGATATATGGATTAGTGCAAACATGATATAGAAATGAAGCACACCAAAGTAAGTGACATACTATATACATATTATGCATTGCGCTTCAAAGCTAATAGTAACAAACAAATAATATTACATCGGATAGCTAATAGTAACAAACAAATAATATGTATGGTATACATAACAATAGGAAGCATATAATAACACATGGCGTAAGCGAATAATAAATGTAAACACACAAAATTATAAACATAGAAAAAAAAGAAACAATGTATTAATTTAACATAGTAAAAAGCATTTTCACTAGTATGGTGAACATAAAATTCTGAAGTAAATTTTTACATAAGACAGAAAATAAGATCCTATGACATAATACGAAATAAATAATAATAAAAGGAAAGGAATAATAAATGTAAACCCACAAAATTATAAACATAGAAAAAAAAAAAAGATGCAAATAAACAAGTAGTGCACATACATAGCAAGCAATTTCATAATCATTAATTTATGTGCAAGGTATAATTTTGTTAAATGATTTGTATGTGAACCTATAATTTTCTTAAGGAAAAAAAAAATCTACCCCAACCACCTCAGTTGTATCTAATTCATCTCATTATGGTTATTAGGAAACTTGTTTCCTTCAAACCAATTCGAATTCTATAAAAGGTCGCCTATAATTAAAAAATTGTTTTCTCTAAAAATTGGTAAAGGCGCAAATATTTGTGTCAATGTATAGTGTTAAAGGGAAAAAATAGTCTCAACAACAAAGAATTATGGCCAATGCATTTCATATAGATAATGTTAAGGTGATAATTACATTATCACTTAATAATTCTACATAAGCCTAACCTCACACTACTTTCCTTATATGAATCATTTTTGACCTAGACTTCATTTACTAAACAATTCGATGAGTTAGCTATTGGCCAACCATAGTCTCTTGGATATGCTTACCTTGTAGGAACATTAAGATTTTGACCTGATATGGTTTAAATAAGTAAATATTAGGTTTTAAAATATTCTATGTAGTTTAGATATGTTTGAAAGGTACGAGTCCTTATAATTAGACCACTAAATGTCATGTATCTCTACTATCGCACTAACCATATTGTATGATTATGTTAACCTCTTTCCCACCTCGTATTGCAATACCATTTTTGGATGAGGAATTTATTTTTATTCACATAAAGATGGATGTAAGATCCATAACAAGGGACATTTTTTTATTTAGATGAATCTAAAGGAAATTTATTTTGAGGAATTGGATTTTATAAAAGCTGAGAAAAAAATCTTAAAAACGTAATCTTACCAAAAAAAGCATTACTAAAGCCATTAATACACCATTTTTGCACAACATAAATGGATCAATAATGAGAATTTTCATATTATCAAGTGCTCAACGTTTATAATAGCAAGAATATAATATATAAAGGGATTTCATAATAACCAAGAAAGAGAGGTTATTTCAAAATAAAAAATTGGTTATTATGAGCACCTCACGATTAGGAGAGTACCATAATGTAAATGAACTAAAATCAAAGTATAATTTTCTGGGATTCTCAAACAAGAATATAATAACTTCCAAGATTAATTTTAGATTTAAGGAGTGCGAACATGATCAATATGAATTTGGTTTACAAATAAGCTAGACGACTATCAAGTGTAAAAATTGGGATTGAGAAAATAAATAATAGAGGAGATGGATCCAAATATGGGTCCCACTAAGAACCCCTTATAAGGTATCCTTTTATATTAAATGGGAAATATAGTTATCATGGATGTAAAAATGTCACTATAAGGTACGAAAAAATCCATTAAAATAAACACAAAATTAGGTAGAGAAAAATTCAACTGCAAGGCATGCCAAAAAGCATGCCTTAAAATATGTTCTCTCATGAAGAAGAATTTTTGCCTCTACTATGGTCTAGATCCACTTCTCGATCAAACAAATCAACATCAAATAACGTTATAATTCAATAGAATAAGTCCATATAAGGATACTTTCAATGCATTCTCTAACAAAATAGTTCAAGATAATAGTGACCCTTTAGAAGCAAAAAAGGTCAAAATCTAATTGAAGGAGAATGTAAAAGGTGATGTTAATAGTGTAAAAATACCAAACATAATTCGATATATTGTAAGAATATGTGGTCCATTAAGTACAAAAGAATAAGAAACATGACATGATAAGAAGCGGAATTAACATTGTACCCTTTGAATAGGTGTAGTGATGCTACAAATTTGTATGAGTTGTTAAATCAACTAGTAAAAAAACATAGAAACTAACATCGAGATTCACTAGAATATCTCTACCAAAAGAATAACTATAAAAGAACCTAGAAAGGTTCAAAATATAGATAAAAATTATCTTTAAAAATGAGATACATTATATAGATCTGCTAAAGAAAATATCACAAAAAAATGAGCTATTTATGCGTAATCACAACACCCATGAATGTTTGAAACTCGATGGGTTGAGACTCTCAGTGGGATTGCATAACATGGAGCTTTTCCCAAGTGTGGGACCTTGTGAATCAAGAAAGCTCTCCGGATGAAGGTCGGCTCCTATTCCTCTTGTTTAAGTGCACAAAAAAAAATTTCAAAGGATTCACTCAAAAGCTAATCTAACTTGCCAAGGAGACAGGTTTGAGAAGATGCAAGAAAATAAACCTAATTGAACCAAGGTGATGCACCAAAGGAATGAAGAACACTTGGCTTGCCAATAAACACAAATCATTAAAATGCAATACAATATCATGCACATATAACCAAATTTGTAGTGAAAGACCGGAAGATGCAAATGAACACAAAGAGGGTTAAGAATCATCCACAGACATGCATTATTTTCTCCAAAGATTGGTACAATACACTACAAATGCCAAGAAGCAAGTTTGCATTACATTTTTGAATGGGAGGTTTGAAATCCACAAATTCACCTTGTAAAGAGAAGAAGGGAGGGGCAAAACAAGAATTTCCAACCTTTTGCAAGATGCCCCTCCTTACAATTTATAGGAAGAATGAGAGAGGGAGGAGAGAGGAATTTGAAATCTACCCCAACCACCTCCAGATTGCATTCAATTCATCTCATTTTGGCGGTAGGTGAGAACCTTGGCAAACCCCAAAAATGGTGAACTATATTTTGAATTTTTGAAGAACTTGTTCTCACCCAAATAAGTTGGGTAGAGGACCCTGTAAGCTTTCCAAAAATTCCTCTCTTGCATGAATTTGAGCTCCCAGTCGAAAGTTATGGCCATTTGAAGGTCTCGTGGTCTGCTTCCTATCAGTTAAGATTCCCCTTTGCATTTGCATCAGGTTTGGAGGGTGCCTCAACATGTGTTTCATGCTTATGTTTTCCCAAAACCCACTTCCGCCATTGTTTCCAAGATTTCCTTTGTTTTCGAGTTCGGAAGTTGGACTTTCATATGCATCGTGTTTTGAAGGTGACTCAACATATGTTTTCACCCCATGTTTTCCCGACTTGTTTCCCCGACTCCAAGACCCGATTTGCCTAGGTAGTGTTTTGTGTTTTTGGAACTCCCAAGAATCGGGACATGCCTTGCGATTTACATGCTTCATGTCTCGTGTTTTCTGAAACCCAAAACCCAAAATCCTTTGTGTTGGGTTTTCGGACCTGCGCAACATATTTTCTTTGTGTCGGGTTTTCGACCATGCAATGCATCCCCCAAAACCCAAATGAAGGATTTTAGGAGATGGGGACCTGTTTGGCAACCTCCAAAACCTAAAATGAAGGATTCAGAATTCCAGACTTGTTTTGCATGCATGAAAACCCGAAATGACCTTGGCGGGAGTAGAGGCATGCAATGCACCCTCTGAAACCTGAAATGAAGGATTTCAATTTTCCTTGATTTCCATATTTTGTTGTTGTCTATATTTACCCGGGGGTAGATATATATATATATATAGAGCATTATAATGATGAATGAGAAGAAATTAGAGCAAGAAGCAAATTGGTAGAAGATGAAAACCTATAGAGCCACTTCAATGAATGTTTATGTCACATCAAAAAGTCATCAAAGATATATAGAAAATATTAACATGGATGGATGAGGAGGAATCTTGCATTTGACTTGGTGACAAATCAATCACCGGTGCATGCAATGGAATATTTAAAAGCATTTCAGTATGATCATGTTTGACAATTGAAGCCTTAGGTCTCTCAAGATTGAGTGAAGGAATGACATAACTCTTATGTTTCTAATATCCTCATGAAGAGTAAAGTGAAAGAAAATTAGACCTCTATCATCAAGTGATCCCAATGAAGTAGGTACATTACAAATAATATCATTGCAAGAATGTAACTTAATAGCCTCTATAATAAGAGAAATACCTTGGGTGTTTCTACCAATACCTTCACAAGAGAAAAACCAATGGAATGGAGGATGTAAGAAAAAAATATAGTGGTATATTTCTCAAATGAGCCAAGCATGTATACATGTGGAGCTGATGTGGGATACATTGTATATGTATAATTGTAACTAATAAAAATTAGAGGTAGGATGTAAAACTTCAATATAAATAGGAATATAACTAACCTCAATAACGTTAAGTACTTGCGAGAAAAATATTGAATATAGACTAATAAATAAATTATGGTAGCTCAACAATATCATAGGTATGCTCAAAATGATAAAGTTTGTATTGCGAGAGAGTGTACGAGGTTTAGAGGAAAACAACTCATTTACATACTAAAAAGCAAAAATGTTAGAAAATAAATCATGAGAGATTCAAGAAAAACTTAAAAATTATTACAACACCCAAAAATGTAGGACATCGCGCTCTCTCTGAAAATGCATCCAAGGAAATGTATGGGGAGAAAGGAGCAACAAAAGCGCGATATTTACAAAAATAATATTTTACTAAAACTTGTACAAACAACTCATCTATGAAAACCATCAAACATAATTATCTCATAGTCAATATTTATTTTTTAAGTGAAGGAAAATTAGATTCAAAATTTAAAAAATATATTTAAGAAGGTTGTAGACAACACGTAATAGTGACATGACTAGATGTGGGGAAAATCTAAATTTTTATTGTGTTTTAATCCTTGGGTATTGTAATCTGTTATATGTTAGTCCCAAATATACAAATATGATAGTATATGTCAATAATTATTTAATTGGTTGTGTAGGGAAGATGTTCGAGGTTTAGAGGATACCACCACAATAAAGATATATGAAAAGAATTTGAAATATCTAGAGCTTAATGAAATGTTGTAATAATGAAATAGATCATCTAACAAATAAAAAGTCTTGGATTAGTTTACACCCTAATGCCGAATAGTAGGTGCATTCCCTTCTAATACATGATAGGGGATCAATGAAGGTCTATTTTTTTATCAATACAAATGTGAATTGATGAATGAAATGCCAACAGTCACATCTTATAAGTAGTCGATTTGAGTAGACAAAGGGCAAATTATAGAAAAGGTAAGAAAATTATATATATATATATATATATATATATATATATATATATAGGGACTAGATAGCAAACCCAAAAAATGAAGAGAAGAATAAGCTTTAAATATTAACCACCAATATATATTACATATTTCAAATGTATGTAGAGTACCCAAACATGCAACAGGGAACCTTGTAAATATATAGCAGGTTGCATTATGTCAGAATTTATTATGCTTGGTAATCTTAAGCCAAGCGTTGAATTTCAATTTTGTTTTCCCTCTCTTCCCACTACCACCTCTAAGAGACATTTATTTCTATTTTTTATTTTTGAATTACTTGCGGAATAAAGCCACAAAACAAGGAAGTGGAGTGCATTGTATTGCAGATACAAATGTTAAAGTCGTGATTCAAAGGAAGGTCTAGTGTTGTGTGGAATTGTTAGATTTAGTTCTCCGCGGAGTAGTGATGAAGCTGCGAGGAAAATGAAAAAGTAAAATCCGTGAGTGTGAGCGACATTGTCGTGCAGGTCTGCAGTTTCCCATGGATTCCGTATAAGCCAAAATCCGCTTATATAGAAAAATATACACATCATAGAAAAGTCGTGTTACAGAAAACTCCAGAAATACGAAGGCGTGATTCCGTGCAGGTCGAGGGCTACTCAATGACATGGAATTCACCGAAATGAATATTTGTTATAGGTTCGTGTCATAGGTAAACGTAATTTGGACGACTCACGATTATACCTATGCGGTTTTATGAATCTATCAGATATATAAAAATAAGAAAAGAAGAGAAACAGAGAATATAGAGCAACAAATTGAAGTACAAAATAGAAATACCTGCAGCAACAAAAAAACATAATGTAATCGAAAACAAAGAAAATATACATAGCCACATCTCTAAGATTGTATGAAGTCTTTTGAATCAAATATAGTATATATATATATGTGTGTTTTCTATTGTTTTGGTTGTGTTTTTTCCAGTGTTGGTTCTGTTGGTACCATATTTTGCCAACATCTTGGTATCATAGCAAAGATATTTTTGGAGCAAATAAGAACTCAATTTCTTGTGGGTTTGTGTTTTTACTTTTCAGGTTTTGATTTTTATAGGTTCAAGTTTTAATAGCTTATAGTAGCATAAAATCATGGCAAGAACCCCCAACGTTTCATGGGAAGGACTATGATATCTGTTGTATTAAGATGAAGACATTATTTTCTTCTCAGAGCTATGGGAACTAGTGGAAGGAGGATCATAGAGGTAGCAGATTAGGTTTCTTTCAATGTACTCACACAAGCTCAAGAATGGTTTGAAAGAAAATTGAAGAAAATATGCAAAGGATTTAAGATATATTTGAAATGCAGTGATTGATTCAGTTTTCCCAAGGATCAACAGTTATAAATTTAAAACAATCAAGACATATCTTGCAGATACTTATCAAGGAATTTACAAGGTGAAGATAGTCGATTGTAGATGTTGAGAGATATTTTAAGAATATTCTCATAAAGAATTAGAATCAGAAAATAATTTTTGAACAATAAAAATTAACATAGTCAATCATATGCATGATAATGGAGGTGTGGTTGAAGATCATTTAATAATAGAGAAGGTATTGAGGATAGGGCTGAAAAGGTTAGGGAGCGCCTAGGCAATAGTTTAAGTGGACGCCCTCCTCACAAATTTAGTTAATATATTTTTTCCATAAAGTAAATAAATAAAATATGTCTATATTATTTTATTTTTAAATTTACATCATGGTCATAATAAAATAATAATAAAAATATATTAATAAATTATCACATAAGGATGAAAAATATTTTGTGGATGGAAAACATTAATCGTAGTAGATGCTCAGGATGCAAAAATTCAATATTTTATACAAGATGTAGCCATATCAAGTAGGTGAAAATAACTCTATCTTGAAATAAAGCACCATTTCTTTGCAAAAAAAACAAAACGTTTTGTAGCTCCTATGGTTTTGTGAAGATTCATGTTTGACTAGGCCTACGAATTCCTCCATAACAAAATAGTAGAATTTTCCCCAAAAAATTAAGAATAGAAAAAAAATACTTTTTCCTTCAATTATACTCACGTCTACTAGATAAAACAACGACATTATAAACAAAACATTAACCTTTTTCTAGAACAAACTACACACCTACATAATCTAGAGCTATATCCTCTAGAATGGGTAACAATACCAACAAAATCATATGTGCTTATAAATATGTGATATTTTCTTTTACTTGCAAAAATAGTACAAAACTTTTTTATGTGTATGCGTGAAATTGAATTTTTTATACAATAATATCTATAAATGGGTTTATCAACACTAAATCTTCAGATAAATTATTTTAAAGTGAAGTTCTAAAATTAATTGAAAAAAAGGAAATTTTTAGAATCAAGCGCCCCCTGACGGCGGCCCTAGGTAATCGCCTATTTTGCCTAAGGCTTAATACCCCTCGATTGAGGATCCTTTGAACTAAATATTATCCAGTTGTTGTAACAATAGAGGAATCTAAGGATTTGAGACAAATGACAGTTGATGAGTTAATGGGTTTTTTTAAAATTGAACATAGAATGAGTAGGATAGCCAAATCCTCTAAAGAACAATCCTTTAAACCTAAAAAAATGTTAGAGTCATGGGGAGATGAACCTACAATAGATGAAGAGGAAGATTTTGCAACCAACAATAAGATGGTAGACACAATCATCAAGATCCATAAGAAAGAGGAAGAGGAAGGATCAACAACACTTCTAGAGGTGGATCTACATAAAGGTATAATTAAAAAAATGTAAAATCCTATTACTGCAATTTTTTTGAACATTATGCAAGTGAATGTAAAAAAAAATATAATTTAAGAAATCATAATGCATGTTTTACTAATACAAACGAGGTAAAACCTTAGAAGAATTAAAAGAGCGGAACTTTGTTTCTAATGTGCAATTTAGCTAAGTAAGGAATCAAACATTTTTTTTATTAGGATAGTGAATGTAGCAATCACATTGATGGAACTAAGGAAATTTTCAACAACATAGGTGAAGCAATCAGATTTGAAGTGAAGATGGGAAAATTCAATATATCCACTATCACCAAACAAGGAGACAAGAGGAAAATTAATGATGTCTTCTATGTCCAAGGATTGAAGTATAATATTATAAGTATTGGGAAGCTTATCAAAAACAATATAAAGTAAATTTTTAAAATGGAGAATGCATTCTATATGACAAAAGTGGAAGTAACTACCTGATTGTAATAGTGAAGATGACACAAAATAGAATGTTTACTTTAAGGATGCGAGTAAAGGCATGGAATTATTTAAAACAATACCTATTGATCAATCTAATCTATGGCATCTCAATTATCGACATTTTATTTATGGTGTATTGCACATCCTTTATAAAAATCAAATGGTTAAAGGGTTTCTTCCTATTGAGCAACTATATAAAGTGCGTAAGGGATTCATATTGGTGTAAGCATTATAGATAAGATTCTCTTTTAGTTTAATATTGGATACAAAGATCATCTCTTGAGATGATACATTAATATTTTTGTTGTCCCATGAAGACTCCTTCCTTGTTAAAAATATATTATTTTATTAATTTTATAGATGAATTCAAGTAGAAGGAAATGGTTTTTTTTCTTAAAAACATAGGAATTTGTGGTATTCAATAATTCAAGGCCATGTTTGAGAATCACATTGCCATTATATAAATCCATTCAAAATGCTAGATAGATTGGGAGAGTATATATGAAATGATTTTTAAAAATTCTGTAAGGAGCACTTTGGATTAACAAACAATTCACAACTAGGTATACACTAAAATAAATTGGTGTAGCTAAGAGAAAAAAATCGAACCATTCAAGAAATGGTAAGAATTATGATCAAAGAAAGAGAATTTCTTGATGAATATTAGGATGAAGAAGTTAGATTGATAGTATATCTATTGAGTAAATGTGATACAATGAGTGTGAAGAACATGATATCTCAATAAGCATGGAGTGGAATAAATCTAAGTGTTGAGAAATCGAGGGTTTTTGTGTGTAGCTTATGAAAATGTGCCAAAATGAAGAAGATGAGAGTGGGATCACACATGAGAGAAGTGAATATTCACTTGGGTATAGTGAGCCTTGTAAATATTAAAGATTGTATAATTTGGTCACAAGAACTTATTATCGTCAAGATGTTCAATCTATTGAGGAACCATCTTGGGAGATGCACGAGAAGTTAAAAACCACAAGAAAAGGAAAATATACCTATTATTTTTTCTAAAGAATCAAATGGAAGAGAAAATAATGCACCAACTTTGGAACCCATTTCACAAAGTGGTGAATCTTCAAATTGAAGTAACCAAAAATCATGCAAGGAAAAAAAATGACGCAACTTCATCATCATATGACTCAAATCAGCACCAATAAAGAATGAGGAGTATTCAAGAGATTTATGAGAAGTTGAGGTATGAAGAAAAAATAGATCAAATGATTAATTTTTTTTATTTTGAGAAGTAGATTCAATTTATTTTTAGGAAGCAATTAAGGATCATAAATGGTGTGACACAATGCATTAATGAATGCATGAAATAGAGAAGAATCAAACATGGGAGTTAGTAGATATTCATGATGGAAAGGATTTTACCATAGTCAAGTAGGTTTATAAAACCAAAACTACTCTTGAAGGAAAAATCAAAAGACACAAGGCAAGACTAGTTGTCAAAGGATACAAAAAAACTCTTGGATGTGATTATAGTGAGACATTTTCTCTAGTAGCAAGGATAGAGATTGTTGTAACATTTGCTAAAACTCCCACTCGCGACCCAAGAAGAACCTAGGTTTAGTTCAAAAAATTATGGAATAAATTTTGTTTTCTAAAGAATGCCCACATTTAGGATTCAAAACTATCCTTGTCACACAAGTTTCAAGGACAAATATATTTAATAAATAAAGTTTTCCCATTATAATAAATATCAAAAATCACATTACAACTCAATAAGTGTAATACATGAAAACATAGTTCAAATTTTCCTTAGGTGTTAATTTAATAAATAATTAAATTTATACTACAGATTAAATATTGATTAATTAAAAGTTAGAGGTTAAAGGAGGACAAAAAAATTAAATACCAAAGGTATTTAATTCTTGAAAAGGCCTAAAAATTCACAAGGTATAATTACATAGGGCTAGAATAAATATTTAAATTAAAAGGGAAATTTCTCACTTACCCACCGGGTAAGTGCACAAAGTTGGTGGACAATTCCGTGGACATAAAAACCTAAAATAATAGAATTGTGATCACGGTTCTGAATTCCGTGTTTGGCAAATTATCAACCTAAAACCATGATCGTGGTTTAGAACCATGAGCATGGTTATAAACCGTGATCATGGAACTTTGAGACAAAAATTAGCAGTCCCGCGACTCCTTATTTTCCCCATTTTTCATTTCAAACTACGATTTTTCCTAGACGTTTTTCACTCGAGCTTTGAATACCACCTCAAAATTGCTCATCGGACTTCTAGATAGTGATAGATTTAACCATGTTGCTAAGACGAGGAGGTAAGCCCCCAATTTTAATCATTTTTTTACATTTTAGGTTTTTTTTTTGCATTTTCATGGGTTTTTTGAAATGTTTGTTTATGTATACAATTTTCTTATTTTATCAGTTGGTCGGCAAGCTCGAAATCATGCAAACCATCAAAACATTCCTCAAAACCCACCGAACATTCCTCAAAACCCTCTTCCAAACATAGATTTTCATCCTGTGGCTCCTTCTATCCCCACAAAGCCAACAGGAACACAAGATAATATCATTGGAAGAATCCGAGAAAATAAAATTGTCATTGAGAACCCAATTAAGACTATAAGACAAAATCATTCTACAAATCCATCCCGCATGACTTTAGCCAATACATTACAAACATTGATTGGCGAAGTCGAGTCTACAACCAACCAAATATATAGATGGAACACCTTTAGAGGTGACTATAGGTGGTGGTATGTGGATAAACTATCCCATGTGGCCGTAAAAGACAAAAAAATTAGAAAAGACCTCATTTGTGTATTATTTACCGACCCTAGAACCAATGCCCCCCAGTTACTTACAAATGGTTCCCAATCCATTGGTGCCACGATGACCGAATCAAAAACAATTTTTGGGACCAATGGTGGATGGTTTTGATTATCCACCATGAGAAGAAATTATATACATTCGTGCATTGAGGTCCCAGCTCAGGAGGTGGCTCGCACTAGACCCACACATAAGTGACTAGATTGCCCATGCCCCAAAACCCCCATTGCCTTGGTTATCCCTCCTATAATGAAGGGGGTTATGGAGATTGATACAATTTTAGCATTGAGGGAGCTCACCACACTCGACCTAGCATAGTGATCATATTGTATGTGATGTTGGTGGAGGCGGCAGCTAGTGCCCACACCACTATGGATCATGTGGTGCCATATGCCTTGTGGGCGAGACATCATTTGCTGGTTCACAAGATTTATTTTCTATAGATGAGATGCTGGGGAATGTTTTTGGAACTGGTGCCACTGATATTGGTCTTTCACAGGTAAATTTCAAATAAATTTAAATTATATATATATATATATATATATATATACAATAGTTTAATTCACATGTTTGAGAATATATATATATATATATATATATATATATATATATATATATATATATTTGATTGTACGTCATGTACATACATGTAAAAAACTAATTTTTATTTTATTTTAAATAGCAAGATCTAGTGAAGGAAACATTCGAGCGTCGACATGCTAGCTACTGCGATTGGGCATGTTTCAAATGTAAGTTTCAAGTTGTACAAACTTACTTTTTAATTTCATTTGATTGCACTAGGTTATTATTATAATGTTTCATGTGTATGTTACACATAATAATATTTTTATCTTTTATACACAAGAGCCCATGGGGGTCATCATCTACTCTCTGGGAAATGAGGCGACTGGTGTTCCTCACATGAGTTTTATGCAGTTAGTAAATCTCTTTACACTTATTTCTAATTACTGGAAGTTCACGTGGATTACATGCTTTGGACCTCTGTATGTAGGTGCACGGTCATGTAGATTTTAATATTGATTTCACATGTTTTTTGTATAGCTTATGACTGCTAGAGAGACTCCTCCATATATGCAGACTATGGAGGCTACTGTAGATATTGCCATAACATCTGCAGATCCACTAACTGAGGTATAATTTTTCAAATTTATTAAATTTTGGAGGTTCATTATTTCTTATTACTTAAATCTACAATATCAAATTTTGTATGTATATGTGAAATATTTAATTTGAAAGTAATTATTTGTATGTAGCTTACCCCTCGTGAGTCTATTGTTGTCCTTGCGATGCATCAACAACAAATTGATAGGGATCATGACATTGCGGTAATATTTCACATGCATTTTAACTAAATTGTACAAGTTTCTAAATTTTGAATGTATTTTAAAATTTTGGGTGTTAAAAACTTGTTGTTTATGAATGTGTAGGTTAGGTTGTAGGCATGCTTAGAGACACCTAGGACCACATGGATGAAATCCATAATGGCATCTCCCTCCACTACATCCCCAGGTCATGGATGTGCTACTTCTAGTAGGGCAAAGAGAAGGAAGATGTTTGATGAGTAGATTCATAGTCCACCTAGATGAACATAGATATATATATGGGCCATCTGGTCCTAGTGAACATGTTTCTTCATATAGTCCATTGTATATATATAGCCTTTTGTGACCACATGTGGTCCCATATGTACATTATGACACACTTAGTTTGAGATGTACACATACATTATGAAATTATACATATATATTTTCAGAGACATGTGTTTGGAGCACACTTTGTTTGATTCTTATATATCCATGTGTGTTGGTTTTCATAACGATAAATCTGAACTATATATGTTTGATTTGATTTCATTGCATGTATGATATCCTTCTATGTATGTTTTCATAACCATTTAAATTAGTTCTCTGATATGTACATGTTTGATTTAAATATTTAATCATGTCTTCTTGTATTTGGATTGAGATGAATTTTTTCATTAGATTAGGTATTTTCATATGGTTTCCTGCTTCAAATTTCAAGTGTTTTTGATCTCTAGAATTGCAAGGATCTAAAAAGGCAAGTTTTTTCTCTGAAATTTTAAATGGGATGCTATAAAAAATTAGGGTACCAATGGAAAATATTTTTAGATCATATTCAAGGAGTTCATGAGTAGAAGTTATGGGCAAAATTACAGGGAAATGGAGCAAAAATGAAGGAGATATGAGCAAAAATGTGATTTTTGCAATAGGGTTTCTTGAAAATTAGTAGCATAACTAAATATACTAGCAACAATGAAGGAAAAGGAAATATTTTAAAAAGGGATTAAAAAAATGGCTAAGTGTATGTTTATACTCACCTCTTAACATTAACCTAGCTAACTCACCTTCTAACTCATCCTTGACCATTCTGGATTAACCCGGGTTACATGGCATGACAGGGTAGGGTTACAAGCCTTAAGTGACAAAGGGACTTAAGGGGTGATAATGTGAGAAGGGGTTAAGTATTCATGAGAGGGGGCAACATAATCAAGTTGGGGTGTTGAGGAATTGAATACCTAGTGAGAATGTTATAAGCCTTAAGTGACGAAAGGGAGAGATTTCATGTGGTGGTGCATTCTAATGTCCCAAGTTGAAACTTGGGTAAAAATTTGATAGTAAGCCCTTATTAGTATTCTTAGGTTCCACCCATCACATGAATAATCCTTCTCTAATGAATAATCAACTCATGTCTTCCTCCGCGGAAGATCTTGAATGATGAGGCTTTTCCATAGACCATCTTGTTGAATTTGGAAACTACAAATGAAACTTTCTCATCTTCCAAGATGTTCACATGCTCTAATGTGTTGAGTCAATTCTCAGGAATGGCATTGATATTTCCACATTGACTAAAATATTTTTCATTTAACTCTTCATAGGATTCTAGAGATATAACCTATGATCTTTACAAGGGCTGAACTAAAACTTATTGACTATTGAAGGAAAGGGTCACAAATATTTTCCTAAACCAATTCCTATTGATTTTCAAAAATATGACCAAGAACAATCTAAACAAAGAGATAATCTCAGGAAATAGATCATGTTCCCTTTTTCAAGGATCATGCTCACCCAATGGTCACATGTCCTTCTTTGCAGTATGAATGCTTGATCTTGCTTGTTGGACTAGGGGGTTGAAGTTTCAGATGGGAGACATTGCTTCAATTTGAGGTAGAGATGATTAATCTCATGCAATCAATGATGGACTTATGAATAAAAGGTCCTCACACATGTGTTCCCTTAATTGTTTGATGATTTGTACTTATACTCCTAATTATGTGTCTAGTGATATGTGATGAAGAATCCTATTACAATGCAAAAATAATGAGCATGTAAGCACATAGCTGGGGCAGCAGAGGATGGAGAGAGATCACCACAACAACATAGCTCAAGAGAGCAAAGCAAGGATAGTGATGAAGCAGGTCTAAGAGGACAGAGGCAAGTCCAAAGAGAACAAGAGAGATGGAAGGTAAACAAGTGACAAATTGAATGTTTTGAGTCCTAGGAAATGAATAGAGGTGAGGAGTGAGAAGTCATGCCTCAGAATGTCATGGCACCAAACCGAATACACCGGCACATCTAGATTACTAGTGAACACTAGAGCAAGTGGTGTTTTGGTGCGTGACATGGTCATTGCTTCAAGGCTACTTTTTTGGGCTTAGTCCCTTAAGAGCCCTAAGACCAAAATATCATTCAACTTTGATGTGACTACTTGGACTCCATGGCACCTAGAGATGGCTTGTCTAATCAAAACACCTCGATGTAGGGACCCTCTAAAAAGCCTCTCTCGGTTTTTTCCTTCTCATTTTGGTGCTCTCACTACCCTATTGTTTTGCGAACACGCGTGAAATAGTTCGAGATGGAGCCAATAATTGGTTTTCAAACACTATATTTTTCAAATGCTTTGTTCATGGCACTCAACCAACTATGCCAAATTTGGGTGGCTAGGTGAACACTAGAGGAGGTGGTGTTTTGGTGTGTAATAAGGTCGTTGCTTCCGGGCACATTCGTTCAGGTGTAGTCCCTTAAGAGCCCTAAGACCAAAATATCATTCAACATCAACGGTTGACTACTCAAACTCCGTGGCACCTAGAGATGGCTCATCTAATCCACACCTCAACATAGGGACCCTCTACAAAATCCTCTCTTGGTTTTTTCCTTCTCATTTCGGTGCTCTTGCTGCCCTATTGTTTGCAAACGTGTGAAATAGTGCAGTTAGAGCCAATGATTGGTTGTCAAACGCTATATTTTGCAAACGGTGGGTCGTGGCACCAAACCAACCGTGATGCCATATATGGGTGGAAAGGTGAATGCTAAAGGAGGTAGTGTTTTGGTGCATGTCAAGGTCGTTGCTTTCGGATGACTTCATTTGGGCATAGTCCCTTAAGAGCCCTTAGAGACCAAAATATCATTAAACTTCAACGGGTTACTACTCGGACTCCATGGCACCTAGAGATGGCATGTTTCATCTAAAACCTTAGCATTGGGACCCTCTTAAAATCCTCTCTCAGTTTTTTCCTTCTCATTTCGGTGCTCTTGTTGCGCTATTGTTTGTAAACGCGTGAAATAGTGGAGTTCGAGCTAGTGATTGGTTGTCAAATGCTATATTTTGCAAACGGAGGGTCATGGCACCAAACTGGCTATTTCGGCACATCTAGGTGGCTAGGTGAACACTAGAGGAGGTGGTGTTTGGTGCATGACAATGTTTTTGCTTCCGGGCTACTTCGTTCGGGCGTAGTCCCTTAAGAGCCTTGAGACCAAAACATCATTCAACTTCAACGGGTGACTACTCGGAATCATGGCACCCGGAGATGGCACATCTGATCTGACACCTCGGTGTAGGGACCTTATAAAAAATCCTCTCTCAGTTTTTTCCTTCTCATTTTAGTGCTCTTGTTGTGTTATTGTTTGTAAACGCGTGAAATAGTGCAGTTGGAGCTAGTGATTGGTTGTCAAATGCTATATTTTGTAAATGGTGGTCATGGTAACAAACTCGACTATGTTGGCACATCCGGTGGCTAGGTGAATGCTAGAGGTGGTGGTGTTTCAGTGTGTGACAAGGTAGTTGCTTCCGGCTACTTCGTTCGGGTGTAGTCCCTTAAGAGCCCTGAGACCAAAATATCGTTCAACTTTGACGGTGACTACTCTGACTCCATAACACCTAAAGATGGCTCATATGATCCAACATGTTGGCGTAGGGACCTTCTACAAAAGCCTGAATTTTTTCCTTCTCATTTTAGTGTATCGTTTCCTATTGTTTGAGCGAAATAGTGATTGGTTGATTGGTTGTCAAACGTTAATAGTTTGTAAACGGTGGGTCATGGCACCGAACCAACTATGCCGAAACATCCAATGGCCAGTGAATGCTAGAGGAGGTGGTTTTTTGGTGTGTGACAAGGTTGTTGCTTCCAGGCTACTTCTTTCGGTGTAGTCCCTTAAGAACCCTCAAAAAATAATATCGTTCAACTTTGACGAGTGACTACTCGACTCCATGGCACCTAGAGATGGCTTTTGATTTGATACACCTCAGCGTAGGCACCCTCTACAAAAGCATATCTCAGTTTTTCCTTCTCATTTCAGTCCTCTCACTATCCTATTGTTTACAAATGCACAAATAGTGCGGTTGGAGCCGAGTGATTGGTTGTTAAACACTATATTTTGCAAAAAGTGGGTCATGGTACCGAACCAAATGTGCCAAAGCATGTCTAGTTAGCTAGGTGAATGCTAGAGGAGGTGGTGTTTTGGTGCGTGACAAGGTCCTTGCTTTTGAGCTATGTAGTTCGTTAAGTGTAGTCCCTTAAGAGCCCCGAGACAAAAATATTTTCAACTTCGACGGGTGACTACTTGGACTCCATGGCACCTAGAGATGGCTCATCTGATCCAAACCTTAGTGTAAGGACCCTCTAAAAAAGTTTCTCTATTTTTTTCCTTCTCATTTCGGTGCTCTCGCTGCCCTATTGTTTGCAAACGTGCAAAATAGTGCAGTTGGAGCTAGTGATTTGTTATCAAACACTATATTTTACAAACGGTGGGTCGTGGCATTGAACCGACTATGTCGACATGTATAGGTGGCTAGGTGAATGCTATAAGAGGTAGTGCTTAAGTGTCTAACAAGGTCGTTGCTTCTGGGCTACTTCATTTGGGCGTAGTCCTTTAAGAGCCCTATGACCAAAATATCATTCAAATTCGACGAGTGACTACTTAGACTCCATGGCACCTAGAGATGGCTCATCTGATCCAACACCTCAATGTAGGACCCTCTACAAAATCCTCTCTTGTTTTTTTCCTTCTCATTTTGGTGCTCTCGCTTCCCCTATTATTTGCAAATGCACGAAATAGTGCAGTTGGAGCCAGTGATTGGTTGTCAAACCTTATATTTTGCAAACGATGGGTCGTGGTACCAAACTGATCGATGCCAACACATCCACACGGTGGCTAGGTGAATGCTAGAGGAGGTGGTGTTTTGGTGCGCAACAAGGTCATTGCTTTCAGGATACTTTGTTCGGGTGTTGTCCCTTAAGAGCCCTGAGACCAAAATATTGTTCAACTTCGATAGGTGACTACTCAAACTCCATGGCACCTAGAGATTTCTCATCTGATCTGAGACCTCGACGTAGGGACCCTCTACAAAAGCCTCTCTCAATTTTTTCCTTCTCATTTTGGTGCTCTCTGCTGCCTTATTGTTTGTAAACACATGAAATAGTGCAGTTGGAGCCAGTGATTGGTTGTCAAACCCTATATTTTGCAAATGGTAGGTCATGGCACTAAAATGACTGCACTAGCACATCTAGGTGGCTAGTCAACACTAGAGGAGGTATTTTTTATGCGTGACAAGGTCGTTACTTCCTGGCTACTTCATTCAGGCGTAGTCAATTAAGAGCCCTGAGACCAAAATATCGTTCAACTTTGATGGGTGACTACTCGAACTCTATGGCACCTAGAGATGCCTTGTCTAATCTAACACCTCGGTGTAGGGACCCTCTACAATAGCCTCTCTCAATTTTTTCCTTCTCATTTTGGTGCTCTCGCTGCCCTATTGTTTGCAAATGCACAAAATAGTGCAGTTTGAGCTAGTGTAAGGTTGTCAAACGCTATATTTTGCAAACAGTGGGTCATGGCACTGAACCAAATGCACCGACACATCCGGGTGGCTAGGTGAATGCTAGAGGAGGTGATGTTTTGGTGCGTGAAAAGGTCATTGCTTCCGGGCTACTTCATTCGGGCGTAGTCCCTTAAGAGCCCTAAGACCAAAATATCGTTCAACTTCGATGGGTGACTACTCGGACTCCATGACACCTAGAGATGTCTCGTCTGATCTAACACCTCGGTGTAGGACCACTGTACAAATATCCTCTTTTAGATTTTCCTTCCTATATTGATGCACACAAGTAGGTATGGTCTTGTAAACACTTGGGAGGAGTCGTTTTCAAAATTTACAACTTTTTAAAATTTACAACTTTTTCAAAATTTACAACTTTTTCAAACTTTACAACATTTTCAAAATTTACAAATTTTTCAAAATTTACAATTTCAAAATTTACAAAATTTATTTACAACTTTTTCAAAATTTAAAACTTTTCAAAATTTACAAGTTTTTCAAAATTCTCTTAGCTTCAGAATTTAAATTATCTACTAACATTACTGCCACATGAAGGTGGAAGCTTTTCTAGACTAACCTAAACATAAAAGTGTTAAAAGAAATTTAAGTTTTCAAAACCATATACTATCTATATATACAAAATACACAAATTTAAAATAAAATATATTCAAACTTAAATCTAGATCTTTAAACTAACAAATTTATATATATATTGAAAAGAAATTATATATACCGAGAGCATTTAAATTCATTCCAATGATACCATCGGATCAGATCTACTCAATAGTAGAAAGATTTCTTCATGATTTGACTCTTGAACCTTCCAAAGAATCTTGTCATTAGGCCTTCTCGATATATCAACTGAATATTTGTTTCTAGAACTACATCTAAATATAAGAGTATTTTCATGTGTGTCTCACTTCAAACACCCAAACAGAGGAGTTTTTGGATACCATCGAAGCCAAGTTCCAACGACCACTTGACCCTATAAGATACTCATATCTTCACCATCTAATAGGAGAAGTCAAATTCTTTCTTTCCTCGATCGATGACATAAGAAATAGTTTTTCCTTCTTCATTGTCTTCTATCTCAATTCTTTGAAACACATGTCCTACAAAAAAACAACTTGGTTGAATAACTCAAATTTAAATTACATATTAAAATTTCAATGGACATATACTCAATAAAAATTAAATAAATAACCATAAATACCTTGTCACACAAAAATTGAAATTTTAGAAAAGTTCTTTGAATGTTGCAACTTCATTTAGAAACAATTCGTAATGCTTGTGGAGGTTGATAACTACGAAACAGAGTTAAAGGCCTCCAAATCCATCCTTCCACCCATTCTTGTTAATCACACTCATCAGTGACAAATTCGATACAAGATGCACAAAAACATGTCAACTTTCTTGTCCATACGGCCCATGAAGTAGCATATGAGCTACAAAATGAGTGCATATCACTTGACCCAGTGAGTGTCATACAATCCTCGTAGTTAGCAATATGTTGTTCCTCTATCAACCAAAAATATCTGTGAACTGTGGAATTTTCTTGAGAACCTCGGGCCATGTTGTTAGTACACCATTCCACTATGCTCTTTTCATCTTTTAATTTAACACCATCTTTGTACTTCAACTCTTCTCTTGCAAGAGCTCTTTTCACACATGCCCCTACACCGTCATGCTCTCCTTTTCCATGTCCAACCTCAATGAAACTCCAAATATGTTACACACCCATCTTGACATGCATTCTTCTCATCCAATAAAACATTCATGCATTCTTAAACTAAGACATGTAATTATCTTACCATATATAATATTGTTTGAAGTGGATGTCCCTATTAGACAAGTTTCCATAAAATAACTGGAAACACCCTTACACAAATTTAGTAGAATGAGTACGATCATCACTGATATAAAAGTGGTACTCTCTAAAAAAATTGATCATTCTTTGTATTGTCAGGAGAATGTAGAAATGCTATATGCACAAAAATGGCAACTTGTACTGAGTTGTAATATTGCGATTGAACCTCCATTTGTGGTTACAATGTGTAATTCTCTATAAAATCAACCACTAAAACAATAGTACCAATAGGAAATGTGTCTTTGCATAGCTTGAACTGTTCATCCAACAATCGAAGCTCTATGTGTATGCCTCACATACTCATAAACAATTTCATACTTCAATTTTCTCAAAAATTGGAAAATGAGCATTTGTTCTATAACTAGTTCACACCGTTTAGACTCTTTTCCATCTTTCAACTGGTATGCAACTGATTTATATTTATCAAACTCAACTAAATTATTTCCTATTGTACCTTCAATTTTCTCTTAGATGTAACTTTCCAATTTAGGTAATCCACCGCATGTACTATAACTTCCATCTAAACAATCCTGACTATAAAAAAATTGTCCAACTTCTTTTTCACAAAATATATAGGAATGAAATCCCTGGAAGATATTGGTGGAACTTGAACACCACATTCTGATAACATAGTTTTATAATGAAAATTAGAACGAATACGTAAAAATTTAGCATAATGCATTGCAAATTCAACATGTTGCCTACACCAACAAGTGGTGCGAGCATGGTTGATTTTCACATAGAATGGTTTCAACATTTCAAAAAAATGTTGACTAATTTTAATTTCTAGATTTTCTTGTTCAAACTTACAAAAAATTGAGTTTGAGTCATATCTAAAAATGCTTTGGATGTGGTTCACATTAGTAGAACCAACTCTCCATTTTATAACATCTCTTGTATTAGGTGAAAATCTAGTGTTATCATGCCAAAATTGAATAACAACTTCTCTTATAGCATCATAATTATTTTTGTCCTTACATGGTGCTCTAGCAAAAAATGCCCAAAAATCGGCATTATTGAGTGATTAAAGGATATTATGTCTTTCAATTTCTTTCATTAGAGTTTTTGATTAACTTGCAACATTCGATTTATTTGCATAATCAAACATTGTTTTTTTTGGATTCACTTACAAAACTAGTAGCAAGTACATGACGCACAATATTACTATCTCTAATGCGTCTCTTACACCAACAGTGTGATATGCATCATGAATGTTTTCAACAATTGTAGAGGTTTGACCATGTATATTAGATGTTGTCAATCCTAAGGTGTTTAATGTAGGTCTCATTTTAATCAATTTCATCAAACTAACCAACAACTGACATCTTTGGGAATCATTTAAAATTTCAAAATGATTATCCCAAATTTCAGTGGATTTTCTTCTGATTTGTCATTCAGAAAGTTTTTCAGACATTGGTTTCAAAATGTTTTCATCAATTTCAATAAAAAATTTAGGTTTCTTACATAAAATCCTAGGAGGTGTTTTTGTCAAATTTTTCTTGTCTATAGTTTCAACATGAATTTCCTTATTCACATTTTCATTGTCTCCTTCAATTTCAACATTCCTAGATCATGAGTATATAATTCTTCTTCAACATTGACAGTAAAAACATCTTCATCATGAGTATTTAATTCAACTTCAACATCGACGGTGAAAACATTACCTAGTTCTTCATTGCTTACAATAGTTGGGGTTGAAGATGAATCTCTTCTTGATTCATGAAGTTTCCGCATTCACTCAACATTTTGAATTTTGCTTGGCCTCTAATTCGTTTGGTGTTTTTTTACTTAATGACTTCCTTTTTTGACTTCATTTTTTGTCTCCCATGATGTTTTTCTTCCAGTGATAAGAAAAACATGCAGAAAAAGATAGAATTTCATAGTAATTTGTACGGTAAGGTCAAAGAGTAAAAATCACATGGTAATTTAGACATTGGGATGTGTGTAAATATGATTTATGAACCACGAGCGCTTTATAAACCATGATCGTGGTTTATAAAGTGCGCTCACAGTTTGTGTTAAAAAAACCATGATCACACTTTATAAACCATGATCGCGGATCTATCTACCGAACCTAAGCCTCGGAAAATCTTTGTTTTTCCCAACCAAAGCTATGGAAGGTCATTATGAAGTGTAAAAGGTCAAAAAACCTCAAATCTGCTCTTCCAAAGACTTGAACCATGCTAAAAAACTGAAAACATTTCACAAAAATGGTGCCATCGCATAGGGGAGACTCTTAGCTTCGTAGAAATATTGATTTTAAAGTGAATAGAATAAGATAAATATCATTTTATAATTTTTTACTAACAATAGGTCTTTAAGACATTTTTTCCCGTGAATGTTCATGTCTATGTTTAAGACTATAACTTTTGTTTCGCTTATCAAAATATGATAAAAATTATACCATCCCAAGTATGGACAAATTCTATACACATTAAAATATATATATTTGATTTTGATATTTTTTGATATAGTTATGGCGGGAAAATGGAAAGCGCTCCATTTTCTAAATATTTTTAGACCACTTTCACGGAAAAAATCATAAAAAAAAATATTGCTAAAAAAATACAAAATAAAATCCATCCCAAGATAGATAACTACATCTAATGTTTCACCAAAGGAAAAAAAAAAAAAAGATTTGGTCATCCAAAATGCGAGCAAACGGACTACAATATTATAAGTTTTTTCAAAAAAAACTAAGTCATATAATTTTAAGTGTTTAATATAGCTAAACTTGTCCATTTTTTTAAAAAATTAGTATTTTAGAAACTAGATTCCAAATTCTACGATTCATATTTATATAATTTTTTCTAATTTAGAGTGCGCATATAGCTAATAATCCCTACAAGTTGAGATTTCACTGTTTTTTGCAATATGACGTCCACGGATGACCCTATATTTGTCCATCAACTTCTTGCACTTACCCCACTCTCATACTAACTTATATGATTCAACCTAATTTTTCCCATATTTCATGCACTTAAAAATTCCTGAAAGTATTCCCATTAGATAGAAAATTTCTTCCCCTTTCTAATGATATACATAAGTCCTCCTAACTCCTCATATTTCTCAACTTATAGGCTAGTGGGCATTGGGGTGAAATTTTTCCCAAAAGCTAGCATGTGGGCCTCGGGAAGAAATTTTTCCCAAAGGTGGGCCTAAGGGCCTCGGGAAGAAACTTTTCCCTAATGCGGGCCTACGGGCCTAGGGAATATTTTTCACCCAGGGAAGATTGTGGACCGGCGGAGTGGGGGCAAAAACTTAGTTCTTTGTCCTTTTGGGCAAAAAGGGCAATTTACCCCTTCGTTTCTGTGCGGGGCTTCACACCAAAAAGAGAAAATTAAACCTAACATCCGCAAGGGACATGTGTCCAAAATTTTGAAGAACTTAGGATTTTTTTTCTTTTTTTTGAAAAATCGTTAAGGGTTTAAAAATATCCATGCCTTTGTTGACGCCCAAGGATGCCATGTGTCAAGCCCAAAATGCAAGCATGGAAAATGGACCTTTGAGGGAACTTAGGAAATTATGACCTTTAAAGGAAAAATGTTAAGGGTTAAAGACCACCCGTGCCTTCGACAACACACCCAAAAATGCCACGTGTCGATCCATAGTGACATGTGGGAAGGTGGGCCGCCGGGAGACTTAGGAAATTTTGTTATTTTAGAAAGAAAGGTTTAAAGGTTTACAACACTCGTGCCTCCACTAACACCCAAAGATCACACGTGTCGGACCCATAGTGACATGTGGGAAGGTGAGCCATCGGGGAGACTTATAAATTTTTGTCAATTTTCAAAAAGTCTATTTCAGGATGTAAACCCACACACCCATGAAGTGTTTTCCAAAAAGAAGGGGCGGGGATGCGGGCCATGGAGAAATTTTTTTCAAAGTAACTTTTCAAACTTCGATTTTTTTGGCCAAAAGGAAGATTCGGCCGAAGAGATGTGGGAGACTTCATGACTTTTTCATTTTTGGGCAAAAAGTGCAAAAGGTAAATTTTAGCCCGTGGATCCGCTTGCGAATATTTTATTATATTAAATTTGACAGTTAGTTTTTTTGAAACCCAAAATGAAGTAAAAATTTCATAAGGCCATAACTTTTGATTGGAAACTCAGATTTTGGAAAATGAGGACTTTTTGGAAAGGTCTCAACCTCCTCTTTGACAAAAAACATAAAATTCTATTTTTGACCAACCTAGTTAGGTTAATTTAATGGAAACTTCTTTCTACCATTAAAATGTAAACTGAACTTTTTTAACTACCAGAATTAATTTGAATCCACCATTATTTATTCTTCAAATTTCAACGGACATGGAGAATTGCACTTGGAAGGATTTAGGATGGATTACAAGGATTAATTGATTAAGATTGAGATTTCAAAATGGATTTTATTCTTCTCCCTCTGTAAATATGTTTTCTTCCTTTAGCCCGATAAATGAAATCTGTTAAAATTTCTTTGAGCAATACAACAGTTTTAAGATGTGTTTTATTCTTCCTTGGTTCATTTTAATGTATCTTTTGTATTCCATTGTTACACTAGTACTCTGTATATTTTTTAATAAATATTTGTAGGTTTGAAAACATCTAACAAAGATCTACGTATTTCAAACTCGAATTGATCTATTCCATTTACCAAACTTTAAATATTTAGTTCATTCACTCTAATTTTACCATATTCTATTTTCCTTCAATCAAAACGTGAAAACAAGAATGTAGTTCTATTTTTCCAAAATGTGTATTTCGAATGAAACAGAGAAATGTAATATTTCTTAATACAAACTTTTTCCAGTCTTCAAACAGAGAGTTTACATTATATTTCCAACAACAAATTTCAAACAATAGTAACACCATTTGTAGAAAATAAAACAACTTCCATTAAATTGAAATAATTTCCTTTACAACTTTCTTTTCCATTCATCAAAACATATTACAAAATATATCTTTCACATTCAAATGTAGATTTCATTTCTAAAACAGAGAAACTTTTCACCACAAATAATATTATAATGCCATATGTTAGTACCCATATTTAATCCTTCTTCAAGAACCGAGCAACATCAAGGATTGAAAAAGACACTTAGAGACAAGTAAATAATTGTGTTTCAATTTTTAACTACGGGTAAGAAATTTATCCGAATTTTTAGCACTCAGGCTTTAAAGGAAGTGGGTAACACCTTAAAAGGATGTGATCTTATCCTAACTATTTTAGGTTGTACCTTTCAACCAAGGTAAGAGAACCTATTTTGTAACCTCTTTTATTGAAGGTGATGTAGATATCCTTCTTTTGCATAAATTTTTAAGAAGACCTTGGGAAAATATGATCAACACACCAAATCTGACTCTCATGAGTTGTCACTTCCAGAGTATGGAGATATTTTCAACACAAGGCTAAGGTTACTAAAGACATTTGGAATCTTGATTTGTTTCTGCATATTTTGATAGTGGGATTTTGCATTGGTTCATACACAGGAGACAAAATAGGGTAATTCAGGGTAGGTCTAGTTGTTTTTGAATGATTTTTTGGTGGGAGATTAACAAGATAAATTGGAATCTGCTAGATCTTTGAGAAACTTCACAACAATGGAAAACTCAACAACATAAATCTTCAAAATAGTTAAAACATTCCTTCAACCAAAAGGTGTGCATCAATGGAGGCCCAGATTTGCACATTTTCACATAGATTCTATCACGAAGGCTCGAGTTAGAAGACTCAATTAACATTATCAATCTTTGTTTTACCATGCCTAATGTACACCCAAATACTTACAAGCAATATCTTTGTCAAGAAATGAAGGTAAAGTTGTTTTAAATTTGATTATCTCACTATCAAATGAAGGCTCTTCTGATAAATGAAATTGCAAATGCCACCAAACTATCAGAGGGATGATATCTATCTAATTTACAAAGATTATAATGTAAGATTGTAATAGGAACAAGAAAAACTACTTACAGACATTCTGAAATGAAATAAACATAAAATTGCCAAAGATTTAACCCAAGCTAATTCAAGATTTATCAGATTCATCAGCAGGCGAGAGTTATTTTAAAAAATATCGAGATTTTTTATGCCTATACAATTGTAACCAACTCAACATGATTGAAATCTAACACAAAACAAATTAACCAGATTTCTAGATGGTTCATCAGAGGATGATATTTTCTCAAAATTTCATCGTGAAGTTTAACCCCTGACCATTTGCATGTCCAAAACATGCATTATATATCAATTTTTACATCCAAGCCTTCTCTCCCAAGAAAATAATATCCTAAGCATCAAGTTTGTTACAAAATTCCATCATGATTTGCAGAAAGGGACGTTTAACAAAAAATGTTCAAAAGTTGCCAGGTGCCTCAAAAAGGTGAATTATTGCAAAAATTCACATCATTACTTCAATAGAGGGCACGTTTTTCATCCTTGGCACATGTAGACCCCTTTCCTTTCATCATTTCATCTTTTCCCTTTCCAAATTTTCCTCTGCAACTTTTGGATCTAGCATTTCACATTTTTTCACGAGCCCAAGCAAAATCCACTTTGAAACTACCTTAGATTTACAAATTGAGCTCTCAAATCGATTCCACTAAACTTTCCAGGACCAAAACGACACAAATTTGCCAAAAATTGATGAGGAATCATGTAAAATTGCATCTCCAAACATCCTAGAGCTCTAATGGTGGCCAAATTGATGAAATGCACAACTACCATTGATCTTGATCTTTCAACTTTTAATTTGAACCTTCCATGTGGAAAACTGTGATTGGAAATGAGGTGGGGAATATTTTAATATTTTATAACTTTTGGAAAAATGGAAAATTTTGACATTTTTCTCCGCCCCTCCCCTTGGAAAACAGGCCCGACTCGTGTCCCAATATGGGTCCTAACGCGAATCACAAATTGCATTCTCGCTATTTTATCTCTCCTTTGGAAAAGAGGAAATTTTCCAAATTTTCCCCACATCTCCGTATTCCCATCTTTAGCTTTTGGCACAAGTCTCAATGGAACTGCTCTTCATTTTTAAACTTTACAGTTCATTTTTCCAAAAAGGAAAAAAATTCCACATTTTCTCCGTAGGCTTGCACTTCCACCTCGACCTTGCCACATGTTGTTCTCGTGATTTTCTGCAGGGACCGTGACTCTCTTTCACGATTTTGACTTATTTTACGAAAAAGGAAAAAAGCCTCAAAGTTCTTCGATACTCTATTTCCCCGTGGAGGTTTTAAAATTAGTCCTTGGCGGGGCCACGCTTATTTTTCAGACTTTAAGTTATTTTTCCAAAAAGGCAAATTTTTCATTTTTTCTCCAGTGGAAGGTGTTCTCGTGCAAGCTTCAAATTCCTTTTTTGTTGGGGTCACGCTTACTTTTATAACTTTAACCCTTTTTAGGAAAAAAGTTTAAAAAAGTTTCAAAATCACCTGGCGACCCACTGATCAAACTTGATTTTTCAATATAGGCTTCAACTACTTTGCGAGGGTGCGCTCATTGTTAGAAACTTACTCCATTTGGCCGAAAGGTGAAATTTATAACTTTCCTCCGAGAACCCGCACCTCCACTTTTTGATCTTTTGAACAAAATTTAAATAACGCATTAACTTATTTTAGAAGGCTTGCAGCCCTTTCCAACACTTAAACTTTTTTATCCCAAAAGGGAAAAAATCTCAAACAACTCCGAAACTCTACTTCTCCATTTTTTCATTTTCAAACTTGACCTAAGCATGATATTTTTCCCAAGCGGAAATGCGGGCTTTTCTACAACTTTTTCTCCTTTTCACCAAAAATGGCAAACAAATTTCTAAGTCCTCTCACCACCTTCCTTCCCACCTTTGATGTAAACATGACATGTGTCCACCATCTAGGAATTGGTGGGACTACGCTTTGAGTTATAACTTTTACTACTTTATAAAATAAAGCCAAAAATATCCAAATTATTCCACCAATCCACCACTCTACTTTTGACTATTCAAACTTGCCACGAGTCCACCTCTGGAGCCATGCGGAGCCGCGGTTAACTTAAAAATTTATCCTTTTTCACAAAATAAAGCCATAAAAATATTTAAAGTAACCCAACAATCTGCTGGACTTGGATCTTGACTTAGAAGCTACCACATGTTCCTTTCTGATTCGTTATGGGCCTTACGCATTTTCTTTCCATTTTAACTCCTTTTCCCAAAATGCCTTGGAGCACAAAATGGACCTGCCATTGAAAAAATTTAAACATTGACACGTGTACACCTTTGGGAAAAATTAAGAAATTTTCTCTGCCACTTAAATTTTACCTAGCCAATTAGAGCTTGGCTAGGCGATGGGGCGGATTCAACTTTTTTTGCCAAAGTAGCTCAAAAATAAAAATTCACAAGATAAACTTGCCACACCACATCCAATCAAAAGAAGACATGTATCTCATCCAAAAAAGATGGCCACGTATCTTTTGAATGCCATGGATGAATTTGATGGGTAAAAGACTTCCGTCAGACCGTAAAAAACATAGAAATTTACTATTCATGCCTAAAATCCAATTTTTTCACTAAGGATGGAAAATTCGGAAACAAAACCAGGCTCCAAGAATTTTTCAACCTTGGGGATGGATTTTCAAAGGAACATAGAAGAAATTTGAACATTTTCAAACATCCACGATCGGGGAAAATAGAAAAAAAATGGCGGAGCCCGCAAATTTGAAAATTTTAGGTCAAAAATAGGGTAAACTTAGGGATTTCTTCAAAATGGGGCATGAAAATGATTTTTGCAAACAAATCATAGAATTAAAATGGAGATAAAATATTCACCTTATTAATTCAAGAGATAAAAATGTCTCAGAATACGTAGATGAAAGGAAAAATGAGGGAAAATAGGTTATATCAAAATGAGCACCAACATCATCTCTAGATCGGGGATGGTCACTTCGAGTGAGTTCCACAAGGACAAATAGAATAGAAAATGTACCAAAAAGATCCATTGGGAAACAAAGTCAACATGCAGAGAAGGAAATCATACCCAACTTCCAAAAAATGAACTGAGAAACCAACAAAACCAGGTCACCAAGGACCAGAATGAACAAAAACACAAAAGTCGAATGAAAACTAAAGACTATATACTATACAATGGTGTGCATACCTTGATTCTGTGGAATGAATCAAGGAAATGTTTCAAATGCCTACCATTAACAAGTAATTCTAGTAATTCCCAATCTAATTCTTTCAAGAAGAAGGTATCTTCATTAATTAGAATGTTAATGGAATAAGGGACCATCCATAATGCATAAAATTTACCATGCTTTCCCTTATCCTCATGTCTTCTATCCCTTACTAGCACAAGATCTCTAACACTGAAAGCCCTTGGAGTTACCTTCTTGTCAAAAAGTTTCTCAACTTTTCTTTGAATATTACATGTCTTTGGTGGAATGCCCTTCTTTCTTCATCTAGCTCAACAATCTGATTGATTCGAGCATCATATGGACTAACTTCCCAATCTTCCAGTTGTTGAACAAACTGAAATGAAGATAATTGTAAATGTAGGGATAGCAGAGCTTGTGTTCCATACACCAACTCAAATGGGCTTTTACCATTAGCTCTCTTAGCAGTTATTTTTTCAACCCAAATGGAAAATTTAAGTTGCTCACCCCACTTATTTTTTTCAGCTCCAAGGTTCTCCTAATGATCTTTTAAAATTTCTTATTATTAGACTTAGCTTGTCCATTTCCTTGAGGATTGTAGTTAGAAGCATATGTCAAGTTGATCCCATACTCTTTACACATTTCCACCAAAGGTTTAGTTCTCGAGACTCATGTCATTATCAACAACAATCTTAGCTATCACTCCAAATCTGCAGATAATATGATTCAACATGATGTCCATAACAACTTGGTGTGTTTCTTTCTTTGTGGGGATTGCTTCCACCCACTTAGTGAAGTAATCAGTGGCTACAATAATCCACTTATGGCAAGCACTGGAAGGTTATGACATCTCACCAATGAAGTAAATTCCCCATTGTTTGAATGTATCTTCAATTGATACAACTACAAAGGAAGGGAGCTTGAAGCTTTCATTCTTCTCGGAAAAATGTTGGAAGATTTCACATTTTCTAACCAACAGAGAGTTATATCCTTGAAAAAGCAGGCCACCAATAACCAACTCTCAATATTTTATGAGTTGTGACCCTTCCAAAGAAAATGTCCCCCATAAACTCCTCCATAGAGATCAACAATTATCTTTGGGGCTTCATCTTCAGTAATGCATCTTAAGAGCACTCCCTTCGGTTTCTTCCAAGATAACCCAAAATCAGAATAACATATTTTTGGGAGGCAAGATTAAGATCTCTTTTCTGATTTTTACTAAAGTATTCAGGGCAGCATAGATGTCTCGAGATAAAATATTATATCATTATATTATTCAGAACCTACAAATTTTTCAAGTACATGCACCCTTTCTTCTTCTACTTCATTCACTTTAACGGTTTGCATATTGCTCTCAGCCATAAGCTTTAGCTAGGCCTAAGCCTCTTACTAATTTCTTGGTTTGGATGTCCATGTCATACTCTTGTAGCTTTTTCACCCATTTGCACCTTTTTCTTGAGACCTCCATCTCGATAAGATATCTTTCAACATGGTGTGGGGAACATAATAAAAAACTTTAGAGCTCAAGATGTTAGGTTCGAACACCTTTGTTGCTTTCACCAAGGAAAATACTTTCTTCTCCATGATGGTGTACTTCAACTCATCTCCTTGCAATGCCTTACTAAAAAAGGAAATTGGTTTCTCATCCCCTTCATCATCCTTCTGCAATAAAACATATGCAATGGTGTTTTCTGAGGAAAAGGAGAACATTTGAAAAGGATTCTTGTAATTTGGAGCTGCCAAAACAGGTGCATGCTTTAGTGCTTCTTTGATCCCATCAAAATCCTGAATAGTAGCCTCTTCCCACTTGATAATCTGGTCTTTCTTCAGCATGCTAGTAATGGGGAGAGTCAACTTAGAAAAGTTAGATACAAATCTTCTAATGAAATTGATCTTCCCAAAGAAGGATTGGATTCCCTTCTTGGTTCTTGGAATTGGGACCTTGTTGATGGCCTCTACCCTCTCGGGATCAATCATGACACCATCCTTTGATACAATGTGACCAAGCAACTTTGCCTTCTACACTCCAAAATAGCACTTCTTGGGATTAAGTGAAATACCAAATTCTCTGCACCTTATCAACATTTTTTCCAAGTGCTACAAGTGATCATTTCTCTTCCTGAAAAATATAGTGACATCACCTTGATAAACAAAAATGAAGTCATTATTATAACCAGCAAAAGCAACATCCATTTCTCTTTGGAAGGTAGCTCCAACATTCATCACATCGAATGGGATCCTAAAATAAACATACATGCCCCAAGGGTGGTAAAGGAAGTCTTAATTCTTTCTAATTCCTTCACAACAACTTGGTTATAGCCAGAAAAACCATCCAAGGTGGACAACAATTCTCATTCAGCTACAAATTGTAGCATGTTTTCCATGTTTGGTAGAGGATAATTATCCTTCATTGATGCTCTATTCAGATTTATAAAATATACACACAACCTGATATCTCCATTATTTTTTCTAATACGAACTATGTTTGGAAACCAAGAAGAATACCTTCTTGGCTGAATGATCCCTCCATCCCTTAGCTTCCTTAAATCATCTTGCATTTTTATGGAGAGGAGTGGATTAATTAGCCTCTATTTTTATCTCGAATGTTTTTATATTAGATTCCAAAGTAATTTCATGCTGAAACAAATCCTTTGTATATGCTTTCAGTTTGGAATAAGACCAAGCCAAACAATCCTCATATTTTTCAACAATTGGACATAGGACTATTTTTCTTTCTTGTTCGATTACTTCCCAAATAGATCTTTCTTCGTTTTTCCATTGTTTCAAGGTCATGCTCTTCAACATCCCTTGAGGCTGATATATGTATGTTAATAATGCAATCAACATTATCAAAGTTTGATTGAATAGAAACCAACCCTATAGGAATGGTATTAGTTTTCAACTGAATGATATCATTTCCAAACAATGTTTCTTTTCCTTCAGCAACACACACCATCAGTTCCCAATTGATACTTTGATTAACAAACTCACCTTGGTTCTACAAAACCATTTTACTCGGGCATCATCATCAAACACTTGCCAATTTTTAATTTTGTGAGGGAAAGATGGCCTTCTTAGTACCTCAACATCATATTCAAAAAATGGGGACATTGCACAATTATCAAACCGATATATAAACACTTATAGCTTGTCTTCCATAACATTAAACTTCCTATCATGGTGCACAATATTAAATGAGTCAAAAATTTCAATCAAATCCCAAACTACATGCTTGTATTGTTTCATTCTCTAATTTTTAGTAGCATACAATTTTCTAATTTGTTTGACAATCAGTTATGAATCTCCTTTGACAATAATATCTTTTACACCATATTTCCAAGAAATTCTCAAACCTAACAATAATGCTTCATACTCTACAATATTGTTAGTGCATTCAAAGTTAAGTTTGAAAGAAAAAAAAAATTCTTCCATGCTTGGAGAAATCATAACAATACCAACACCATTTCAAAATTTAGAGAAAGCTCCATCAAGAAACAAACTCCAAGGAGATACCACTTGTTCAAGACACCTGCATTCATCAATCTTGTGTTCTTTATCATCAGCAAATCCAACAAAATTATCAGCATCAACATCAGTATACAATACTTCATAAGATGCATTGTTGGGATCTTCAATGAGGTGCAACATCTTCTTTTCTCCATACAACTTGACAAGGATGCCCTCAATTGGAATGGTGGAATAGGACATATCCATTTGAACACTTCCACCAACACTTGTATCCCAATTTCTTGATAACAATATGCCCCATTTGGATGGGCAATCAACAATAAAAACATCGTGTTTTAAGTTCTTACTTGGGTATGATGTAAGTTGGACTACCAATCCCTTAACACATCCTACAACTGGCACCTCTCTAGAGTCCATAGTAGTACATCTTCCATATGCTTTTGTCACTTTTATATCAATTTCATTCATGACCTTAGGAGGCATGACATTTCATGATGCTCTGAATCAAACATACAATTGTGCAACAGTCTGTCATTAATGATCAAATTTGTAAAAATGTATCAACATTTAATTGAAACTCAACCAAATATGTTCTCAAGTAAACCTCAGGTGCTTCTCGAATATATTCCAATGCTAGTGGTGTTTGTAGGTTTGCAATGATAGGAGGAGGAGCTTATAAAATGTTCACATTTCTGCCTTGGGTACTCTTATCTTATTTCAATCCCAAATACTCAAATGCTCTCTTCTTGTGCTCAGGAATGCTAAGCAGCTCAAAATTGGAAGAATAACTTTGATTTGACTCAAAACATGGGCAATGTCATATGGAATATACTTGGGAAAGGTAGCATTAGAAGGAAGATTGGAAAATTCATTTGCATTGGCATGAGATTCTTGGCAGTTTGGGCATGAGAAGAAGTATAGTTTTTGTTTGGGATAGAAAGGCCTTTGGCGTAGATGTATCCTTATTAGGAGATTCTCTAGGGATACTTGTAAGAAATGGAGTTTTAGGTTTGGCTTGAGGCCCTGCTCCTTTGACAACTTTACTTCTTGTATTATAATCCTTTTCTTGAGCAACAACAATGTTCATCAATAACTACATATCCTCCTCCAAAGGGATTCCTCCATCATACTTCTTTATCATTAAAGCTCTTAAGTACTCAAAGTCATTATTAGGTATTTTAAAATATTGTACCAAATTTATTTCAAAAGTATGAGGAGGAAGAAGTGGTATCCAATGGATGCAATCCCAAAAATTAGCAGCAATTTGAGCACTTATCAATTCAGTTGAAGTTTCTCCTTGTTGTGAGCTTGTAGAGCAAACCATCATGAAAAACAATCATCAATATCATTATCATCTTCTTATACTTCTTTCTGATCTACTTCACATGGAGGATGGGGCAAGAAACATCTATCACACCAATTAATCTCGTTGGCTTCATCAGTAGTGGCAACCCTGACAGTTAGAGGATCAGGCACCATTTTATTTTCCCTAGATTGGGGATGTCTATTTGTAGATCTCATGCATCCTTTAACTCTATCCTCATATCTCTTCTCATTTATAGGATGGTTTGCAAATATGTCTTGGCTTAGTTTCTTGTGTTGACCTTAAGAACTTTTTCCAATTCCCTTCTCTACTTGGGCCAACTTGTATGAGATTTCTTTGACAACCCTCTACCAAATATTTTACAACTTCTTTCAATTCAGCAGCCTTACTTGCTTGAGGCTTCTCTTGGTTTTTCAATTTTACACCATCCCTCTTAGGAAGTTTTCCAATTGCTTTGATATTGTTCTCAATTTGCAGAGACATGGTAAAGTATTGCCTCAAAGTTCTAGGGTTTTTATCCCTCAAATAGTATGCAACATTCTTGTCAAATGCATCAGCATACTTTATAAGACCAAATTCATCACATGGCATTAAGTTTATAGGAAACCTTCTCAAGGTCTTGTTGAATCTTGTATTAAAATCATGGACTGATTCATTAGGGTTATTCTTAATATTCTCAAATTCTGACAAAAGAATCCTAGGGTTTGTTTTATCACCATACTATAGTCTAAAAGCATTCTTCATTTCAGTCCAAGAATCAATAGATTTATCTTGTAAATATTTATATGAGGCCCTTGCATCCTCCTCTAATGTCTGAATAAACAATTTGATATATATATCCTTAAATTAAATCTCAAAGTCCTCCATCATGTTAACAAAAATCTTAAGGTGTTGATCACCAGTTATAGCATTATTTCCTTGGAACTTAGGTAATCTATTTCTTACATCTTGTGGAACAACATTTGGATAACCATCCATTCCTCTAAAATTGATAGGAATAAAGGTATTAAAAAAAATGGAGGTCTAGGTGGGGGCTGAGCCATATTGTTTTGTTGAGGTGAGTTTGTAGGAGGTGTAAGATGATGAGTACTGAGGGGTCTATGGGGAATAAAAATTTAATTTTCAAAATGAATATCCCCTATAGGATCAGCTTCTTGGCAAACCCTAGCATATTTGGAAAATATTGGGGCAGAATGAGAAGATTTTTTTCAAAGATAAATGAAGATCCCTCACCGGATGGAGAATTTAATTCAACAAAAAGACTACCTAATTCAGATTCACTTGAGGAAGAACTACAATGTTCAATGATAGGCCGATCACTTTCAAGTTCAACAATGGAGATCTCTTTTCTTGGTGCTTGATCTCTAACAACTTTCCAAATTCTTCTTCCCTCAAAATTTGATTTTCTAAAATCTTGAAACAACCTCCTAGCAGGGTCTTTAACGAAGATAGATATTCTTCCTTCCAGCTTTGCAAACATTAGTAAAAAAATTTCAATTGGCAGAGGTTAAGACATTGTCATTTATAAAAATCAAATCAACATGGATTCGCCACTAAGGATTTTCACCCTAGTTGTGCAAATGCACTAAAATAATCTATCAAATGTCTGTTAGCACTAAAAATCATGCAAATATTTACAAATCAGACCTTCCTTCACCCAAATTTATCAATGGTGAGGAAAAATTATTACAATAAGTGTTGGAAAATTGGAAATACTACACATAAAACTTATAAATTTGTTTAATCCTTACAGATATGATCAGAGAATGATGTTTACAAAATATATTTGCACATAGAACTACAAGAAACATTACTAGGGTTTGGAAAACTTTAAATTCTTCAAAGAGTCCCTTAAAATTTAAATCGAAGCTTGTTGGTACCCAAAAATAATCCTTCTTCAATAACCGAGAAACATCTAGGATTGAACAAGATACTCAGAGATAGATAAATAATTGTGTGTCGTTTTGTAGCTAGGGAAGAAATTTATCTGACTTTTTAGCACTCAGGATTTGAAAGAAGTGGGTAACACCTTAAAAGGATGTGATCTTATCCTAACTATTTTAGGTTGTGCCTTTCAACCAAGGTAAGAGAACCTATTTTGTAACCTCTGTTATTGAAGGAGATATAAATATCCTTCTTTTTCATAAAGTTTATAGGAAGACCTTGGGAAAATATGATCAACACACCAAATACAACTCTCACGAGTTGTCACTTCAATAATATGGAGATATTTTCAACACAAGGATAAGGTTACTAAAGACATTTGGAATCTTGATATGTTTCTGCATACTTTGACTGTGGGATTTTGTATTTTGGTTGATATATAAGGAAAATCAGGGGTAGTTCAGGGTAGGATTGGTTATTTGAATAATTTCTTGGAGGGAGATTAACACTTGATAAATTGAACTCATGAGATCTTTGAGAAACTTCACAACAATGAAAAACTCAACAACATAAATCTTCAAAATAGTTAAAACACTCCTTCAACCGTAAAGGTGCACATAAATGGAGGCCCATATTTTCACATTTTCACACAATCTTTGAGATTATATCACAAAGGCTCAAGTTAGAAGACTCAATTTAACATTATCAATCTCTTTTTTACCACAGCTACTACAAGACACCCAAATACTTACAAGCAATATCTGTCAATAAATGAAGGTAAATTTGTTTTAAATTTGTTTATTTCACTATGATCGATGAAGGCTCTTTTGATAAATGAAATTGAAATTCCACCAAACTATGATAGGGATTATATCTCATGTGATTCACAAAGATTCTAATGTAAGATTGCAATAGAACAAGAAAAACTACTTGCAAACATTCTAAAATGAAATAAATAGAAAATTGCCAAAGATTTAACACATGTTAATTCAAGATTTATCATATTCATCAAAAGGAGAGTTATTTTAAACAATATCAGATCTTTTGATTACTATACACTTGTAACAAACTCAACATGATTAAAACCTAACACATAATAAATTAACTCGGTTTCCCAGATGGCTCCTCGAAGATGGCGTTTTCTAAAAATTTCATCATGAAATTTAACCCCCAAACATTTGCATGTCCAAAAATGCATTATATATCATTTTTTACATCCAAACCTTCTCTCCCAAGAGAAGAATATACTAAGCATCAAGTTTGTTACAAAATTTCATCATGATTTGTAGAAAGGAGTTTTACTAGATAAATGTTCAAAAGTTGCCAGGTGCCTCAAAAGGTGAATTATTGCAAAAATTCACATCATTACTTCAATAGAAGGCTCATTTTTCATCCTTGCACATGGACACCCCTTTCCTTTAATTAATTCATCTTTCCCTTTCAAAAGTTTCCTCTGAACTTTTCATCTAGCATTTCATGTTTTTTCACGAGCTCGAGCAAAAATCCACTTTGAAAGTACCTTAGATTTACAAATTGAGATCTCAAATCGATTCCACTAAACTTTATAGACCAAAAAACACAAATTTGCCAAAAATTTGATGAGGAATGATGCAAAAATTGCAAAAAACATCCTAGAGCTCCAATGGTGGCCAAATTGTTGAAATGCATAGCTACCGTTGATCTTGATCTTTCAACTTTTAATCTAAGCCTTCCACATGGAAAACTATGATTGGAAATGGGCTTGGGGGCATTTTTTAATATTTCATAACTTTTGGAAAAATGGAAAAATTTGACATTTTTCTCTACCCCTCCGCCCTAGGAAAACAGGCTTGAGACATGTTCCAAAGTGGGTCCTAGTGGAATCATGGCTTGATTATGCTATTTTACCTCTTTTTGGATTTTTTTATTACAAATTTTCCTCGCAGCTCCGCATTCCCGCATTTAGATTTTGGTGCAAGTCTTAGTGGAACTGTGCTTCATTTTAAAACTTTACACTTCAATTTTCCAAAAAGGAAAAAATTCCAAATTTTCTCCCTGGGCCCATAGTTCCGTCTTTGACCTTGCCACATGTTCTTCTCGTGATACACTCATGGGGACCATATCTTTCATGATTTTAACTTATTTTTCCAAAAAAGAAAAAAACCTCAAAGTTCTCTAATGCTCTGTCTTCCCACGCAGTTTTAAAATTAGTCCCTTGTGGGCCGCGCTTATTTTTAAGACTTTAACTTATTTTACCAAAAAGGAAAAAAATTCATTTTTCTCCCGTGACCCACGTAAGATTCAAATGCCCTTTTTTAGGGCCATGCTTAATTTTATAACTTTAACCCTTTTTAGGAAAAAAGTCAAAAAATTTCAAAATCTCCCAATGACCCGCTGATCCAACTTGCTTTTTCAATATAGGCTTCAACTACTTTGTGGGGTGTTTTTTTTAGAAACTTACTCCATTTGGCCAAAAGGTAAAATTGGCAACTTTCCTCCGAGAACCCGCACTTCCACTTTTTGATCTTTTGAACAAAATTTGAAGAAGGCATTAACTTATTTTAGTGGGCTTGTGGCCCTTTCCAACACTTTAAATTTTTTATCCCAAAAGGTAAAAAAGCTAAAACAACTCCGAAACTCTGCTTCTCCATTTTTTTGTTTTCAAAGTTGACCTAAGCATGATATTTTTCCCTGGTGGAAATGCGGGATTTTCTCCAACTTTTTCTCCTTTTCACCAAAAAGGAAAAAAAAATCTAAGTCCTCTCGCCATCCTTCCTTCTTTCCTTTTATGTAAACATGACACATGTTCACCATCCAGGGCATTGGTGGGACTACGCTTCATTTTATAACTTTTACTAGTTTATAAAATAAACCCAAAAATATCCAAAGTATTCCGCCAATCTGTTACTTTGCCTTTGAATATTCAAACCTACTACGTGTCTACCTTTGGATCCTTGTGGAGCCATAGTTAACTTTAAAACTTTATCCCTTTTCAAAAATAAAGTCAAAAAACTTTAAAGTAACCCGACAATCTACCACTTGGATCATGACTTAGAAGCTTCCATGTGTTCCTTTCTCGATTCATTCCGGGCCTTCAACATTTTCTTTACATTTTAACTCCTTTTCCAAAATTCCTTAGAGCACAAAAAGGACCCACCTTTCAACAATTTCTCAACATGTGACACGTGTACACCTTCGGGAAAAATTAAGAAATTTTCTTCGCCACTTGAATTTTACCTTGTCAATCGTAGCTTGGTAGGGCGATGGGGTGAATTTTTTTTTTTCCAAAGTAGCGAAAAAGAACAAGTTCACAAGATAAACCCTCCATGCCACATCTAATCAAAAGAAGACACGTAATCATCATTAGAACCAATCATAACATCACGGAGCTATGGGATCTAAATTTCCGTTTTACCAAAAGGCCAAAAAGTGATAAGTTCGAAGCATTTTCCCACCGTCCCTCAACCAAAAAAATATGGCCACATATCTATTGAATTCTAAGGAAGAATTTGAATGGTTAAAGATGCCCGTCAGACTGTCAAAAACAAATAAATTTACCATTCATGCCCAGAATATGATTTTTCACTAAGGATGGAAAATTTGGAAACAAAACCATGCTCCAAGCATTTTTCAACCACGGGGATGGATTTTCAAAGGCATAGAGAATAAATTTGAACATTTTTGAACATCCAAGATTGGGGAAAATAGAAAAAAATTGAGCTTAGATTTGAAAAATTTAAGGAAAATACAAGGAAAACTTGGGGATTTCTCTAAAATGGGGCATGACAAATGATTTTTGCAAAAAATCATGACATTCAAATGGAGATAAAATTTTCACCTTATCAATTCGAGAGATAAAAATGTCTCAAAATACAAAGATCAAAGGAAAAATTAGGGAAAATGGTGCTAGATCAAAATGAGCAAGAACACCATCCACTGAAAGTGGGAAATTTTACAAAAGGGAAGAACTACAGAGAACTTCGAATTTGGTCTTCAACATAGCTCCAAAAATAGTAACTAGAGAGCTCCACCTTATTTCCAATTTGATCACAATAAACAAGGGGGAGAGGCAATTCTCTCCACCCAACAAAGAATTCCAATGAAGAGGAGAACTCATTTCCTCATTGGCCCTCGAGCCCTAACCACATTACAATAAAGGATGGATTCAACTCATGGCAACAAATCAAGCTTCCACACTCACAAAAAATATTTCACATTAAAAACATAGTCCAAAAATAATACATTTTTAGTCCCAAAAAGGAAAACAACAAAATATACAAGGCCTCATCACACAAAATCCAAAACAACAAGATCTATGGGGAAGCTAATTACACCTCCCAATGGGTAAATGTCTATCCACCTTAAAAACCTACCAATATATTCATCTCAAAACCCCTACAAACTCTTATGCCTCCCCAAAGTACCTCTTATACCTCACATTCTCTTATGCCTCCCCAATACTCTTATGGCACCCCATAACAAGTAAGAAATGCAAGATATTAATTTTACAAGGTGCAACGCAATCCAGAACTCCCTCTACAAAATAACTCTTATTCTTCACCACAAAATATCCCCATAGTCTTCTCCTACACCACACCTAGGAAATCTACCCAACCAACCAACAAACATACCAAAACATTAAAAATATTCACATATGCACAATATAGAAAATAAATATTTTTACAAGAGTCAAGCTCCTACCTCTCCATGATAGAGCTTGATCCAAAAGTTCAACAACAAGCTTTTTCCAATCCAAATAGTCCAAAATCTCCAACAATCCACAAGCATTCAAAAATCTCTAACTCTCTCCAATTGCAAGAGCACTAAATCAAAATGAAGTAACCAAAATGAAGTAACCCCAAACAAGCCAAAAGAATTTGAATAAATAGAAAAAGGAAGAGAGGAGGATGAGATGGCTCCATGTAGGATGCCACATCACACATCCTCAACTCCACCTCACAAGTCAACTTCAAACTACAAGGCATAATAAATAAGTGGGTGAATAAAATGACATTTTTACTTACACAATCCAAGCCCACACCCCTTAAGGACCAAAATAAATTTCATGTAAGAAAGTGCAATAAAAGTTACAACTTCACTTCCAAAAATACATCATGAAGCCCGATTTTAACTTCCTAACCCATAGGTAAGTTTGGTGTAAGAATTTAAGAGGTGTGGGAAAAGTTTAACTTGTCCCACAAGCCTCCAAAATCAGCCCCTAAGGATAGATCCTAATTTTAAAAGGAAGGTGGAGTGTTTCACACTCAAGTTTACTTACACAGAACTTACACATCACTTACAAAAATTAATACAAGAGCCATTAAATCTAATAAATACATTCTTATGACTCATTTTAATTAATTTAACAACATGATTACTCCCAAATCTAGACACAATTTTATTAAATTAAAAATAAGTTACATCACTAAATAAATACATACTAAAATTAAACAAAGGAACCAAATAAAAGAATACACATAACCCCTTGGTCACATTTGAAGGTGATCCCCCATAGGAACTCCTAACAACAAAACAACATACAAAAATAATCAAACATGTTTCCACAATGACCCTTCTTGAATTCATCTAGGATTCCAATGTGGTTGGTCTCCAATCCCCCGATGTTTGTTGTGACATGTTTACCTACAAAACATAAATACCTCCTTCAGCCTTGTGGCCGCATCAAAACATCCAAAATAAATATAAAATATAACTTCCAAAATCATCTATGTATAAATCAAAACATCATCCAAGCAAGTAACAATATCATATACAATTTCATCAACAACTATATGATTATCAAATTAATTCAATTCTCTATGTCTACTCAATATGACGAAATATCACATGTCTGAAAAACATATATAAATATACCATGTTAATCAGTATATCATCATCAATATAAAATGTCTCTAATAATCCACATACATTATATATGAATCAAAGTCAACAACAATCCATGCTCTAACATCTAACATCATGCTAAATCAAAAGTTACAATAATATCCATGAGTCTAGTCAATAATGTCATAATCAATAATAAAAGGTGTCGAAGGAAATTGGGCACTACATCCCCCTCCCCTTAGACTTGACTTCCTCCTAGAAGTCACTAGAAAAGGTGTAGAAACTGAACTCGTAACAAAGTAGCATCCTCTCTCGTTATGTTTATGGAGCCTATTTTCATGTTAGAGTGTGGTACACCTTCCAAGTGTTACACTCGGTATTTTTATGGCGGTCCCATGGTTTATTAACCTATCGGTAATGGGTAACCATTATGGGCTGTTTTTGGGTGCATTGTTTTTCAAGTACCCATTGTTTTGATACCCATGGTTTTTTTCCATGGTTTTGATACCCATGGTTTTGTATCAAACTGCTTAAGCAATTGTCTATTTATATGGTCTTATGCATATGATACATAGACAAGAAAATGTATTGTAGATGTGTTTTGAATTCGGTGTGAATTCTATAGAGTTTGTTGAGCATAGATCCAAACAAATATGGGTATTTTATTGAGAGAGTGGAGGCTTGTAACAAAATATGAGCAAGTGATTCTTGGTGGACGTAGCCCAAATTGGATGAACCACCTTAAATCTTGTCTCTCTATGTTGTGTTATTTATCCCGCACTTTTATTTGAGATCTCGTAATATTTTCTACATATTAGTTTGTATCATGTTGCGATTCTATAAGGGATTATTCTACATATTTTATCTCTTATTTCCTAACACTCCCATGTATCCATAGTCTCATCATATATGCCCACTACACTCAAACCTAGTCAATCCCTCTTCCTTGAAGCCCCGTGGTCCTATGGTCTATAATGTAAATGGTCTCCACCATCACCTCCCCATAATCCCGCACCCGTAATGAGGTTTAATCCAACACATAAGAAGGATATGAAATATATCTCCTAAGTACTAAAACATGAAACACATCATGGATGTAAGACAAGCTAGGTGACAATGCTAGATAGTAGGCCAAAGGATTGATATGCTCCAATATCTCAAAAAGACCCACGAATCTAGGTGATAACTTAGAACCTTTTCCATAACGGATAGGGATCTTATGTGTCCTGACACTAAGGAACACATTCATGCCCACATCAAAACTACAGTCAGTCCTATGCTGATCTACATACTTCTTATGTCTTTCCCGTGCCTTCTGCAATCTCTGTCTGATCATAACCACCTACTACTCCATGTTCTATAGTAAAGCTGGTCCAAGAGAAACCCTGTCCTCTAACCTATCCAACCTAAGAGGTGTCCTGCATTCTCTACCATACAATTATTAGAAAGGAGCCTTGCCTATCAACTTAAAACTATTATTGTAGGAAAACTCCACCAAGTATAGGTACTCCTCCCATCTCGACTGATGATCCATAACATACATCCTAAGAATGTCCTCTAAGATCTAATTCACCCACTCAGTATATCCATTTGTCTCAAGGTGATATGTTGTGCTGCAATTGATCCTCATCCCGAGGTCATATTGTATGATAGTCCAAAAGTGCAGAGTATACATCGTGGTCATAAATAATCTTACATGGAATCCAGTGCATCGACAATCTCATCTAGATATACCCATGTCACTACACTAGTTGTATAAGTGGTCTTCATTGGAGAAAAATGAGCCACTTTTGTCAATTTATCCACTGTGACCATGATGGCATCATGGTGGTATCTTGACATCGATATCCCAACAATGAAGTCCATGGAAATGGTGTCCACTTTGACTCTGGTATTTCATGAGGAAAGAGAAGGATAGCTAGATGTTGATTCTCGACCTTCACTTTCTAGCACTCTAAACAACATGACACAAACTAAGCCATGTCTCTATGAAATCCCTCCAATGATACAACTGTCTCAAAGTGGCATGCATTTTATTCACCCTAGGATGGGCTGAATAGGGTGCACGATGTGCCTCACTCGAATATCCCGTCTCAAGTGTCTCTCTCTGGGAACATAAATCCAGCCTCTATGCCTCGAAGGCAATCTTCCTCTAATGAAGAACCATTAAAATTCCCCTCAAGGGGTCTCTGAGACTCAATCTCTACTCTAGCTACAATGTAGAAGCTGTTGTAGATTCCTCGCTCCACAAATCTCTTCCCACCAAGTGGCCATAATCACATGTCTCTGTCACGAGAGCATCTACAACCACATTATCTTTCCCCTTCACATGATCTATCTTCATATCATACTCAAAAAGAAACTCCATATAATACCACTCACGAGCATTAAGATTGGGCTACGTGAAGAGGTGATGAAGACTTAAGTGATCAATCTTGAGTGTGAATCTATGGCCAAGAAGTAAGTGTCTCCAATGAACTAACACATGAAAAACTACCATAAGCTCAAGATCATGAGTCAGATAATTGAGCTCATAATATTTGAGTTTGCAAGACTCAAAATAAACTACTCTTCCCTCCTACATCAACACTCCCCAACTCCTACCAAAGAAGCATCCATGCATACAAAAACTCACCATGTGGATCCGAAACTAAGAATAGGTTCTGTAATGAGGCATTCCTTCAATGTCCTAAAGGCCTACTCTCATCTATCTAACCAAAAAAACTTCTTCCCTTTCCACTGAATGGAAGTGATGGGGTGTGCAACTTGAGAGAAGTCTTGAACAAATCTCCTATAATATCCTATTAAGCTCATGAAACTCGCGCACCTCTTTCACAAAAGAGGGGTTCTAGCCAATCAAAAGTAGCTCGATCTTGGAAGGATCAACTTTGATACCTTCCCCAGAAATGATGTGGCCCAAATACGACACCTCTGTCTAAAAGAATGCACACTTCTCCAACTTCTCATAAATTTACCGCTCACGAAGACACTCAAGAACTTGAAAAGGTTTCCCTCATGCTCCTCACACGTACATGAGTAAATCAAAATTTCATCAAGGAAGATGAGCACGAAGTGATCCAAGAAATTCCTTAACACCCCATTCATCAAACCAAATGCCACAACTATGAACTCATAGTGTCCATATCTCATACAAAAGGAAGTCTTATGAATATCTACCTCCGTAATCCTCAGCTGAAGATAACCTGACTTAAGATCTATCTTAGAGAAAATTGTGTCCCCTTTCACTTAATCAAACAAATCATTAATGCACGGAAGGGGGTAAAGATTATTGATCATTACTTTGTTCATATGGGGGTAATCAATACACAATCACATAATTTCGTCCTTCTTCTTTACAAAATTCACCACTGCACCCCAAGGGGATACACTAGGATGGATTAGGCCATTCTGAACAAGTCCCTCTAGCACAACTTAAGCTCGTAGAAATCCAAGGTAGTCATCTGATAAGGTGCTTGTGAGATAGGCTCTTCTCCCGAAACCAGATCTATGTTAAGATCTATCTCACATGGGGGTGGTAACCCCGTAGCTCTCCTGGAAATACATCCGAAAACTCTCTCAAGATGGGATGGTAAACAAGCGATGGTCCACTAGACTCATCCTCTGATCAATCACTAATAATACTAGAATACATCTAGTAACCCCGTCGTACACACTACTTAAGCTATTGTTTTCGTGTAAATGTACAATGACTAAATTGGAAGTTTCCAATCACGACAACTATACCCTTATGCTGAAATTTTAATGTTTTATCATTCCTAGGAAACTGCGGCTCTGTCTAGTAATTCCAAATGACCTCGCAACAAAATTTATAACATCCCCTTAGGTGATTTAGGGAATTCCATTCATACCCCCTCTGTGATTTTAGAAGTTCAATGAAAATGCATATTTTGGGCAGTCATATGGAAGGGCTATCGCTGTCCTTCCCGGGATTGATCATCCCTGAGAAGATGTTATCCAAAATTCACCCCTCGAGGTAATTTTGATAACATGCATCAAATTCTTCAGTCCCAAGCAAGTAGATTGATTCAAGGCCTGAAATTATGTTTTTGGGGCCCCTCAGCTTCTCTCTAACTCTCCCATCTAATAAAAATCCCAACGAGTTAGAAAAAATGGAAAAAATGCAAAAAATAAGGTCGCAGGATTGTTTTAAAGCATTTCGGGTTTGAAGGGTGTGGATCGTACCAGTGCAGGTCATACCGAGGTTCATCGTACCAATTTTGGGATGAAAAAAGGAAGAAAATTGGCTATGTCAGACATTTTTTGTCCCAGGCGTCCACGGATAGTCTGGGACGTTAGGACGCGAAAAGGTGAAATGGCCATAGGCAATAAAAATCGTCAAGATGTTTGTTTCGCGAGGTTTGGGACAGCCAGGAAAAAAGTATACGCGGGAAGAGAATCAGCCAATTTGCCACAAGGAGGATTGAATCGTGCAAAGGTGGAGATTTTTTTCCTCGGGGCACTGGGACAAAAAATGTACGGGCACAGGACGCGAGGGGACGTGAAAAGGTGAAAAGGCCGCAAAAGGGGGCAAGGAAGCCCGAATCGGGCCGACTGATGGAGAATTCATCCAGACAAACGGAAAAAATTATGTGCATGATTTCTTATTTTTAATGAGGGTATATATATTTAAATAAAAGAAACATATTTCACCCTCAAGGTAATTTTGATAACATACATCAAATTCATTTAGTCATCAAAAATAGATTGAGTCAGTGGCAAAGAATTAATGTTTCTAGACCCTCATATTTTTCTAACTCCCCCCCAAGTGAAGAGAGCAATTCAAATTTTGAAAAATTTCAAAAAAATCGCAGAAAATCACGTAACCTAGTCCGTTGCATTTGGGAATGGGACAAAAAGGCTCCATCGGCCCTGACACAAAAATTCAAGAAATTCTTGATTTGATGAGAAATCAGGGGGATTTTTAATAAAACTTGGCGGGTTCAACTAAAAGAGAAAAATTTTATTTGGAGTGTCGTTTGGGAGTGCAATTAAAAAAAGAGTCAACCGGTCATCACTCTTCAAGGCAGCCCGCACCTGGGACGCTCCAAAAAGACGCGAACTGGGGAGCCTTTTCCTTTCAAGTAATATAAAATTATTTAATTCCATTTAATTCCTTAACACCAAAACCAAAAGGGACAAAGGGACGCCGCGGAAAAATGGCCAAAGGCGAGGAGAAAAAGTCAACATTTGACCTTCCTTTCCTCCGAGCTTTTGGACTTTCTCGAACTCTTTCCTCTTTTTTTAGATATCTTTAAATAAAGGAGTGTTCGGATCATGAATGTCATAAGGAGGTAGTTTTGTAGCAAACCTCTGCCCAAAAATTGCCCGCACTCGTATTAACTTTTGCATTTCTCAACGAAATCGCACAAAATTTGTACTTTGGAATCATGGCCCTTGTTGTGGACTCCAGATGGTGATCAGAAATTTATTGATTTTAAGGAAACGTGGCAAATTCGTAATTTGATTGAATTTATTTGGTATATCGGGAAGCAATAAAATATAAGTCATCATTCTTCCTCTGCTATTTTTTCTTGCATTATTCTTGCCCCTTCAACCTTGATTACAAGAATATTGTGTCTATTATTATGTTCTTGCAAGAATCCATTATCATTGTGTATGTTTGAGATATTGTTGTGAATGCATTTTGCTAGATTATGGAGAACCGTCATCACCCTTCTAGTGTGCGCTTTTTCAGTATCTCACACATTTGAAGACTACTTTCACACTCTCCTTTCTGGTGTGTCACCACTTTAGTGTAGGATTTCATTTTATGCATTATCTCTCCCTAGTCCCTTGGAAATTTAAATTAGAATAGTTATTTTCCCTTGCATTAGAGTAGATTGTGGCAGGTAGTTTAGGAGAAAGAACCAACTTTCTCTCTGGAGGTCTATCTCAAGTAGCGAGTCCCAAAACTGGGAGATAGTACCCATGTTATCCAATCACACCATGAGTTTAAGTATATGCACTCGTATTAACATAGGGGTGTTGTGATTCGCTTGATAACAAGTAGAATGGAAGGGAAATATTCAACACGGAGGTGAATGAAATACCTTAGAATATCAAGGAAATGATTTTGGAAGGTTTGGAGACTTGGAGCATTCTGAGTGGAAAATAGGGTTCACAAGCCTCATAGTACATAGGCCTAAAACAGCTGTTGGGCTTCAAAAGAAGATTTGGATAGCTCCAATGGAGTTGGAAGTAAAAAAAAATCTTTGAAAAGAGGAATCCAAGACCTACATGATGGTTAAATAATATGTTTCACAAAACCTTGGTGCATATGATTGGTAGATAGGTTTTCTTAGGCACAAGTGGAGTCCCACATCAAAAATCAAATTTTTCATGGACCATATTGTGTAATAAAGACATTATACCACCATAATTGGATTCAAAATGCCATTTAAACTTAGGATAATATACAATTTCACCAAGACATTCCACCGGAGCTCAAGTTATCTTCACTCCAAGTTACACTCTCAAAGGAAGTTAAGGACTTAGTCATTTTTTCGAGAGGACACGTGTTAGCACCAGAGCTTGGTGGGATTTCATGTCCCGAAATCCCGAGGTAAGGTAAATCAGCCATTTGAAAATTCTCCCATCCCCCATGTGACCTATGGGACCTTGATATGACCTCCATACTTGCAGTTCAGTCCCTAGGTGTTTATTTGGAGCATGCATTCCTTGTCATTGGATCGAGCACCACATGTCAGCTCTAGGACTAGCATGGAATTTTATGTCCCTTATGCACCTAAGGTGGGGGAAATCATACCTTGAAAAATGCACCCAACCCATATGAGTAGTCTTTTAAACACCCACGTGACCACCGTTTAGCCCCTAGGTGCTTATTTGGAGCATGCATTCCCTGCCGTTGGATCAAATGCCACATGTCATTCTCTTGACCACCATGGAATTTTACCAAGCCCTAATTGTGCATATATTTTTAAAAATTCAAAGAGCCATTTTTTCCCGCTTCTAACTTCTAATAGTTATATATGTATTCCATTCCTCCATTCTTCCTCTGCAACATTATACTATCATCACTCCACCATTGCAAATGCTCAAAAAAGATCAACCCAAACATTGAAAAAAATCCCCACATAAATGTTCGGTATCACACAAGGATTTTTCATCAAAACGAGAAGGAGAAATGAAGAACAAGAGGAAGAAAACATTAAAAATGTCCATAGCCTAAAAACAAAGATTTGAAGAAATATTGCAAGTCGGTGCATGAAACAATGAACCATCTATTTCAATTCATTCCTCTATCTAAGACCATAAAAATTCACCTTCATACTCCCCTTGTGCGAGAGAGCATCTACAACAAAGAAATCTCATTTCCGTCTCAACAAAGAAAGAAGTGGGATTTCCCATCAAACCGGTTACCAGATTAAAGTAAGATCACACGTGAAGCACCAAAAGAAAAAACCCACATAAAAAATATAATTTTATTCACAAACAGAGGAGAAAACCAGACCTATAATTTCAAGGTCCATTAATGGCTGCCATACCCAGAAGCACTACCAGGTCTAAAAATTAAAACTTTAAAATCTCCTGGACTATTAAGTGGGCGGGTCCAAAATTTTAGAGGGAGGATATTGGGAAAAACCCATATCAAAATACATCATTCCATGTCAATCCGAATCCAAGAAGAAAAATTCTAAAAATAACAGGTCTACTACATAGGAATTGTTATTTTGTGAAAGTCGACAACAGAAGAACCTGTGAAGGAGACAAAGACATTAAAGTTTTAATACAACAGAAAATTTACCCAAAAGGACATTTTTGGAACTTACTAAAAATAGTAAGTGGGCCCTTGAGCTCTTGCTAAAAAAGAAATATGATCCAGAAGGAACAAGGAACATAGGGAGAATGAGGAAAACTAAGCCACAAAATCCATTTGAAGATCGGGGACTTACTTTTCAACGAAATGGATAGGTCATAAGCCGACACAACCCTTTATCTGTGAGTAGTATGTGTAAGATAGTGATGTCTTGTACATGGAACTGAATGACCTTAAGAATCGCATGGCCTCCAAGGACCGAAGGATGATTGAATACCACATATTCACAAGTGTCTTGTTCACATTGTGCGGACAACCAATGTTTGTGCAAAGTCTCAAGCTAGTCCTAGCCTACTCTTTCCACTACAAGCACAAGATGTTAACCATCCGAGATGACAATGGTATAATGATAGTATCATTAACCCTAGACCATTTCAATCTCTTTGCAGATACTGACATCCCCTAACATGGTTGTCATTTCCAAGGAAATGACCATGCACGATTGGGAGACAATGGATTCATATGTCCAAGGGGTAGCGCTCGAATCATGGTTGAAAACTAGAAGAAATCCTTCCAGGATTCCTAAGAATCTACCAAGGTGTGAGTTCCGAGAAGGGTATTCTGATGTCATCACTCTCCTCAGTAGAGTAATGGGTGAATCAAGCATGAGAGACTTCCAAGACTGGATGGGCCTTTACATCCTGACATTGATAGAATGGAAGAAGAGAATTGACTGGGGTCAGATCATCAATGACAATCTCCATCTGCAACTACTCCAAGTACCCGTGACAGAGAATTTCCACATAACTTCTTATCTAGTTTATCTCCTTGCAAGCTCATGATCATTCAGGGGATTAGATCTCATGGAGAACATTGCTTCCAAGTTACCAAAGATTCGAGAAACTTCCATGGTTGATAATGGAGGAGAGAAATATACATTTTTCCCTCGTGAACGATGCGTAATCATTACAAACAACATCACAATTATCAACCATGGATCTTGAAGCCAGGGTGTCACCAAAAGTGGAATCCCTGATTAAGGAATATGGCTCGTACTTCATACAATTCTCAACATTGTCGTATGGGTACGAGTCACTAGCTTCACCAAGCTCCACTAAAACTACCTAAGTACCTAAGTGACCAAATTGTATTGTTTAAACTCTATAGGCAGATCACCTAAGTAAATAAAAATCTTAGAAGTAAGAGAAAGAAATTTATTCCATTCCCTATATCTCTAGGGGAATTCATGTGTAAAAGCTCAAATGACACATCTCACTTGGAGACCACTTTCACACATTTGACTTTGCATTCCTACATTATCAGGCCCAACTTTGACATCCAAGAAAGTCTTGACTTGTTCTATGTCCTAGAATTACAACATGAGCCACAAGTTGAGGACTACTGGGCTAATTGTATTGACGATTTTGAAGTACATAAAAAGATCACATGAGGATGAAAACCAGTGAGATGAAGAAATTCAAGTTCTCTTGGTATGAAGACATCTTACATGATGACGAGATAGAGAGATGTATGATCCCGAGTATGCACCGGTCAAGATGTCCCCAATACCCCACCTCAACTAGAATGTTCATGAATCGGGATATACTTTGGAGTGAACTAAAAGGTGGTGAGGAGAATTAGGAACTGGTTTCAAAAGAAGAGAGCTATGATCATTCGGTCACGAGGAATTTCTCCAAGCCAAAAGCAAGCTTCACATCATTTGTCACCAAAAGTGGTAGAGATAACTTCAAGCTCTAAACACTCTAGATCAAGTTCAAAAAGGAAGGCCACGGAATTGAAAACTTCTCCCCATGAGAAGAAATCCAAGAAATTCATGGGAGAAAATTATTCACTGGCGTCTCCGTAAGAGGAAGACATGATCCCAATAAAGTAGATAGAAAATCCAACAGCAGATGCACAAGTGAACAAGGAGTATATGAATCATGATCCAGTATTCGAGCCACTACAAGAGGTCTCTCATGTTGTTGATTCCAACACTCCTCTCATTCAGGAATCACCTCCTCCATCAGAACAAATAATGGTTGATGCACCCGTCATTGAGCTTGAATCCAGCTAGATTTTTCCATGGATGTGGGAAATGATCATCCTCGAAAGTCACACTGTGAAACAAGTAGTATCCCCTGATATATCAACAATTGTCTCATTAGCTAAATAAATATGGTCAAGAAAGATCACACAGACAACATCACAATTCTATAGTGGGAAGATAGGTAATCATTACATTCAAGTAGCTCGGAGAAAAGTAATCAAGTTGGTGGATGAGATGACACCAACCAACTATGAGATGAGCACGATCCAATTGGTACCATCTACTCACAAGGGAGATTTGCACATAATCTAACAATATTCTACTCACATGGTGGTAAGGAATAAAGAATATAAAGAGAATATTGAGGTACTAGAGAAACAAGTATGAACTATTTCATCTTATGTGCAACACCGTGGAACCAAGCACTATAAAACTTCCTATTGAGAAATTGGTACCCATCAGTAGCTTCGATCTGGAATCCATCAAAAGAATGCATGAGCCCACTATCCAACGGCAAGAAAATAATGAATGAATGGGATCAATCTCCAAAAATGGAAATTCAAAACTTCAAGAAGAAATCAAGTTCTTTGTATACATGTGCACAATTGCCAACATAAAGTGAGCACTCAAAAAAGATGTGGGGAAAGAAAGAGATTACTGGGAACCTCTAGTTCTAGTAGTGAGTGAGATGAGAAAACCCATCATTGGGAATTGATCGATAAGAAGGTTTTTGAAACTACTTTAGAATACTTGAAATGTGTATGGGTGGGGATCCCGCAATCATATTTGAAGCAATCAATCGGGCCTTCATAGAGCTAGAGGAGAAAGAAGAACAAACATACAAGCTGCAAGATAGCATAAATCATAAAGTTCAGAAACTTGGAGTACCCACAATGAGCGAACACTCAATTGTTATGATATTATTGGTCCTTTTGAAGAATACGTAAAGAAATTGGTGGGAAACCCATTTTCCTTCACTAAGGATACTCTCGACTTCTTCTCATAAATCCGAGCCTCCATTACACTTATCGTAGAAAAGCATTCATCATGGTTCGAGAAGTGTAAGGACATCAACAATGTGACTGATGGATGGACTGAAACCTTGAGCTACATTCGTATCCCTCATGCCGACAAAGTAGAACCAACGGTGGCTCATTTCAACCAGGATCTTGGAAAGATAGAATCCTTCTTAGGATCACAAAGTGGAGAGAAGTCATAGAACAGAGCTAATTCCACCGCAGCAACCCATCCTTCAGCATAATTTTTCTTCTTCTTCTTCTTCTTCTTCTTCTTCTCTTCTTTCTCTCTCTTTTCTCTTCTCATACAACAATCTCTCTCCTCAATGTTATATTTTTGCGTTGATAGTTGCACTTTTTGATATGACTTAAGTTACTTTAGAAATATAATGTAAATTTAAGTCACCTTGCTATTATAAAAGGGACTTAAATATTTAAAGTGGAATATGAATAGTCTTAAGTCACATTAAGGTATTTGAAAAGTCACCAGGAAGATGAAAAGTTTCCTCCTCTTCTATAAATTGTAACAAGCTCCTCATTTGAGGTCTTCTAAAAATTCTTCTTGAATTTTGCTTCTTAGATGTTGGAGCTGTTTTTTGTGAATTCATGAGAGAGTTATCCTTGTGAAGAGAGCAAGAGATAGCAAGTTTCTTCCATTTCTCCTATTACAAAATGTCTTCTACTTCTCACACTATGTACAAATTCTTCTTGAGCTTCAATAAAGGAAGAAGGAATTTTATCCTCTTTGATTGAGGAGTTTGTTTGTAATTTTTGTCCATTAAGCTTCATTTAGTTTTGTAGCTATCACACATGATTTGTTTTCTTCTATATTCAAGTGCATGTAATGAAACTTCTGGCTGATGTATGCAAGTCTCTAATTTTCTACTTGCAACATTAGTTTTCTCTTTTCTAACTTTCTCATTCCCTTTCCCGCCTTCCTAGAAAAGTCATCTCTTGTAGGTATATGCAAGAATTTTCCATAGGTTCAGTGGAGTGCCCCTGTTGGATCCCCCCAAAAGGCCACCAGGATAAAACTCACATTTCACCCATGCATGCACATATGACAGTTACACCAGTTAAGTAGAGGGACTTATAACATTGAGAGATTCTCAAGAACATTGAGAGAATCTAAAGACCATGCAATAGAAATCCATGATGATCTAATATTGTCTCCGGTAAAGTGAAAGGCCTAAATGGAAAGAAAAGGGGGCAAAATTCAAACTTAGTCACCATGGATCCAATGTTCCAAAAAATGGCTAATGACTTGGTTGCCTTGAAGAAAAAACTATCCCAGATTACAATGTGGAATGCTCCAAGGAAACCAAACCCTCCAAATAGGCCAAGGATTGCTCCACCTCCTCACTGGATTTCTCTCAAAGCACCACTAGTCAATGTCATCTGTGACACCAAAGAACTAGAGGAGGAAGCAAAAATTAAAGAAATTGAAGAATAAAATGTGGAGGACTATGAAAACTATCTTGAGGTTGAGGAAGTTGATGGTGATACGCACAATGGCCTAATTAAGTATGTTGATGATGAAGATGAGGATGATGAAGAAGCTCCAAGTTTCTCATGTGTATTTTTCACTCGTGCACAGTCTAAGAAAGGTGCTTCATCCTCAACGGCTATGGTAAAGGACAAGAAGAAGAAATAATATTCTCCTCTAGAGGTCCCACAAAATAAAATCATCGGTAGAGGATCACCACTACCACCTTCAATGGAGTAAGCTAAAGAGAAATTAGACCTACTAGCTAGTAAGGATCATGCTATCATACCAAGTAAGTCATATAATCATCTCCCCAACTCTAAGGTTACTAAGAATAATTCTTCTTCAAATGTTATTCCTGTAAAAACATCTAAGGTGCCATCTAAACCTACATCCCCATCTCCTTCCAAGCTAGTTACTGCACCCTTGAAAGAAATTTCAACACACAAAACAACAAAACCCTTGCCATGTAAAGCTTCCATTATTCCTATAACCTCTTCCTCACCCACCATAACCACATTTTACTTTACGGATAACGCAAGAAAAACAAAAGTCCAACTTTCGTAAATAGAATACCTACAAACTCATCCTTCCCAATTTGATAGGTTTAATGATTTAGTTCATGGGGGTAATCCCATAACCTCGGGTCCTAGTTCCAAAGGCTTACTCCCCACACCATCCACACTACCTTCTCAAAACATGCTACCCCTCAGTGCCTTCAAAAGCAATAGGGTTGAACCTTTCTATCTATCACTTCTCATTAAAGTATTCAAGCTAATTAATTGTATCATATATTCCGGAGCCTAAGATAATGTGATGCCCATAAAAGTTGAAAATTCTCTCACCTCACCTTTACTCGAGAAAACGGAACCTAATATTCAATGGAATCCAAACAAGTCCCATTGGTGGGAAGGATCAAAGATGCACAAGTAGCATTGGCTGATTTTCTAGACAAGAAGGTGCTTCTAACCATCCTGGTAGTGGACATCCTAGCATCCTTTGGCATGCTATTGAGCCAAAGCTTCTGCAGAGACTTGGGTGGAGAAATAAAAATGGACTGGTCATCTGTAATTATTCTAGTAAAAGGTGAGATGAAGAAATTGTTTCCGGTAAGAAATATGAAGTTCACAGTGTGAAAGTCTGATGATCCAAAGGAAAACATTATTTTTCAAGATAGCAGGCTAGGAAAATACTTCCTCACATCATAAAAAGATGAGAAACTACCACTCCTTATGGAAAATAAATCAGATCAAGTTTGACAATGGAATTTGATGGTAGTCATTCTAGTGAAGCTTCGGGAGCAAGTGTAGTGTTGTACTCTCCCTCTGGTGAATTCTACCCATTTTCCTAACAGATTGCAATTTGATAACACAAATAATACAATGGAATATGAATCTCTCCTTTTAGGCATGAGTGTGGTCGAAGACATGGGAATCAAGAAGCTAATATTTCAAGGTGATGCGGAAGTGATAGTAAAGCAATTCCAAAAACAATATCAGGTGAAAAACCCAAGACTTGGGCATTATAGAAACAGAGTATGGGACTACATTGAATATTTTGATGCATTTTCCATTGAAGCTATCCCAAGAGAAAAGAATGAAAAGTCTGATTCTCTTGCAGCATTAGCTTCCCTAGTGACACCTCAATGTTCTTTTAGTAAAGATAAGGTGACCATAGAAATGGTTTTCAGGCCTAGTGTACCAGATAATGAAAATCATTGGCAAGTATTTAACGATGATAACCAAATTCTAGCATTTTTGAAACAAAGGATAATTTCAATAACTTCTTCTTTGAAGTAAGTGAAAATACACACCGTGAGGAGGTAGCCAAAGAAGAGAAAGAAGGAATCAAAGGTATTGATAATGAAGGAGTGATCAAATTGAAAGGGAACAAGATTCCCAAGGGCCTAGTTTCTTTGGGAGACATATATGAAAAACATGACAGATTCATTCAAGAGAAAGAAAAACAATCTTCTCAGTGTCCAACTGATTTTGATAAGGAAAACATCGAACCCCAGAGGAACCAAGGATGGTCAATATTTGAAAAATTTTCTTTCTGAGGAGAAGAGAAGGTTTGTTACATTGCTCAAGAAATATTCAAACATTTTGTCCTACTCTTATGATGAACTCAAATCCTTCCAACCGAAGGAAATCCATCACTCAATTCCTTTGAAGTAGGATGCTAAGCCATTCAGGAAGAAGCAAAGGCCATATAACCTAATGATTGTTGATACCATCAAGGAGGAGGTAATGAATATGCTTAATGTAAGAATCATCTTTCCCATCCACCATTCAACATGGGTGGCCAACATTGTGCTAGTGCAGAAGAAGAATGGTGAAATAAGAATATGTGTAGATTTCTGCAATCTGAATCAAGCATCACTAAAAGACAATTATCCTCTCCCTATCATGGACCAAATTTTCAAGCAGTCACTAGATCTGAAATGCTTTCATTACTTGACAGATTCTCAGGGTATAATCAAATCAAAGTGGTAGAGGAGGATTGTGGAAAGACAGTCTTCACTATGCCTTTGGGCACTTTTTCCTATAACAGAATGCCTTTTGGCCTAATCAATGTGGGAGCTACATTTCAAAGGGTGATGGATTTGGCCTTCAAATATCTAAAACATTGCATCATCATATATCTTGATGATCTCACAGTATTTTCAAAGAAGAGGGGAGACCATATCCATCACTTAGAACAAGTACTTGCAAGGTGTAGAAAGCATGACATATCACTAAATCCCAAGAAGTGTATTTTTGGAGTTACGGAAGGTAAGTTTCTAGGGCACATTGTGCACAAACATGGAGCACATATTGATCCCGAGAGAGTAGTATAAGAGACATTCAAGCTTTATCTCTACCCACAAGTAAGAGAGGAGTTTATTCATTCTTTGGAAAGGTGAATTTTCTTTGTTGCTTTGCTCCTGAGTTTGCTGAATTAACAAATCCCATCACCACCATGATGAAACCACAAGTAAACTTCAAATGGAACAATGAAGGGAAGGAAGCATTTAAAGAGATCAAAAAATCCATTTCCAAAGATCTAACTCTTGTGTCTCCAGATTTTAACAAAGAGTTCATCATGTATTGTTATGCATTAGAACATACACTCTCTATTGTTCTTGTTCAAAAAAATGATGAAGGTGTGGAAGCACCTATTGCTTTCATGAGTTATCTTTTGAAAAAGAATGAACTAAATTACAACAAATTAGAGAAGCATGTTTACACATTGGTTAAGGCTGTAAAAAACTCCAGGTTCTACATCCTCAACTCTCATACAATGGTGATGGTCCCCAGCAATGCAATCAAGTCCATCTTAACACAGCAAGATCCTGGAGCAAAAAGAGGAAATTATATTGCAAAGACTCAAGAGTATGAATTGGAGATCTGAACCTCAAATCTAGTAAGGGGAAATGGTTTATGCAAGTTGATTGCTGAGGATGAAACACTCAAAGCTCAACACAATGAAGAGAATTGTGATTTCCCAACTTGTTCCAAAAATAACCCATAGGTTCTCTTTATAACCATTACTGATGAGTTGTATGCTAATATTTCCTATTACTTAACTTATGGAGAATGCCCTCCTCATCTTGATTACAAGGAAAGGAGAACACTCAAGTTGAAGGCAAAAAGGTTTGTAATCTGGAATCACACGCTTTACAAAAGAGGCCTACATGGATGGTACCTTAGGTGTGTGGATAAAGAGAAACAAGAAAAATTTCTTAAAGAATACCATGACCAAGCATGTGGTGGGAATTTTTCAGCGATGGTCAATGCACATAAGATCCTCCGAGGAAGGTATTATTGGTCCACCCTCTTTACAGACACTCAAGATTTGGTTTCCAAATGTAAAGCATGTCAAACATTCGTTGGGAGACCACAACTTGTTGCACTTCCACTCAGGACATTTGTTATTGAAGAACCATTTCAATAGTGGGGGATAGACTTCATTGGTGTTTGGAATCCTCACTCAAGCGCGGACACACCTACATGCTCATGGTGATAGATTACTTCACCAAGTGGTTGGAAGCCATTCCCACCAAGCAATCCAACACCAAAACAATATGCAACTTCATCAAGGAGAATATCATAGTAAGTTTCGGAGTACCACATAAGATTATAGCAGACAATTCCACCTATTTATCTTTAAGGGAGTTAAATGAGTTTTTATATGGGAATGGATAGGCTGAATCAAGAAGCAAGAACATTTTAATCATTGGCCGCAAGATTTTAGATGAGAACAAGAGGAATTGGCACAAAAAATTATATGATGCATTATGGGTAGACATGATCACTCCCAAGAAGGAAATAGGTATTCCACCATTCCAACTATTGTATGGATTCGAGGTGGAAATGCCACTCACAATCGAGATGTCATCTCTCAAGTTGCTATAAGGAATAGAAGATGGTTAGTACAAGGATTCCATTGACAAGAGGATCCTCTTTCTTGAGAAGCTAGAAGAAAATAGACTCCAAGTGGTGAACCGTATCAAAGAGCACTAGTTAAAATTAAAGAAATTTTTTGATAAGAAGGCAAAAGCGATAGAGTTCAAAATTAAATATTTTGTCCACTATGGGACAAGAGAAGGGAAACAAAGAGGCAGCCATGGAAAGTTCGACTCATTATGGGTTGGTCCATTCCAAATTCGTGAATATTGTGGTTAGAATGATTTTATACTCTCATATTTGGATGGAACGCTACTGGAATTTCCTCGCAGTGGGAAATACATAAAATTATATCATCAGTGAAAGCACGTTATCCCCTACCTTGTACTATAGGTGATTTATAGTTGTGTTTCCCCCTTTTTTGTGTGTTTCCTTTCCATCGTTTTGTGTGTGTGTGTCTTTCCTTCTTCTAATATCTCTTTCTAGAAGTTGTACATGACTCTGCAAGCCCCAATGGATAAGGCACTGGTGAACAAATTATATGGTCTAAAATTGTGATTCTGGATTCCCATGTCATGTCTTCACTTCAATGAGTCCACTCCATTTCCCCAAGATGAAGCCAGTTGTTGTCGTACAAATGTGCAACGATTAAATTAAAAGTTTCCAAGCACAACAACTATACCCCTATGCCAAAATTTTCATGTTTTATCATTCCTAGGAAACCCCGGATCTATCCAATCAATCCAAATGACCTCCCAACCAAAGTTATAACATCCCCCTAGGTGATTTAGGAAATTCCATTCATTCCCCCTAGGTGATTTTAGGAGTTCATTGAAAATGCAAATTTTGGGCAGTCACGGGAAGGGCTATCGCTGCCTTCCCGGGATGGGATCGCCCACGTGGAGAAGAACAGAGGGGGAAAAATTAAAAATGGAGGTGAATTTAATACCTTAGAATATCAAGGAAATTATTTAAGAAGGTTTGGAGAATTTTTGCAAGACTTGGAGCATTCTCGAGTGGAAAACAGGATTCACAAGCCTAGACAAAGACATAGGCGTAAAACAATTGTTAGGCTTTAGAAGAAGATTCTGAGAGCTCTGAATGGAGTTGGAAGTAAATAAAAAAATATTCAAAATAGGATTCCAAGACCTAAATAATGGGGAAATAATATTTTTCACAACACCTTGGCATATGATTGGAAGGTAGTTTTTCTCAGGCACAAGTGGAGTCCCAGATCAAAACTCAGATTTTTTTAGGAATCATATGGTCAAATTAAGACATGATACCCCCATAATTGGATTAAAATTCCATTTCCAGTTACGATCATATACAATTTCACCAATAATTTCCACCAAGAGCTTTATTTATTTTCGTTCCAAGTTATCCTCTCAAAGGCGCTTCAGACTTCATCATTTTTTTGAGAGGACACGTATCAGTACCAAGAGCCTGGTAGGATTTCATGTCCCTGACATCACTGAGGTTAGGTACATCAGCCCTTGTAAAATTCACCCAGCCCCCATGTGACCTTTAAGACCCTCATATGACCTCCGATTGGCAGCTCATCCCCTAGGTGTTTATTTGGAGCATGCATTCCCTCTCGTTGGATCAGGAGCCACGTGTCGCTCCCGGACCACCGTAGAATTCTATGTCTCTTATGCACCTAATTTGGGGGACATCATACCTTGAAACATGTGCCCATACCCTATGATGAGTCTTTTGAACACCCACATGACCGTCTGCTCACCCCCGTGTGCTTATTTGGAGCATGCATTCCCCGTCCTGGATCAAACACCACATGTCATCCTCTTGACCACCTTGGAATTTGATGTCCCTCACATCCTTGAGGTGAGGGACATCAAGCATGAAAAATTCACCCAAGCCCTAATTGTGCATATGTTTTTAAAAATTTCCAAGTGCTACTTTTTTCCCACTTCTAACTTCTAATAGTTATATATGCATTCCATTCCTCCATTCTTCCTCTCGTAACATTCTACAATCACTCGCCATTGTAAAATGCATAGAACAAATCAACCAAAACACCGAAAAAAACTCCCCATAGAAATTTATAGGTCTCGGAAAGGATTTTTCATCAAAACATGAAGGAGAAACAAAGAACAAAAGGAAGAAAATAGTAAAAATCTCCATAGCCTAAAAACAAAGATTTGAAGAAATATTGAAATCCGGTGCATGAAACAATGAACCATTTGTTTCTATTCATTCCTCTATCTAGGACCATCAAAAATACACGTTTGAACTCCCCCTCGTGTGACAAAGCATCCACAATGAATAAATCTCATTTCGGGTCAACGAAGAAAGAAGTGGGATTTCCCGTCAAACACGTGAAGCACCAATAGAATAAACCCACATAAAAAATATAATTTTCTTCACAAACGGAGGATAAAACTAGACCTGTAATTTCAAGGTCCTTTAATGTATGTCATACATAGAAGCAATGTCAGTCCAAAATTAAAACTTTAAAATATCCTGGACTATTAAGCGGGCTGGTCCGAAATTTCACAAGGAGGGTATTGGGAGAAAACCCATATCGAAAAAAAATTGTTCCACATCAATCTAATCCCAGAGGCCAAATTTTTAAAAATAGCAAGTCTACTACATAGAACTGCTATTTTGGTAAAGTCGATAATGAAAGAACTCATGAAGGAGACAAAGACATTAGAGGTACAATATAACTGAAAATTCACTTGAAAGGACATTTTTAGCACTTACTAAAAATAGTAAGTGGGCCCTCAAGCACCTACTAAAAATATAAACTTGATCCAGAAGGAACAAGGAACATAGGGAGAAAGAGGAAAACTAAACCACATCATCTAGTCGAAGATCGGGGACTTGCTTTTTCACACTTATTAAAAATAGTAAGTTTCTTTTTCGAAGGGAGATATGAAGAAGAAATGGATGGGTCATAAGACGACACATCATTTTTCCTACAAGTGTTATGTAAAATACAATGATGTCTTATACATGGACCTAAACAATCTTTAGACTCGTATGGCCTCCAAGGACCGAAGGAGTATTGAAGACTAGATATTCACAAGTGGCTTGTTCACCGCTATAGGACACCCAGTGTCTGTGCAAAGTCTCGAGCTAGTCCTAGCCTGCTCTTTCCACTATGAGCCCAGAGACATGAACCATCCAAGATGACAATGGTACAACATTGGCAGTCATTAACCATAGTACCATTCCAATCTCTCTACAGATACAACATCCCCCAACATGGTTGTCATTTCCAATGAAAGGGTCATGCACGATTGGGAGACAATGGATTCATATGTCTAAGGGGTAGCACTCGGCTCATGGTTGAAAACTAGAATAAATCCTTCTAGAATTCCCAATAATCTACCAAGGTGTGAGTTCCAAGAAGTATATTTATATGTCATAACTCTCCTCAATAGAGTAATGGGCGAAGGAAGCAAGAGAGACTTCCAGGATTGGATGGGCCTTTACATCCTGACATTTACAGAAGGGAAGAAAATATTTTATTAGGGGCAGATCATCAGTGACAATCTCCATCTGCAACTGCTCTAAGTACATGTGAAAAATAAGTTCCACATGACTTCTTATCTAGTTTATCTCCTTGCAAGCTCATGATCATTCAAGGGATTGGATCTCATGCAGAACATTACTTCCAAGGTACCTGTATTCAAGAAACTTCCACAGTTGATAATGGAGGAGAACAACATGCATTTCACTCACATGAATGATGCATTCACTATGTATGTGGTCTGAATCTTGGAAGGGGATCTTGAAGCTATGATGTCACCAAAGTGACATCCCTGATTAAGGAATATAGCTCATACTTCATACAATTCTCAACATTCTCCTACATACGAGTCATTGGCTTTGACCAAGATCCACTGAAACTACCTAAGTACCTCAGTGACCAGATTGTATTGTTCAAACTCTATAGGCAGATCACAAAAGTAAATAACAAGCTCAGAAGTAGGAGAAAGAAATTTATTCCATTCCCTATATGTCTAGGGGAATTGTTTTTGCAGAATCACAACACCCCCAAATGACCTCTCAAATCTATAGTTTAGAAATGGGTCATTTGGTGTGATTTCACATTATGGAGTTTTCCCAAAGTGTGGGACTTTGGAAATGAGAAAAATCTCTAGATTGAGGCTGGTCCCTACTCCTCCTTTTAGGTTTATGTATGCAATTGAAGAGGATCTATCCTAAATCCTACTCTAATTTTCCAAGGAGATAGAGTTAAAGGATCTAAAAGAAACAAAACTAAGCTAACAAGGTGATACACCAAATGAGTGATGAAAATTTTATTTTATAATAGATACAAACCATATAAATGTAATGCAATAACATGCACAAAATAACCAGAGCTTTAATGAAGGATCAAAAGACAACAAATAACACTGAAAGAGATGAAGATTATCCACAGAACACGTATTATTGCTCTCATGGATTGATATGATGCTTTACAATGGTAACAAGGAACATTTGCATTTATATTCTATATGAGAGGTATGAAACTCCATGAATTCACTTACAAAGGAGAAGAGGGGATCCTGTAAAACAAAAAATGTCCAAGCATTTACAATGAGCTAAAAAATGGCATATATCGATGAAACATTGTGTGAAGGAGATAGGGGGAATTTGAAATGCATGTCTAAACACCTCCAAAGACAATCAATTTCTCTAAAAATGATGGGTTCCATAACAAAGCCCATACTTCCATGTACTTTCTTCACAGAGCAAAGAAGGATACCCATACTCCATTAATTTTGGTGGTTAGATGTCGGTTCTATAGTTTTTCTTGTGCTAGGAGACGTTTCTCCATTTTTCTCCCACTAGATCCTAATGAAAATTAAAAATTGAAGATTCTATGGTGTATATCGTGTTAACATCTTTCTAATGATACCAAAATTGATGAAAACTGATCTCTGGTTCGCAAGATATGCCCCTCTGAAGATTTACGACAAAATTAGGGCCAAAATCAGGTTCGTGGGCCAAAATTTTCTTTTCTCCCTTTTTCCACAAATTCATAAAAACATAGAAACCTCTGTGGGCCCATAGCTCCATTATGACACATGTCACCTTTTGATTAATAAGGGCCAAGAACTAGCATTTCACTGTTTCGGAACAAAAGTGCAAAATTTCCCAAGGTCTTCTGATTGGCGAAGGCGATGCGGCTCAATTTTTACTTTTGTGTCCCTTCATGCGGATTTGGAAAAAAATCAAAATTATTTCTAAGGGCCTACATCCCACTACTACTCTAGACACGGGCCTTCTCTCATTGGTCAATAGGACTATGACTTCATTTCATGCCTTGAATGTGTTTTTGACAAAAAGCCAAAAAATTAACTTTCCTCCGACACCCGCCTCTGCTGATGAGGGCTGGACATGTGGTGATTTTGATTGGTTACAGAAGCATGGTTCAAATTTTTTGCTTTAGTTTTTTGACAAAAGAGTTAAAGATTCTAACATACCTCTGCTTTCCTTCCTTGGTGTTGATGGTCACGTGTCACTTTCTCGATTAGTTGTGGGGCCTTAACCAATTTTCTTTATCCTCCTTTGTCGTGGTCATGTGGGCAATATTTTCCTTTAATTTTTAGCCCAAAAATGGCTAAGTGTTGAAATTTTCCCCTTGTCCCCGCAAGTGTTCTTTGTTACCTTCATTGGGCCCACGGGCTGCTAATTGAAATTACGTCTTTTAGCAAAAGGCTAAGTGAAAAATTTTCCCGTGCCCCGCCGATGCATTTTTAGAAACCTCGTTGGGCTGCGAGATCAAAGTTGATTTTTGTGCATTTTGACAAAAATACCTAAGTGTTTCAAAGTCTTCCACCGCTCTACCTCTTCATGGCCACGTGTCATCCCCTCGATTGGTCGGGAGAAAAAAATTCCTCATCCGCGGGCTCACGGGCCGACAATTGAATTTAAATTTTTAGCCAAAAGAGGCTAAGTGTCGAAGCTTTCACCGTGCCTCTGCCAATCCTCAAATTTTCCTTGGCAAAGTTTCTTTCCTGAGTCTATCAACCCACCTTGGGCAAAAAATCCTCCTAAGGCCTCGCCACCCATAACTTGAAAAATACAAGGAGTTAGGAGGACTTCTTTACCTTTCTAGAAAGGGGAAGAAATTTCCCATCTGATGAAGCCATTTCTAGAAACTTTTGAGTGCTTGAAATGTGTAAAATTTGAGATTGAAGAACAAGGAAGGAAAAAAACTAGAGGTAAGTCAACAAAAATAAACATAGGCTTATTTCGGATTAAAAAATTGGAAACTCAGAGGGGTCATCTTCCTGCAATATGAAGTGATCAACTACCTTGAAGCATCCATTGGGCATGTATTCATGAGTGGTAGCTTACAAACTGATCTTAGCTTTGAAAACTTACCCTGGGAAACTTGGAAACCCATTAAAACTGAAACTCACTTCCACCAAATGCCAAGTCCAAATGCATTGCATATGAGCAACAAAAACTCCACAACAAAACTATGTACAAAACTAGAAATCATATATGCTCCAAGTAGAACATATAGAGTGTGCAAAGAACTTATTTTACTAAAAGAAAACCTACCTACTCTACTCTAACTGGAAGAAAAGGTGAACTAAACAAACCCTGCAACTGGTTGTGCAAAATAGCTTCCTTTCTTCAAAATTGGAAACCATGTAAATGATTTGGAACTTAACATGGCTGTTACAATGAGTGGAAAACTGAAAATAATTTGGTCCTCCACCCAAATCATCAAGGTGTCAACTGAAAACAAATTGAATACCTCTTTTATTTGCTCTACATTTGGACTAAAGAGGCATTGCAGTTGATCCTTGTTACCTTACATATCATCCTCATGCCTAGAAGCAAGCATGACTTGTGGAAACTCCTCTTTTGGTTCCAATGAAGCCAAGTATTTGATAGGGCATGGTCTGGTCCTTTGAATGTGCCCATTGCTTTGAAATTCAACTCTAACAATGGAGTCTTTTTACATATCTTCTTGGGTGGATGGTGTGGAAGAGATAATGAAGTTCTCTTGCCCCTTCTCTTCCTCTGCAGCTGGTTTGGCTTTTGGAAAATCAAATTCTTCCAACTTTGATTCAAGAGGCATGTTGCAAACTACAGGTTGTGTTTGCACATTGTCTTCTAGGGCAGAAGGTCCTTATGGTTGAAGGATGAATGAAGGAGAATAAAAAGTTGTAATTTTAGATGGCTCCTCCTCATCAACACATTCCTCCAAGTCTGATAATAAATCAAACTTTTCAATGTCTTGTTGTAGCAAAGTATCTCCCTCTTGTATGGTGACCTTCAAATGTGCATCTTCTTCACCATGTGTAGCTTCATCTTCAAACATGAAGCTTGTCAGCTCGAGCTCATCCAAAAAATCAGATTTTTGGCGAGATGAAGTGGGAGAGAAATATGAAATTTCTTGTGTAACCTTCTCATGATTTAATGCCTCTGAATCTATTATTTTCACCTTCATAATGGATTCATCAATCGAATCAAGTTGTTCAAATGAAAGAAAACATCTTCAATAATGCTTCATTCATCAAATGGCTTCAACTCTGATATGATCTCTCCCATTTTCACATCTTCAATGGGACTTGGAGCTGATTGTTCTTCCTTTTTGATGACTGATTTTGTAGATTGGATTAGATCAACATCTCCTTCTGACAAAGTGCCAACATGGACAATAAACTCATAAAAATAGACTTCTGCTATAAAATCATCCTTTTCCACCACTTGTTATTCAACTTCCACCTCCTCCTTTGGATTAACCATCAAGGGGATCTTTGTAATCCCAAATTTGAGAGCCAAGCTCACCAAACTTCTAATCTTTTCCTCTTTGTTTGGTTGTTCTTCTTACTACTGTTTCTCCTTGACTTGTATTCTGAATTTTATGTTTCTAGCATGGATTTGGGAATGCAAGAGGAGCGGTGGGTTTTCATTCAATTGGTTTAGCAATTATTTTTGGTGGTGTAGGAGGTATAACTTCTCATTTATTTAGAGGGTATGGCTGTTTGGAAGGGAAAAGGGAAGAAAACTGAGGTGAGATGGATGATTAGAAGATGGAGGAATGGAATCAACCTTTGGGGCAGAAGATGGGAAGCTTGAAACTTGACACTGCTTAAATGATACAGATTGAAAAGGAGGAAAAAAAACTATGAGGTGGTGTGCTTACCCATTGACAAGGTTGTGTAACACTCTTCTCATATACCTCTATTCCCTCAGTCCACTTTGCAAGTAATGGCAGCATTTTAACAACGAAGTCGAGTTTCTCCTGTGGGTTATAATGTCTTGCAAAAAGGGCCCACCCATGGATAAGGTGCCCTATAACCAATTATAAATGCTTTCATTTGAGTTGTAGCTCTGGATTGCTCCAAGTTTGCCTCCATTTTTTGATCTTCTCCAATAGATCTGTATTTTCCATTTGACAACCATCATTATATGCGTACCCTTGTGCTTGATAAGCCCATAGCCAAACTAGTTTTGGCATTGTTCAAATGGGTAAGCATGATTATTCTAAATTTACTCATAATTCTAATCTAGAGGATTTGAAAAACATGTTGGAGGTGGAATCCATTTTTGCTGATGTAAATGTTAATTCCATGATGGAAATGAAGTGTGAATGCACAAATTCATGGAAGTAAATAAGAATAAAAAGATGGAAAGAATAATGGATGAAAAATGAATTAAAATGAATAGAAAGAAGGTCTACAACTTTAGAGATGGGTTGTTGACCATATGGAGTCACCGATGTGCTTTCATGTGCCTCCAAAGCTAAAGTTTTAATAGGAACACATCAACCTATAAATAAAAAAGTGAAAGACCTCTTAGTCCCACCAAAGGCATGCCAAAATGTTAGTGCAGAATCACAACACCCCCAAATGACCTCTCAGATCTGCAGTTTAGAAATGGGTCATTTGGTGTGATTGCACAACATGGAGTTTCCCAAAGTGTGGGACTTTTCAAATGGGAAAACTCTCCAGATTGAGGCTGGTTCCTACTCCTCTGTTTAGGTGTATGCATGTAATTACAGAGGATCTATCCTAAATAGGACTCTAATTTTCTAAGGAGACAAAGTTAAAGGATGAAAAATAAACAAAACTAAGATAACAAGGTGATACACCAAAGGAGTGATGAAAATTTTCTTTGCTAATAGACACAAAGCATAGAATTCTATGCAACGTAATAACATGCAAAAAATAACTAGAGCTATAATGAAGGATTAGAGACAAAAATAACATAGAAAGGGATGAAGACTATCCATAGAACACGTATTATTGTTCTCATGGCTTGATATGATGCATTACAGTGATAAAAAGGAAAATTTGTGTTTACAATCTTGATGGGAGGTCTGAAACTCCAAAAATTCATTTTCCAAGGAGAAGAGGGGAGCTTGCAAAATAAAAAATGTCCAACAGTTTACAATGATCCAAAAAATGGCATATATCGATGAAAAATTGTGGGAAAGAGACAGGGGAATTCAAAATTTGAATCCAACCACCTCACAAGGCATTCAATTTGTCTACAAAATGATGGGTTCCATAACCAAGCCCATACTTCCATGTAATTTCTTCGCAGAGCAAAAAAGGAGACCCATACTCCATAAATTTTGGTGGTTGGATGTCATTTTCACTTTTTCCCATGCCAGGGACATTTTCTCCATTTTTCTCCCACCATACCCCACCAAAATTAAAAATTTAAGCTTTTATGGTGTAGAGGGTGTTAACAAATTTCCAATGATACCAAAATTGATGAAAATTGAGCTCTGGTTTGAAAGATATGCCCCATATGAATATTTAGGGAAAATTAGGGCCAAAATCGGGTTCGCGGGTGAAATTTCCTTTTCTCCCTTTTTTCAAAAATTCACAAAAATCCCAGAAACCTCTACGGGCCCACAGCTGCATTTAGACACATGTGACCTTCTGATTGGCAATGGCCAAGAACTAGCATTTCATCTTTTCAGAACAAAAGTGTAAAATTTCCCAAGGTCTCCCAATGACCCGCATTGGCAATGATGATGTGTCTCAAAAATGACACGTGGCTTCTTTTGATTGGCGAAGGAGATGCAACTCAATTTTTACTTTTGTGCCCCTTCATATATTTGGCAAAAAATAAAAATTATTTCTGATAGCCCACCTCTCGCTATTGCTCAGGACACGTGGCCTTCTCTCATTCGTCAACAGGAGTGCGGCTTCATTTCATGCCTTAAACATTTTTTTGACAAAAATCCAAAAAACATAACTTTCTTCCGACACCCACCTCTGTCTTTGATGAGGAATTGAGACATGACACCTTTTGATTGGTTGCAAAAGCATGGTTCAAATTTGTTCCTTATTTTTGGTTGACAATAGAGTCAAAGATTCTAAGATACCTCCACTTTCCCGCCTCTGGCGCTAATGGCCATGTATTTTCTAATTGGGGCCTTAACCAATTTTCTTAATCCTCCTTTTCTTGGTGTACATGGGCTGAATTTTTTCTTTAAGTTTTTAGCCCAAAAATGGATAAGTGTCAAAACTTTTCCCTTGGCCCTGCAAGTGCACTTTTCTACCTTCTTTGGGCCCGCGGGCCACTAATTGAAATTGCATCTTTTATCCAAAAAGGCTACGTGACCAATTTTTCCCTGCGTGCCCCGCACTTGATGCATTTTTAGAAACCTACCTAAGTGTTTGAAAGTATTCCATCACTCCACTAGTCCGCCTCTTCATTGCCACGTGTCATCTCCCGATCGGTCAAATGGAAAAATTCCTCATCCATGGGCTCACAAATCCGAAATTGAATTTAACTTTTTAGCCCAAAATAGGCTAAGTGCAAAGCTTTCACCATGCCTCTACCAATCTATCAATTTTCCTTGGAAAATTTCTTTCCTGACTCCACCAACCCGCCTTGGGAAAAAATCCTCCTAAGGCCCACCAGCCCATAACTCGAAAAATACAAGGAGTTAGGAGGACTTCTTTACCTTTCTAGAAAGGGGAAAAAATTTCCCATCTAATGAATCCATTTCAAAAAAAATTTGAGTTCCTAAAATGTGTAAAATTTTAGATTCAAGCACAAGGAATGAAAACAAAATGGAGGTAAGTTAACCAAAATAATCATGGGCTTATTTTGGATAACAACAATTCATGTGCAAAAGTTCAAATGACGCATCTCACCTAGAAGCCACTTTCACACATCTGAATTTACATTCCTACATCGCCAGGCTCAACTTTGACATCTGAGAAGATCCTGACTCATTCTATGTCCCATAATTGTAACATGAGCCACAAGTTGAGGACTACTAGGACAATTGTTTTGATGAGTTCAAGTATGTAAAAATATCACATGAGGATGGCAACCGGTGAGATGAAGAAAGTCCAGTTCTCTTGGTATGAAGACATCTTACATGATGATGGGACAGAGATGTATGATCCTAAGTACGCAGTAGTCAAGATGTCCCCAATTCCCCAAATCAACTAGCATGTTCGTGAATTAGGATATATACTGGAGCGGACTGAAAAGGTGGTGAGGAGAATGAGGAACTGGTTTTAGAAGAACAAAACTATGATCATTCGGTCATGAGGAATTTCTCTAAGCTAGAAGAAAGCTTCACATCATTCATCTTCAAAAGTGGTAGAGGTGACTTCTAGCTCTAAACACTCTGGAGTGAGTTCAAAAGGAAGGACATGGAATTGAAAACTTCTCCCCATGAGAAGACATCCAAGAAATTCAGGGAAGAAAAATATTCATTGGCATCACCGCAAGAGGAAGACATGATCCAAGTAATGCAGAACAAAATCCAATAGTAGATGTATAAGTGAACAAGGAGTATATGACTCATGATCCAATATTCGAGCCACTACAAGAGGTCTTTCATGTTTTGATTCCAATGCCCTCTCTCATTTAGGAATTGCCTCCTCCATCAGAACAAATAATGGTTGATGTACCCATAATTTAGCCTGAATCCGGTGAGATGTTTCTATGGATGCGGAAATGATCATCATGGACACTCGAACTATGCAACAAGTAATATCCCCTATATATCAGCAATTGTCTTTTTGGCTAAAGAAAAAGGTCAAGAAAGATCACGCACACAACATCACGATTCTACAAGTGAGGAGACAAGTAATCGGTACATTAAGTAGCTTGGCCAAAATTAATCAAGCCGGTGGATGAGATGACACCCATCAACTATGATGAGTACGATCCAATTGGGATCATCTACTCACGAGGGATATTTTCACATATTCCAACAATCTTATACTCTCATGGTGGCAAGGAATAAAGAAAAAAGGAAAGATTGAGGTACTAGAGGAATAAGTACAAACTCTTTCATCTTATGTGCAACACCTAGTGGAACCAAGCACTATAACACTTCCTATTTAGAAAGTGGTACCCATAAGTAGTTTCGATCCGAATCCATCACAAGAATGCATGAGCTCATGATGTAAGGGCTATCAAATAATGAATGGATCCACTCAATCTCCAAAAGAGAAGTCAACACTTAAAGAGGCAGTCAAGATCTTTGCATACATGTGTGCAAAGGCCAATAGAATGCGAGCACTCAAAAAATATGTGGGGAAAGAAAGAGATTATTGGGAACCTCTGGGACTAGTAGTGAGTGAGATGAGCAACACCCATCATCAGGAATTGATCGAAAAGAAGGTTTTGAAACTCCTGCAGAAGACTTGACACATGTATGGGTGAGGGCCCTGGAAATCAGATTTGAAGCAATCAATCGGGCCTTCATAAAGCTAGAGGAGAAAGAAGAACAAACATACAAGCTGCAGGATAGCATAAATTGGAAAGTTCAGAAACTTGGAGTACCCACAATGAGCGAACACTCAACTGCTGATGAGTTGATTGGTCCTTTTGAAGAATACATCAAGAAAGGGGTAGGAAACCCATTGTCCTTCACTAAGGATATTCTCAACTTCTTCATATAAATCTGAAGCCTCCATTGCACTTATCGTAGAAAAGCATTCATCATGGTTCGGGAAGTGCAAGGACATCAATAGTGTGACTAATGGATGGACTGAAACCTTGAGCTGCATTTGTATCCCTCATGCCAATAAAGTAGAACCAACAGTGGCTCATTTAAACCAAAGGTTGGAAATACAAAATACTTCTCAGGATCACAAAGTAGAGAGCACTCAGAGAATGGAGCTAAGTCCACCGTAGCAGCCCATCCTTCAACATAATTCTTCTTCTTCTTCTTCCTCTTCTTTCTCTCTCTTTTCTCTTCTCATACAACACTCTCTCTCCTCAATGTTATATTTTTGCGTTGAGAGTTGCAATTTTTGATATGATTTAAGTGACTTTAGAAATATAATGTAAATTTAAGTCACTTTGCTATTATAAAAGGAACTTAAATATTTAAAGTGTAATATGAACAGTCTTAAGTCACATTAAGGTATTCGAAAAGTCATCGAGAAGATGAAAAGTTTCCTCCTCTTCTATAAATTCTAACATGCTCCTCATTTGAGGGTCTTCTTCTAAAAAGTATTCTGAATTTTGCTTCTTAGATGTTAGAGAGCTATTTTTTGTGAATTCATCAGAGAGTTTTCCTTTGAAGAGAGCAAGAGATACCAAGTTTATTCCATTTCTACTATTACAAAATGTCTTCTACTTCTCACACTATGTACAAATTCTGCTTGAGCTTCAATAAAGGAAGAAGGAATTTTGGCCTCTTTGATTGAGGAGTTTGTTGGTACTTTTGTCCATTAAGCTTCATTTAGTTTTGTAGATATCACACAAATTTGTTTTCTTATTTATTCAAGTCCATGTAATGAAACTTCCAAATAATGTATGCAAGTCTGTTATTTTATACTTGCAACATTAGTTTTCTCTTTTCTAACTTTATCATTTGTTTTCCCTCCTTCCTAGAAAAGTCATCTCTTGTAGGTATATGCAAGAATTTTTGCGGGTCGATGGATTGGCCCTGTTGGATCCCTATCCAAAAGGCCACTAGTATAAAACTCACATTTCACCCACGCATTAAATATAGAAAGCTACACCAGCTAAGTAGAGGGACTTAGACTCCCAGATGTAGACACCCATAATTATATATCATCAAAAGCACTCATTTTCTCTCATATCATCATTAATTAATTACACTAAGCTAATTAATTAAGTTTCCTATCCAACAAATACCCTAATTAATGACCTTCCATTAATAAATCACCCTTCTACCTAGACTAATTAATTATTATTAATTAATTAGCTTTCCCTTCCATTTAACCAATAAATCAATATTTAATTGATTTAATCCCCTTCTAATAGCCTAAATCGTACTAATATTCCTCTAATTATCTTCTATAAGCTTACATCTACCTATTAGTTAATCACCTTTGATTAATTAAAACACCCCCAACTCCCATGACTTGCTAAGCATAAATTAAACCCTTCTAAAGTAAGGTTACCTTTAATAAAGCAACCTTATCCATTCCTAATCATGTTTTACCTTTATCCCACATGCAAAGGGATGAAGTGTTTCCTTTATCCATTTGGCTATATAAAGAGCCCTCCACCTACCTTTTTACTTACACCTAAACTCCTAAGAGAGAAAATGCAAAGCATATAGCAAAGAGACTAAGAGCTTTGCCTTTTGTTTTCTTGAGAGTTCATCATCTTGAAGAGTTAAGCCTCTTTATTAAAGTGCTTTGGTCATATGGGAGGTGTCAAAAGGGTCTTAGAGCCCAACTTTGATTAGCCCCCATTCCTAGGTTCTTGGAACATTAAGGACAACTATTTTTGATAGCCATGGAACCTACCTAGGTTCCTTCATTTATATGTTGTTAGAGAATAGAGGATATTTAGGTGCTTAACATAGTTAATTTCATAGTTTTGTATTGATAAATGTTAGCATCTAACCCTTGATTAATTCTTATCATGATGGTGTTTATAATGTTGTTTAATTCTTGCTAATTAAGACTATTTAGGTGTTAGTCTTTGTTTACATTAGCATTAGTTTAAAAAACAACACTGCACACATTTGGCACACCTGGTGGGACTTACTCCATTGTCCTTTGCACTTAATTTCAAGTTTTTGTAGTTAAGTTTCATTTTTGGTTACTAACCCTCTTTTACACATGTTGATCTAACTTGTTTTTCTTAACTTGTTTTGTTGAGTTTGCATGTGTTGAGTCTTCCTTGTAGGTATAAAGGAGGTGAAGTGCTGTCAAAATTGGAATTGATGGGAAAATTTCAAGATTTCTCCATGTTTTCATTTTTAGAGCTTACTTTTTTCAACATTCTACATGCTAGTTTTGTCAATTTCTTGAAAATTTTAAACTCTTGAGCATGTAGGTTAGTGTTTGATAGTGTTGAGTCTTCTATTTACATATTAATGTGGTGGGTTGCTGTCAAAATTTAATCTTGGTGAGAAAATTTCAAGATTTCATCATGTTTTCATTTTTAGAGCTTACTTTTTCATCATTCTACATGCTAGTTTTGTCAATTTCTTGAAAATTTTAAATTCTTGAGCATGTAGGTTAGTGTTTGATAGTGCTGAGTCTTCTATTTACATATTAATGTGGTGGGTTGCTGTCAAAATTTAATCTTGGTGAGAAAATTTCAATATTTCATCATGTTTTCATTTTTAGAGCTTACTTTTTCATCATTCTACATGCTAGTTTTGTCAATTTCTTGAAAATTTTAAATTCTTGAGCATGTATGTTAATGTTTGATAGCGTTGAGTCTTCTATTCATATATTGATGTGATGGGTTGTTGTCAAAATTGAATCTTGGTTGGAAAAATTTCCCATTTTGTAGATTAAGAGACGTTTTTTTGACATTTTTTGAGTGCATGTCAAGTGCATACCCGTGAGCATAAGAGCATATGCGTAACCCATCTTCCGAAGGCCATAACTTTTTCTCCCAAACTCAAAATGACTCCATTTTTTTGCGTTGGAAAGGTATTGAAGTTAAATATGCAATGAAAACATAAATTTGGGATTTATACTTATAGAAATTGTAGGTTTTTCTATTAGTTTAAAACTGGTCATTTTCTAACATGTCTAATGTTTTGATGAATGTTGTATTTCCATGCTTCCTCGATTTAGACCAAAGCATGTGTATGCTCTTCTCTTGCACCTTTTGGTGATCTTGAGAATCAAAAACAACTTTGATCTATATCTTTTTAACATTGGGATTAAACTTGGAAATTTGATTATTCATTTTGCTTAAGGGAATGAACCTTTTACAAAGCATTTTTCAATGGTCCTTTGATTTGAAGTTTTCCATTTCTATATAGTTGGGATAAAGTTTGTGTATGCTCTTCTCTTGCACCTTAGGGTGATCTTGAGAATCAAAAGCAACTTTAGTCTTCATTTTATAACATTTGGTAAATTGAAACTTCATCTTTCACTTTTGGTTTAAGGGAATGAACCTTTTACAAAGCATTTTTCAATAGTCCTTTGATTTGAAGTTTTCCATTTCTATATAGTTGGGATAAAGTTTGTGTATGCTCTTCTCTTGCACCTTAGGGTGATCTTGAGAATCAAAAACAACTTTAGTCTTCATTTTATAACATTTGGTAAATTGGAAACTTCATCTTTCACTTTTGGTTTAGGGAATGAACATTTATCAAGAATTTTGTATGGTTCATTGATTGAAAAGATTTTCTTTACTTTTAGTTGGATTATTTGTTGTGTATGCTCTTCTTTGCATCCTTGATGATCTTGAGAATCAAAAGCAACTCTTAATCCTCTTTTAAATAATGTGATTTTCTTGAGAACTACTAACGCTTGAGTGCAGGACCTAAAAACGCTTGTCAAAGAAAGGAGGAATCAAAACGAAATCAAAAAAACTACTAATACAATTGTTATATAAGTTGCCAAAAGGTGTTCAAGAAAACCACACCTAATTAAACAAGATAAAAAGAACAACATATTCAAAACACTATATTGCAGGTTTCGGAAAAGGGTACGTCCCTCTCCGCTCAACTGGAACATAACCCCTTTGGCATAACGCCTTAAGCTACAACAATGGGGGTGGTTCCAGGAACCCCAAAGTAGTCCACGCAAGAGGGAACCTTGTGGATGAAATGGGAAGTGCTCCACACTACCTACTTGACTAGTGATTCCTTTGTGAGATAGCATTACAGGTTGTCTGTTGTGGTGACCCCAGTGATAGTACACGTAGACGCACTAGTTGCCTACTATTCTTGAAGGGGGTAAAGTAAAGCCGAGATACTCCCAAACTAGTCAGTGTGACTTTTTGGGTAAATCACGCTCGCTCGTGGCAACTTTGTAACACCTAGGGCAAGAGAACCACCTAGGAGAATATACTTTGGCCAGGAGCCCACTTTGACCATTCTAAAATAGTGTTGAGTTGTGAACCATATTTTCATTGAGAAACGTGTGACGTGGTACTTTCACCTAGTTTTTACTTGCCTTAGGGAAGGTGAAACTCTGCCGAAGTGAAGCTAGCATTTTTCATCTTTTTTTGATTTACTTCCTTCACATTCTTTTGACACTTTGTTGATCAAAAGAAGGGTGACTACCTTTGTGTTACCAATCGACTGTTTCTCTCACTTTTATGTCCATTTACACCCATCCATGTTTGCGGTTAGGTTAGTTAAATGTCTAAAGTGTGCGGAGGCATTTTCACGTCATTGGTAGCCATTGTGATCTTGATACCCATGTCAAGGTCATCATTGTAGTTAGGCATGGTTCATCACCGACTTCCTTAGAAGAGTTAGCTTGTTTGTATCATATCACTACAATTTTGATATTTACGTCTTGTTTCTTGTAAACTCGACATAAATACCTATATTATATGTGCATTACGTTGCACACATTTTTAACTATTCCTAGCTATACTTTGAGATTTTTAGTTTGGTTCTATTATTACCTCGATTTCAAAGAGTGCTAGGTGTTACTATTTGTGTGTTATATCAATAACACCTCGATATCAATACTTCACTTTCTCGCAAAGTGGGTTAACATATCTTGGTGATATTGTTGTGTCATTCACGAATTGTAATTGGCACTTTTTGAGATATAGGTCTTAATCAAGTTTGAGCTCACTCATCATATATCTTGATTGGGAGATCACATTGACTTCTTGTTTTTACTTACGTTTTGTTCATTTCCTTGAACTTGGCATAAGTGAAAACATCTTGTTGATCATCTTTGCATCACATTTTCATATGGTGTATTTCCTTGTTGATTGGCTTTGTGTTTCACACTTGCATGATTGTTCCTTGTGATTATTCATTCAGAAAACTTATTTTCTAGGACAATCCCTTTTTATCTCATCGATATTGCATCATCACGATGTCTATTTTCCTTAGACCTTCTTCAAAATCACGCACGCATCCCCATACTTACACAATGTCTAGTTGGTTGTCCTTATGCTACCCAAATCGACATGTCACTTCCTTCCCTTTGAAGGAGTTCCATCACACTATCTAAATCTAGACATTTGTGCTTAAAACAATGCCAAAAATGACTAACTATCATGTGGTTCCCCATACTTACAAAAATATGGAACCTAGGTTTAGCAATTCAAAGCAAAAGATTCCCATTACAACTAAACCTCGTTTGGTTCTTCATGCTAGAGAGCCCATACGGGTAACTCGTTCCCCACCTTCATCTCATAGTCGGTGGTATGATTTGGACACGTCTGATCCAAATTATTATTCGAGTTCCCCCCACTCTTCTTCTAATTCTAATCCAAACATTTCCTCTTCTTCTGAGGATTCCAATCCAAATATTTCCTCTGACTCTTCTGAGGATTCAGATCCAAACTACTATTCGATTCATCTAATTCGACTCCTAAGTCATGGTCCTCCTTTTTTTAAGGATCATCTTCATCAATCATCTAATGCGACTCTTATGTCATGGTCCTCCCTTTTCGCAGACCCCTTTTATCAGTCACCCCAATGACGTGACGCTCTTCTTCTTTGAAGATACATGTGACTCCAAATCCCTCCAATCAAAGTATAATACAATTCTTGAATCATGGTCCTCTCTTTCTTCGTAGGACCCTTTTCATCATTCATCTAATGATTCTTGACACATTCCTCCCTTTCTTTGCAGATCCTCTTCATCAATCATCTAATGCGACTCTTATGTCATGGTCCTCCTTTCTTCATAGACCCCTTTATCAGCTCGCCCAATGACATCTTCTTCCTTTGAAGATACACGTGACTCCAAATCCCTCCAATCAGAAGTATAATACAATTCTTGAATCACGGTCCTCTCTTTCTTCGCAGGACCCTTGTCATCATTCATCTAATGCGATGCTTGAATCACAGTCCTCCCCTTCTTTGCAGGACCTTCTTCATCAATCACCCCCACGAATCTTCCTTCTGTGAAGATTCGTGTGACTCAAAGTCCTTCGAGACAAACATCTGAATCGACCCATGTGTCACAATCTACAAACTTTGGACTTAATCCTACTATTTTACATATGACATACCATTGTATAGGTAGGTCCACACCACCTTCTTCTACTCCTGAGACATCTAGCTACACATATTCTTCATCCCCCACATCATCTTCTTCTATCAATAATCATCAAACATCTTCTAAGTCTTCCACACCAAGTGAACCTATTTCTTCCAATAAACCCCTAGGGATCGATCAACAACTCATACCGATTGATCTCTTTCAGAATGAAGAAACAATCAGGGCATTTATAGGGGCATATGAAGATATTCCTTTAGTAGATTACAAAAAAGGATTCTCTTTAGACTTTGATGCGTCTGCATATTGTGAGGAAAAGGTTGATTCCTTTGATCAAGAAATGGAGGAAGAGCCTCAGATCATGCAACTTGATCCTCCTCTTATTCTTCCATCTTCACATTCTTCATTATGTGATGAAACTCCTTGGTCTTGCATAGATCCATGGCCTATCTTCTCATCACCCAATAACTCTTCGTCTATCATAATTCCTCAATCACAATCTCTTGTGGGGTCAACGCCAAGTAGCCCTTCATCTTCATCTAGGTGTGGGTCACCTTCTAGTAGCCCTCCCTCTTCTATTTGTGGGACATTTTCGAGTAGCCCACTATCTTTGATTATTGGGGCACGTCCAACTAGCCCCTTATCTTCTATGTATGGATCACCCCGGGTAGTCCATCATCTTCTATTCTTGGGCCACATCCTAGTAGTCCATCATCTTACATCTATGGGTCACATCCTAGTAGCCCTTCTTCTTCTATTCTTGGGCCACATCCTAGTAGCCCTTCATCTTCTATTTATGGGTCACATCCTAGTAGCCCTTCTTCTTCTATTCTTGGGCCACATCCTAGTAGCCTTTCACCTTCTATCCATGGCTCACCTCCTGGTAGCCCATCCTCTTCAATTCTTGGACCGTATCCTTTTCATCTATCACATATTTCTTCTATCAATGGTTATGGCAAGCCCACTACCATTTCTATCATTCCTATCATCAATCATAAATGTTCATTCTTCTCCTTCTCGAGGTCATAAAATTCAAGCGTCAGCTTATAAGAAACCCAAACAGGTTCATTATCAAGCTCAGGTCAAAACTTCCAAGAGCTCAAAATCCCCCAACAACTCGAACAATCTCAAAGTTGTAAATCAAGCATGATTCAAGAACGCACATCAACATAACCATCAAGTATGGCACAAAGTGCATAAACCTCTGGATAGGGAACTCAAGCTCCCACATACAAAATCCATGTTTCAGGATAAATCACAGTCCTTTGTTGAGTGTGAACTCACCACGATCATCGAGATTGGGAAAACATGACTCTTGATAAACAAACACACTTAGTCTCCCTTATCAAGGAAGTCACAAACATCATTGTTGGATCCTATCACACAGAGTGACTTTGTTAGTAACAACGGTTCAAAAAAATATATAAAATCTAAAAATAAAAAACAATGCAAAAATACAAAAAAAAAAAAAATAAAAATGAAAAACAATGCAAAAAACAAAAATATCAAAAAATCAAAAGGTACAAAGATCAAACATTGCAATCAGGTGTTGTGTACACATGGATATTTCTTTCTTCCCTTCCTTGCTATTCTTCTGCAAGTCTTCCTACCATTTTCATCCCTTCGGTGATATTTTGGTTAGCTTATTCACATGCATTTTGTGACATTTATCTCTATGGTATCTGTTTTCCCCTGGTCTTTTATCACCTTGGTAAATTAAAGAACGACTGACCTCATGGAGATCCTATCACATTCAAACATCTAATAAACTTGTTGCTGAAGAAATTTTGGACATATTTGTTGACACTAGCCAATGTCATCATCACAATCACTTCCACCTCCTTCCATCAAGCCATCAGTGGTTCTTAACCCCTTGTCAAACAAGAGAGCTGAAATAAGTTTTCAGAAAGCAAAAGAATCAAAATCAATCAAAACTCAAAAGCTAAAAGCTACAAAGCAAAAGCAAATTAATATATAACTCTCTCTTGGGGTATTTCCAATAATCTCTATCGGGGCTATGGATGCCTGACTGGCAGTAGAGAAATGTTGTGATTAGAATCAAATACATCTCCATCGGGGCTATGGATGCTTGGTTGGTAGTGGAGCAATGAGCAATGTACGGCTATCCTTTCACCCTCCATTCACAAAATCACTTATCAAAATAAATCATTCCTACACATTGGCTAGGGTCTCTTCACTTGTTGTCTATTAAATCTTCACTTCAAGAGGTAATAAAATCCACGTGCACACACTGGATCTCTATGAGTAAACAAGATTAGTATGTTACCAAGTGTCTTTTTTGGACCTTGTTCAGACTCTTACTCTAGTCCATATCTCATCTCACGATTTATGCCTTTGGCTAATCACTTCTTCATCACGAGGCTTCTAAGCTACATTCATATCATTCACATCGTTCTTCTACTTCATTCAGAACATCCATGTGTATAAGATTACTTGTTTTCCATGTTTTTGGAAACCTTTGTCCCCTTCCACAAAAATAATCTTCTCCTTCCTTTCTATCATGTGCTTTAGGCCAACTTACGCTGGGGGCATCCTTGCTTCTTCCCAACACTTCATTGGTTTATGTTCACCATCATGTTGAACCTATCCATAATGGCCTTGGGTCCCACTTCTACCTGTGAAGAGTTTACCTTTGAATACTCCCACCTAATCGTTGGGAATTTTTGCATCTTCACCTTTCTCATACGCACGTGGCCTTATGCCCTTATACATCCCATCTATCATTAGGGGCATCCACGCTTCCTCATCTTCCTGTACATAGTTTCATAAAACTTTTAAAATCAACCAAAACATTCAAATATGTTAGAAAAAAATCATCAAAAACATTCAAATATGTTTCAGAAAACTTCTAAAAATTGAAAATCATCCTACAAAATGTCACTCTTTGGTTCTCACTTGTTCATGTGTGCGACTTGTGGATCATCTTGATCTACCTCCATCAACAAAAGCTAGGTTGCTTACTTCATCCGTACTCTGGGGCACAACGAGTTTCTGGTACTGTTTCATAGTGCACATTGCTTTTCCATCGACCCAAGTGTCCTCCATTATTCCCCTCGCATGTATCCTTTCTTGGGGCACCATCATCAACCCTTTTCATTAATTTGCACAGGTCATAACTGAAGCTCGATAATAAAAACATTATATTATGTTTCTCTGATTAGTTTAGCTTGTTTACTTTCTCGTATTGCATTACATTTTGTATGTTGCATGGAGTTAGGCATCTTTCACTTTCTCGTATTGCATTGCATTTTGTATGTTGCATGGAGTTGGTGTTTTCAGCAATGGACAATCATTCATAGTATGGCTTTTCATGTCATTCTACCTTTGTCGTATGCTTATATTTTTCATAAGGACCGATGACGTAGCTCTTATGGCAATATGATGACACCAAATTGTTCCAATACACAGTGGCTAGAGGCTAAGCTCTTCTCTCCCCTCCTCCATATTCATTCTACATCACTTTCCTCTCACCCCTATTCTTCCATCTTACCGGGGCATCTTGCCTCTTCCCATTCTTCTATCTATCTCTCACCTTTTTCGATCGTCGATCGTCTTCTTTCATCACCCCATCGACACTCGAGGGGGCATCTCTCACTTCTACTAATTTTTCTTCTACCTCTTCAAAATTCCACCTATCTACTATCTTTGAAGTGGCGTCACTTACGCCACCCCAAAGAGGGGCAAATGTAGACACCCATAATTATGCCCAAGCAATTTAAATACTTAAATTGCATTAATTATCCTTTCTCACAAATCAATGACATATCATCAAAAGCACTCATTTTCCTCATATCATCATTAATTAATTACACTAAGCTAATTAATTAAGTTTCCTATCCAACAAATACCCTAATTAACGACCTTCCGTTAATAAATCACCCCTTCTACCTAGACTAATTAATTATTATTAATTAATTAGCTTTCCCTTCCATTTAACCAATAAATCAATATTTAATTGATTTAATCCCCTTCTAATAGCCTAAATCATACTAATATTCCTCTAATTATCTTCTATAAGCTTACATCTACCTATTAGTTAATCACCTTTGATTAATTAAAACACCCCCAACTCCCATGACTTGCTAAGCATAAATTAAACCCTTCTAAAGTAAGGTTACCTTTAATAAAGCAACCTTATCCATTCCTAATCATGTTTTACCTTTATCCCACATGCAAAGGGATGAAGTGTTTCCTTTATCCATTGGGCTATATAAAGAGCCCTCCACCTACCTTTTTACTTACACCTAAACTCCTAAGAGAGCAAATGCAAAGCATATAGCAAAAGAGACTAAGAGCTTGCACCTTGTTTTCTTGAGAGTTCATCATCTTGAAGAGTTAAGCCTCTTTCTTAAAGTGTTTGGGTCATATGGGAGGTGTCAAAAGGGTCTTGTAGCCCAACTTTGATTAGCCCCCATTCCTAGGTTCTTGGAACATTAAGGACAACTGTTTTTGATAGCCATGGAACCTACCTAGGTTCCTTCATTTATATGTTGTTAGAGAATAGAGGATATTTAGGTGCTTAACATAGTTAATTTCATAGTTTTGTATTGATAAATGTTAGCATCTAACCCTTGATTAATTCTTATCATGATGGTGTTTATAATGTTGTTTAATTCTTGCTAATTAAGACTATTTAGGTGTTAGTCTTTGTTTACATTAGCATTAGTTTAAAAGTGCATCACTCTACTAAATATGGTGTAATAAAAGAATCAGAAGAACCATAATCAAATAGAATGGAGGTAGGAATACCACCAATGCTATCTATCATCTCATCACGGTTCTCTGATGCTTAGCCTTACGGTTCTTGACCACTTCATAGATCTGATAACTGTGCCCCATGTCACAAAAAGTAGGCTCTTACATATACATCTTACCCTTATTACTAGGGTTATGTGGGTAGTCTCTCCAAAAATGTCTAGCAACACCATAACCAAAACAACCTCTCGGTCCTCTCCCATGAGTAACATCTCTAGCTAGTATTCTAGAGGTCTATGTTGTGGATCATGATGATCTAGCTATGGAATGTTGAGGTCTCTACTGACAAGCTCCTGCTGACAAAGTTCTCGGTGTACCATGTGTCCTAATGAATCCCCTAGAGGATTCCCCATACTCTAACCCCTATGTGCATCAAATCTTCGTGGAGGTTTGTAAGGTGGGTGGATCTTGCTACTACTACTGTGTGGTCTAAAATATTATTATGATGAACCCTATCCACCATGAGGAGGAGTAGATGAACTTCTTGGTTTGTTATCCTGCATCTGTTGGATACAACTCCAAACTTGGTCTCTGGCCTTCTATGTCTTTCCCCAAGTCTCCTTTTCTATATAGGCCTTCTCAACGGCCTCAGCTAATGTCTGTGGATAGTGGATATGCACCACACCTCCAATGTCTATATTTAGTCCCCTGATGAACATGTGAATCCATACCTTCTCATCCTACATGTAATCGACATACTAGAGTAGATCCATAAATCTACTCTCATACTTAGCTACCATCAAAGATTCCTATCGAAGGTCATGAAACTCATCTATCCTCTATTGAATGAATCACGTGGGATTTATCTACTCTATGCTCCTTTTGTGTTAAGGAGATGCAAAATCCTTAACGGATGGCTCCCCATTATGTCTGGCTGAACATCCTACTACGTACTCTCCACGTAAAGTGGCATTAACATCTTGGAGTGTCTGTAAAATCTGTGAAAGGATTATTGCAATGACATGATGCAGAGGTGAAAATTCTAAGCCTATGTGAAAAGAACCCTCACCTGGTCCATGCCCCCTTTTTCATAGAATAACGTGAGAGTTAGTTCATTATTCTATTTTTTATTTAGTTTCCCATGTTTACTAAAATATTAAATTTTCAAACAAAGTTGTTTTCTAGATTAAAAAGTGTGCCAGGTTCAATATTGTACTAGGTTTAAAGTTCATGTCTCAAGTTTTCTAGTGTTCCCAAGGGTCAAATATTTGAACCCATGGCTCTGATACCAAGTGTAATGCCCTAAAAAAACTCTCACTCAAGACCCAAGAACAACCTACATTTCATTAGAAAAATTATGGAATAATTTTTTTCAAAGTGTGCCCACATACGGTTTTCAAAAATACTTTGTCACAACAAGTTTTAAGGACAAATATATTTAATAAATAATTTTTTCCCATTATAATAAATATCAAAAATCACATTACAACTCAATAAGTGTAATACATCCAAACATAGTTCAAATTTTCCTTAGGTGTTAATTTAAAGAATAATTAAATTTATACTACGATTAAATATTCCTTAATTAAAAATTAGAGGGTTAAAGGGGGGAAAATAATTATATACCCAAGGTAGTTAATTCAACAAGGTCTAAAAAATTCACAAGGTATAATTACATAGGGCTAGAATAAATATTTAAACTAAAAGGTCAATTTCTCACTTATCCACTCTCATACTGACTTATATGATTTAATCTAATTTTTCCCATATTTTACACACTTAAAACTTCCTAAAAACATTCCCATTAGATAGGAAATTTCTTTCCCTTTCCAATGATATAAATAATTCCTCCTAACTCCTCATATTTCTCAAGTTACGGGCTGGTGGGCCTTGGGGTGAAATTTTTCCCGAACGCGGGCTTGTGGGCCTGAGGAAGAAATTATTCACAAAGGCGGGCTGCAGCCTTGAGAAGAATTGTTTTCCTAACACGGGCCTGTAGGATTAGGGAATACTTTTCACACAAGGAAGATCGGGGACCATAAGAGTGGGGAGAAAACTTAGTGATTTGTCCTTTTGGGAAAATAGGGTAATTTACTCCCATGCACAAGTGCAAAGCTTCGCACGAAGGCTTCTAAGCACACAAGGACACATAAAATTAAGTCCAAGTGGAAAGGTAGGTCATGAGAGGCACTTAGGTTTAAAAATATTTAAAATATTCGTGCCTCTCCCAATGCCCAAAGAAGGCATGTGTCAAGCCCAAGATGCAAGAGGAAAATAGACCTTCGGGAGCTTAGGAAATTATGACCTTTAAAGTAAAAATTTTAAGGGTTAAAGAAAACCCATGCCTCCGCGATGCCCAAATATGCCACGTGTCAAACCCACAGGTGACATGCAAGAAGGCAGGCCACCGAGGAGACTTAGGACTTTTTGCTATTTTAGAAAGAGAGGTTTAAAGTTTTAAAACACTCCGTGCCTCTCTCTAACGCCCAAATATGTCATGTGTCAGATCCAAAATGACACATGGGAAGGCAGGCCATCAGGGAGACTTACAAATTTTTACCAATTTTCAAAAAATTTAAGTTTAAGGATGCGGGACGTGCACCCGAAAGTGTTTTTCTAAAAAGAAGGGGTGGGGATGTGGGGCCGTGGATAAATTTGTTTCAAAGTAACTTTTCCAACTTAGATTTTTTTTTGGCCAAAAGGAAGATTCGAACCATCGGAGTGGTAGGGGACTTCATTAATTTTTCATTTTTGGGTAACAAGCACAAAAGGTAAATTTTAGCCCACAGATCCACTTGTAAACAATTGATTATATCAAATTTGAAAGTTAGTTTTTTTTTAAACCCAAAATGAAGTAAAAACTTTAGAAGGCCATAACTTTTGATTGCAAACTCATATTTTTGTAAGTGAGGATTTTTTGGAAATTTCTCAACCTCCTCTTTGCAAAGAAAACTTAAAATTTTATTTTTGACCAACTTAGATAGGTGGATTTTAAGGAAATGTCTATCTACCATTAAAATGTAAAATCAACTTTTTTAACTACCAGAATTAATTTGAATCTGCCATTCTTTCTTCTTCAACATTCCAAAAACATATAGAATTGTTCTTGGAAGGATTTAGGATGGATTAGAAGGATTAATTGATTAAGATTGATATTTGAAAACATATTTTATTCTTCTTACTCTGTAAATATGTTTTCTTCCTTTAGCCCTCGTTAAAATTTATTTGAGCATTAATAAGATGTGTTTTATTCTTCCTTGGTTCATTTTAAAGTATCCTTTGTCTTCCATTGTTACAGGGGTACTCTGTATATTTTTCTGATAAATATTTGCAAGTTTGAAAATATCTAACAAAGATCTACGTATTTCAAACTCGAATTGATCTATTCCATTTACCAAACTTTAAATATTTAGTTCATTCATTCTAATTTTACCATATTCTATTTTCCTTCAATCAAAACGTGAAAATAAGAATGTAGTTCTATTTTTCCAAAATGTGTATTTCGAATGAAAAAAAGAAATGTAATATTTCTTAATACAGACTTTTCCAATCTTCAAACAGAGAGTTTACATTATATTTCCAAGAACCAATTTCAAAAATAGTAACACCATTTGTAGAACATAAAACAAAATTCATCAAATTGAAATATTTTTCCTTTACAAATTTCTTTTCCATTCATCAAAAACAGATTACAAAATATATCTCTCACATTCGAATTTAGATTTCATTTCTAAAACATAGAAAATTTTCACAATAAATAATTTTAGATTGTCATCCACTTAAAGTGGGAAGTTTTACAAATGGAAAGAACAACATAGAACTTTGAACTTGATCTTCAACACAGCTCCAAAAATAGCAACCAGATAGATCCACCTTATTTCCAATTTGATCACAATAAACTAGGGGGAGAGGCAACGATCTCCACCCAAACAAGAATTACAATGAAGAAGAGAATCCTTCCTCCTCATTGGCCCCGAGCCTCAACCACATTACAATGAAGGATGAATTAAACTCATAGAAAAATAAAAGGCTTCCACACTCACAAACCAGATTTCACATTCAGAACACAGTCCAAAAATAATACGGTTTCAATCCCAAATAGGACAACAACAAAAATATACAATGCCTCATCTCAAAAAAATCCAAAAGAGAAAGATCTATGGGGGAAGCTGCTTATACCTCCCAATGGGAAATGGGTGTCCACCTTAAAACTCACCAATATATTCATCTCAAAACCCCTACATACTCTTATGCCTCCCAAAGTACCTCTTATACCTCCCATTCTCTTATGCCTCCCCAAAACTCTTATGGCACCCCATAATGAGTAAGAAATGCAAGATATTTATTTTCCAAGGTGGAACCCAATCCCAAATTCCCTCCAAAAATAACTCTTATGCCTCCCCAAAACTCTTATGCCTCACTAAAAAGGATACCCATAGCGTTCTCCTACACCACACCTATGAAATCTAACCAAAAACAAACAAACATACCAAAATATTTAAAAACATTCACATATGCACAATATAGAAAAGAAAGCTTTTACAAGAGTCAAGATCCTACCTCTCCATGATAGATCTTGATTCAAAAGTTCAACAACAAGCTTTTTCCAATCCAAACAATCCAAAATACCAAAAAAATCCACAAGCATTCAAAATCTCTAACTCTTTCCAATTGCAAGAGCACCAAATCAAAATGAAGTAACCCCCAAACAAGCCAAAGAATTCGAATAAATAGAAAAAGGAAGAGAGGAGGATGAGGTGCCTCCATGTAAAATGCCACATCACACATCCTCAACTCCACCTCACAAGTCAACTTCAAACTCCAAGGCATAATAAATAAGTGGGTGAATAAAATGACAGTTTTACTTACACACACAATCCAAGTCCACACCCCTTAAGGACCAAAATAATGTTCATGGAATAAAGTGCATAAAAATTACAACTTGAATTAAAAAATACATCATGAAGCCTAATTTTAACTCCCCAACCCGTAGGTAAGGTTGGTGTAACAATTTAAGAGGTGTGGGACAAGTTTAATCATTATCACCGAATCACGGCTCTCGTATGTTTCCATAAGTGCATATACTTAAAATCACGGTGTGATTGGATAACATGGGTACTATCTCCAAGTTGTGGGACTTGCTACTTGAGATAGACCTCCAGAGAAAGCTGGTTCTTGCTCCTAAACTACCTGCCACAATCTACTCTAATGCAGGGGAAACTAACTATTCTAACCTAAATTTCCAAGGGACCAGGGAGAGAGAATGCATAAAATGAAATCCTACACTAAAGCGTGATGCACCAAAAAAGGAGGGTGTGAGAGTAGTCTTCAAATGCATGAAATACAGAAGCAAAGTGCACACTAGAAGAGGTGATGACAGTTCTCCATAATCTAGAAAAACACATTCACAACAATATTTCAAACATACACAATGATAATGGATCCCTGCAAGAACATAATAATAGACACAATATTCTTGTAATCAAGGTTAAAGGGGCAAGAAGAATGCAAGAAAACACAACGCCGAGGGGAAGATACATCCACAAACTTGTATTTTATTGCTTCCTGGTATGCACAGTTCAATCGGTTATAAGATAAGGGCGTGGATCACCATGCAAGGAGTCCAAAACAAGGGCCTATAACACATTGGCTTCACAAAGCAATTTTGGTAGAGATTTGCTACAAAAACTACCCCCTTACAATGAGCCCAACACTCCAATTTATAGAAAAATGAGAAGGGAAAGAAGGAAAATGGAAATCCTGAAATCTGTCCTTCAACCACTTGTAAGAGGCATTAAATGGGGTAAAATGATTATATTTTACTTGCAAAAAGGCTCCCCATACTATCCCGGTGCTGCGGTAAAGAAAGAAAGATGACCATGCCTCTTAATTGCACTCCAACCACCAAATAAAACAACATTAAGAAACCGGCCACGTTTTATAAAAAATATTCATCTATATCTCATCAAATCTAGATTTTCTTGACTTTTATGTGTCGTACTCGAAACCACGATTCCAAGAGTACCAATTTTGTGTGATTTCGTTGAGAAATACAAAAGTTCTGACTTTCGAGTGTGGGCAGCTATTTTGGGTCCGCAGTAGGCGTTTTCTACCATTTGACGAGAATGAGCATTAAGCGGCTTGAAGCCAAATATGTTTATTTTATTTAAATATATCTACCCTCATTAAAAATATAATTTTACGGGAATGAGCATTAATCGATCGGAGCATTAATGTCGTGCTCATTCCAGAAGTCCAATTTTGTGAAAATCGGAGCTTGGAGTCAAAAGTTATGGCGTTTGAAGTTTCATGGGTCAAACGTTGACTTTTCTTCTTTGCCGTCAGCCGCTTCAGCTTTTCACGTCCCACGTGTACCTTTTTCCCAATCGTTGCAGGACAAAAATCTCTCGCTGGAATCGGCGAGTTCACGTCCTCCGCATACTTTTGTCCCAACTGTCCCAAACCGCACGAAACGAAGACTTAGACGCGATTTTTCTTCTTGTTTCCGGCAATTTCAGCTTTTCACATTAGTCACGTCCTGACGTCCCGACTGTCCCGCGGACTGCCTAGGATAAAAGACTTAGCTGATTTTCTTTCTTTTTTTGGCCCCAAGCTTTGTACGACGAACCTCAGTACGACCCAAACCTTTCGGACCGAAATGCTTCAAAACACTCCTGCAACCTTATTTTTGCATTTTTCTAACTCGTTGGGATTTCTTCTTGGATGGGGAGTTAGAAAAGGCCGAGGGACCCCAAAAATATGGTTTTGGGCCTCGAATCAATCTTACTTGCTCGGGACTGAACAATTTGATGTGTTGTATCAAAATTACCTTGAGGGGTGAATTTTGGATAACGTTAACTTTTCCCACAAGCCTCCAAAATTAGCCCCTAAGGACAGATTCGAATTTTGAAAGGAAGGTGGAGTGTTTCACACTAATTTTTACTTACACATCACTTATAACACTTAATCCAAGATCCATCAACTCTAATATATACATTCTTATGACCCATTTTAATTAATTTAACAACATGATTACTCCCATATCTAGAAACAATTTTATTAAATAAAAAAAAGAAATTACATCACTAAATAAACACATACTAAAATTAAATAAAGGAACCAAATTAAAGAATACACATAACCCCTTGGTCACATTCAAAGGTGATCTCCCTCATGGGAACCCCTAACAACAAAATAATATATAAAAATAACAAAACATGTTTCCATGGTGACCCTTGTTGAATTCATCTAGGATTCCAATGTTGTTGGTCTCCAATCCCTCGATGTTTGTTGTGACATGTTTTCCTGCAAAACACAAATACATCCTTCGGCCTCGTGTCCTCATCAAAACATCCAAAAAAAATTATAAAACATAACTTCCAAATTCATCTATGTATAAATCAAAACATCATCCAAATAAGTAACAATATCTTATACAATTTCATCAACAACTATATGATCATCAAATTAATTCAATTTTCTAGGTCTACTCAATATGATGAAATATCACATGTCTGAAAACATATATAAATATACCATGTCAATCAACATATCATCATCAATATAAAATGTCTCCAATAATCCGCATGCATCATATATGAATCAAAGTCAACAAGAATCCATGCTCTAACATCTAACATCATGCTAAATCAAAAAGTGCAAAAATATCCATGAGTCTGGTCAATAGTGTCGTAATCAATAATAAAAGGTGTCGAAGGAAAGTGGGCACTACAAATGTGAGAAAAATTATTGTTATAAATACTCATCACAAGTCAAAGGTCCATCAAATTGACGTCAAATCATATTTCCTAAATGGAGAATTAGATGAAGAAGTGTATGTGGGATAGCCAATTGGTATGAAATTCCATGGAATGAAATAAAAGTATACAAGATAAAGAAAGTAATGTATGCACTCAAAAAATCACCCAAGGCTTGCTATAGTAGGATATATTTCTATCTAATTAGAAATGGATTTAGAAAAAGTAGTAGTGAGCCAACACTTTACATAAAATAAAGTAATGGTGAGATTTTGATTTTTTTGTATGTAGAAGATTTAATCTTTACTGGAAATTCAATCAACCTAATAGATGAATTTAAAACAACCATAAAGGAGTTTGAGTTTAAAGATTTAGTACTATTGAATTAAATTCTTTGCATTAAGGTCAAGTGAATAGACCATAGCATATTTGTTTCTCTAACAAAGTATGCAAAATAAATCTTGAAAATATTTAGAATGGTAGAAAAAATCTAACATCTACACCAAAGGTAGAGATAAGTCATAAATTGAAAAAAAATGATTGCAGTAGTAATGTGGATCCTAAAAGATAAAAAAGCATGGTAGAAAGCTTTATGTATTTATATGTAACTAGATCGGATATAATGTACGCAGTTAGTTTTATTTCTAGATTAATGAAAATGCCAAAGGAGACACATTGGAAAGAAGGCTAGTGTATATTGAGGTATGTGAATGGAACAAGAAATTATGGAATTTTAAATGTTGTTTATAATGATTTATATTTAGTTGGATACACTTTGATAGTTATTGGGAAGGTAGCCTAGATTATAGAAAAATAAAATCTATAAATTTGTTTAATTTTGGGTAACGAGCGAGCCATCTCCTAGGATTCAAAGAAACAATTAGTTGTATCATTATCTATAGCTAAAGTAGAGTATATTGTAGAAAACTTAGCTAATTGTCAGATTATATAGTTCAGGAAAATCCTCTCTAACTACCATGAAGAGAAACAAGGAGGTTCTAAAATTTTCTCTGAAAATATGTCTACGTTTGCATTGTAAAATAATCCAGTTTTCCATGGAAGAAGCAAGCATATTTCTATCAGGTATCACTTTATTCATGATTTGGTTGAAAAAGGAAAAATTGAACTTATATTTTTTAAGTTAGAGCAGCAACTAGTCTGGTATTTTTACAAATCCTTTATCAAAAGAAAGGTTTGTGTTTGAGATAAAGTTTAGGCATCATAGATGAAGGACTACCTAGCTCCAAAAAATAAAGATCAAATTTTTTCAATGAATTTTGTTGAGTCAAGAATAAGGATGAGTGTGAGAATTTATTATGGTCATAATATTCAGCCAAGTAAAGAATTTAATTTTTTTCCCCTCTATTCAAACCACCACCTATGATAGGCATTTATTTCTATTTTGGTCATTTTTAATTAGCCATGGAAGTTTATTAAAGTCGTGCAATAAGGAAGTGGAGTTGCGATATATTGTGGATGTAGATTTTAAAGCCACAATTCAAAGGAAGGTATAGTGTTGTGCAAAATTATCAATTCTAGTTCTCTTTGGAGTAGTGATGAAGCCGAGAGGAAAATGAAAATGTAAAATCTGCAAGTGTGAGCAACATTTTTGGGAGGGTCTAGAGTTTCCCATGGATTCCGTATAAGCCAAAAGTTGCGGTATATAGAAAAATTCGTCCACTATATAAAATTTCACATTATAAAGGAAATTTTGAACCCTGGTCAATGGTTTTGTCATTGATGTCAAATGACGTGGAGGGAAAAAGGAGAGATTTGTGAAGTGAAGGTCGGTCAAAGTCTTCTAAAGCAAGAAAAGTGTGTGGTGAGTCCTCCCAAGGTAGTATGTAGATAGCGGTAAGCATATGTGAATCAGGTATATGAGGTGTAACATTGGTGTGATAGGTCTATAATTCATATTCATATGTTCTAAGTAATAAATAAAATTGTTTGGAGAAAGAAAAAATTCCCATATTTAGAAAAATATGAAGAAATTTGAGTATATTGACTTTAAAGTGCATTATAGAGTTTGAATGTGCCAAGAATACTAACTCGATCAATTACAACAGTCACAAAAGACCAAAATGAAGTGATTTGAGTTTTCAAATGCATTATGGGTTTATGATGTGTACAAACTATTATATGGTTTTTACCATCCGGTGAAATTGGAGAAGCATGCCCATATAGATAAAAGAGAAGGATATATTCGGCCATGGGAGCTAACATTTTGGGCTCAAGCCGAGTGAGTTGAAGAGGCAAGGCATTAGGAGTTGGTAGGATGTACGTTGAAGAGACACTTCGGAGTCTGAGGAGTACGAGGAGTTCAAACTTTAGATGTGGAAGAATTCAGATTTGGCGGGAAAATATTCCTAATCCATGAGCTCAAAAGGTCTACAAGACATAAAAATCGGAAGTCTGAAATTTTTACTTCAAACATTCAGGAGTTACGAGTTATCGGTGGGGTAGAGAAAAGAATAGTTCCACGGAGGGAAGGAAAACATTTGAAACACGAAGTCAAAAATTTCGACTTGGGCTTTCAAGATTTCATAGATATGCAACAACTGGATGGATGAACAATTCCAAAATCAAAACTGACAACACCCTCAAATCCAAACCCTCAAAACCACAAACCCTAACCTCCAAAATACCAAAACTAAAAACCCCTGAATGGTCGATTACACAAAGGTTTGAAACCCAAAGTCTGAATTTCTAATTTTGAGGTTTTACAATATCGAACTTTTTTTCTCAAGTGATGAATAGTGCCACACATTATGAGCGTGGAGTCCGAACTCTGAAGTCTGAAATTCAGACTTTAGAGGTTTGAAATTTCAGAAATCTCAAGACAACTCTCTAGATGACTAGTAACAGTGACCTCCAAATTCAAAATTCATGAAGCTCCGAATCCTGAATGTCTAAAATTTCAAAAATTGGAGGGTGCGATATAAATTTTAACTAGGAGCTCATATTTACACAAAATAGGAATTTTTTAAAAGCTCTCATTGTCCTTTAAAAAACAAAAAGTGGTTTTCTTAATTTTAGTGAGATTAAGTATTTCAAAATGAAGAAATATAGTCCACCATTTTATAGACATGTTTCCATATTTCTAACCTACCAAAATGATGAAGGTATGGGCTTCCTTTCTTCCCCAACAAGGCAAATTACATGGATGTATGTGTTTTACAATGGCACCCATTATTGTTACATGTCATTTTAATGCATTTTTGTGTGGTTGAAGCAAGATTTCGAATTGATATGTCTCCCTTCTCTCATTCTTCCTATATATTGTAAGGAGGGGCTCATTTAAAAGGTTGAAAAACTTGTATATTTCCCTCCCTTCTTTCTTTTCTGTAAGATATTTGTGGCGATTCCAAACCCCCATATTTGAATATTGTAATGGAAAATATGTGGATTTTATGCTAAATTTAATGTATTTTATCAACTTTGAAATAAATAAAATCAATTCTATATATGTATAAAACCCTCTTACATGTTATATTACATCTTTCTGATCTTTCATTACATGCAAGGTTATTGTGTATTGTTGTTGTTTTCATTCTAAGATTCTAGTAGTGCTATGTTTATTGTGCAGGTTGTTCAAAATCCTTCTTGGTACATGACCTTCCCATAGAGTTGGTTTTATTTTCATGCATTTTCTCTATCTCTATATCCTTGGAAATATTAGATTAGGGTTAAATCTTCAACTCTATACACTTTGGAGTAGTTGGAACTAGGTTAGGATAGGAAGTTGTCCTTTTTCGAAGGGTTATCCCTATTTTAAATTTTAATACTTTGGGATAACTCCATGTTTTACGAATGACACTAACTGCCTCAACCATTCACTTGTGAGAAATTAGGGGTGTTGTGATTTCAACATAACATATATTGTGAAGCAATGAAGTAGAGAAAATATGTTCGAAAACCCACAAAGAAGGGAAAATAAAAGGTGTTATGTGAGAATTTAGTTTTCTATAATTGTAAAGAAATGGATCTCAAAATAATCGTAATCTAAGTTACTTAAAAAAACCTGCAAAGTAGAAGAAAAGGAGGGAGAGTAAGCTAGAAAAATAGCTTAGGGAAACTGTGAAGTAATGACACTTCATAAACCAAAGCAAAGTAAATGTGCCTTCCAAACCAATAAATAACAATTTGTAAGTAACTTGGGTTTTCGACATGAATCAACTAAAACTAATAGAGGCCTAAAAACCTGAAGTAAAGTAACTTCAGAAACTCATAAAGAAAATATAAGTTGAGGAGTGAAGTGGATATCTAATATACCTCAACTAAGAAGTAATGGATGTTCACAAGTTATAAGTAAAGTAGTTCTGAGAACCTTTTGGTACCCAGATTTAATCCTTCTTCAAGCAATCGAGAAGCATCAAGGATTGAATAAGACACTTAGAGATAGATAAATAATTGTGTCATTTTGTAGGTCAGGGGAAGTAATTTATCTGAATTTTTAGCACTAAGAATTTGAAAGAAGTGGGTAACACCTTAAAAGGATGTGATCTTATCCTAACTATTTCAGGTTGTTCCTTTCAACCAAGGTAAGAGAACCTATTTTGTAACCTATGTTATTGAAGGAGATGCAAACATCCTTCTTTTTCGTACATTTATAAGAAGGCCTTGGGAAAATATGATCAACACACCAAATCTGACTCTCACGAGTTGTCACTTCTAGAATATGGAGATATTTTCAACACAAGGCTAAGGTTACTAAAGACATTTGGAATCTGATCTATTTCGCATATTTTGACAAAGTGGGATTTCACATTGGTTCATACACATGACAAAACATGGGTAATTCAGGGTAGGATTAGTTGTTTTTGAATGATTTTTTCATGGGAGATTAAAAAGATAAATTGGACTTTGCCAGATCTTTGAGAAACTTCACAACAATGGAAAACTCAACAAGAGAAAGCTTCAAAATAGTTAAAACATTCCTTCAACCAAAAGGTGTGCATCAATGGAGGCCCAGATTTACACATTTTCACACAATCTTTGAGATTCTATCATGAAGGCTCGAGTTAGAAGAATCAATTGAACATTAACAATCTCTCTTTTACCATGCCTAAGGTACACCCAAAGACTTACAAGCAATCTCTGTCAACAAATGAAGGTAAATTGGTTTTAAATTTGTTTTCTCACTATCAGATGAAGGCTCTTCTGATAAATGAAATTGAAAATGCCACCAAACTATCATAGGGATGAGATATGTGTGATTCACAAAGATTCTAATGCAAGATTGCAATAGGAACAAGAAAAACTACTTGTACACATTCTGAAATGAAATAAACACAAAATTGCCAGAGATTTAACACAAGTTAATTAAAAAAATTTCGATTCATCGCAAAGAAGGAGAATTATTTAAACAATATCGTGAGCTTATTGATGGCTATACACTTGTAACTAACTACTTTATAAAATAAATCCAAAATATCCAAAGTATTCCACCAATCAACCATTCTTCCTTTGACCATTCAAACCTACCATGTGTCCACCTCTCTGAGCCCAATTGAGCCGCGGTTAACTTTAAAACTTTATCCCTTTTCACAAAATAAAGCCAAAAAACTTTAAAGCAACCCGACAATCCTCCACTCGAATCCTAACTTAGAAGCTTCCAAGTGTTCCTTTCTGATTCACTACGGGCCTTAGGCATTTTCTTTGCATTTTAACTCATTTTTTTAAAATGTCTTAGAGCACAATAAAAACCCGCCATTCCACAATTTCTCAACATGTAACACGTGTACATTTTTGGGGAAAAAATATGAAACTTTCTCCACTAATTGAAATTTTCCAGCCAATCAGAGCTTAGTGCGGCCACGGGGCAAGTTAATTTTTTTTTCCAAAATACCCAAAAAGAAAAAGTTCAGTAAAACAAATCCATCACACCTCATCCAATCAAAAGAAGCCACGTAAGTGCAAAAAGAACCAATCAGAAACCAGCGGAGCCATGGGACCAAATTTCCCCTTTTGTAAAAAAATCTAAAAGTGCTAAGTTCAAAACATTTTCCCACCATCCCCTCGACCAATCAAATATTTCCATGTAGTCAAATGCTAAGGAAAAATTTGACGGGTAAAATATGCTCATCGATCATCACAAACATAGAAATTTACCATTCATGCATAAAATCTAATTTTTCACTAAGGATAGAAAATTTAGAAACAAAACTAGGCTCAAGCATTTTTGACCATCGGGATGTATTTTCAAAGGCACATAGAAGGAATTTGAACATTTTTGAAAATCCATGATCGGGGAAAATAGAAAAAAAAATGGCAGAGCCCACGTATTTGAAAACGTTAGGGCAAGAACAGGGAAAAATTGGGTATTTCTTCAAAATGGGGCATGACAAATGGTTTTTGGAAACAAATCATGGCATTCAAATGGAGATAAAAGCTTCACCTTATCAATTCGAGATAAAAAACATCTCAGAATACACAAATCAAAGGAAACATTAGGGCAAATGGTGCCGGATCAAAATAAGCACCAACATCGGCTCGCTTTGGGATGGGCACTCCCAAAAAGTGCCACAAGGACAAATAGAGTAGACCAAGTGCCAAAAATATCCATTGTGAAATAGAGTTAACATGTAGAGAATAAAATCATAACCAACTTCCAAAAAATGAACTATGAAACCAAGAAAACTAGGTCACCAAGGACTAGAACGAACAAAAACACAAAAGTAGGATGAAAACTAAAGACTATATACTATTTAATGGTGTGCATACCTTAATTTTGGGGAATCAACCAAGGAAATGTTTTCGATTCCTACCATTAACATGTAATTGAAGTAATTCCCCATCTAAGTGTTTCAAGAAGAAGGTATGTTCACCAATTTGAATGTCAATGGAATAAGGAATCATCCATAATGCATCAAATTTACCATGCTTTCCTTATCCTAATATCTACTATCCCACAAATAGCACAAGATATCCAACACCTTGAAAGCTCTTGGAGTTACCTTCTCCTGAAACAAATTCTTCAACTTTTCTATGAACTTTACATGCCTTTTGTGGGATGCCCTTCTTTCTTCATCTAGCTCAACAATTTGATTGATTTGAGCATCATATGGACTAACTTTCTGATCTTTGAGATGTTGAACAAACTAAAATGAAGACAATTGTAAATGTAGGGGCAATAGAGCTTGTGTTCCATACACCAAATCAAATGGGATTTTACCATTATCTCTCTTAGTAGTTATTCTGATTATTCCAAACAACAAATGTTAGTTGCTCATCCCACTTATTTTTCTTAAGCTCCAAGGTTCTCCTAATGATCTTCAAAAATTTCTTATTGTTGGACTTAGCTTGTCCATTTCCTTGAGGATTGTAGTTAGAAGCATATGTCAATTTGATCCCATACTCTTTGCACATTGCCACCAAAGGTTTAGCTCTGAAACTCATGGCATAATCAACAACAATCTTAGCTGGCACTCCAAATCTATAGATGATATGATTCAACATGAATCCCATTACAACTTTGTGCATTGATTTCTTTGTGGGGATTGCTTCCACCCACTTAGTGAAGTAATTAGTGGCTACAAGAATCAACTTATGGGTAGCACATGATGGGTCTAATATCTCACCAATGAAGTCCATTCCCCATTATTTGAATGGATATTCAATTGATACAGGTGTAAAGGAAGGGAGCTTGAAGCTTTCATTCTTCTGGAAAAATGCTAGCAACTTTCACATTTTCTAACCAACAGAGTTGTATCCTTTAAAAGAGTGGGCCACCAATAACCCTCTCAAGATTTTATGAATTGTGACCCTTCTAGCAAAATTTCCCTCACAAACTCCTCCATGGAGATCAACAACTATCTTAGGGGATTCATCTTCAGTAATGCATCTTAAAAGCACTCCCTTTGGGTTATTCCAAGCTAACCCAAAATTAGTAACAACATATTTTTGGGAGGCTAGCTTAAGAGAAATTTTCTTATTTTTACTCAAGTATTCGGGCGTATAGATGTCGAGATAAAATATTATATCCTTATACAATTTAGAACTTACCAATTTTTCAAGTACATTCACCCTTTCTTCTTCTACTTCATTCACTTCAATGGTTTGCAAGTTTCTCTCAGCCATAAGCTTAGCTAGGCCTTAACCTATTACAAATTCCATGGTTTGGATGTCCAGTCATACTCATGTAACTTGTTCACCCATCTTTGCACCTTTTTCTTGAGACCTCCATCTCTGATAAGATATCTTTCACCAAGGTGTGAGGAACATAAGAAACAACGTTAGAGCTCAAGATGTAAGGTCTCAAAACCTTTGTTTCTTTCACCAAGGAAAATTCTTGCTTCTCCATGATGGTTTACTTCAACTCGATCCCTTGCAATGCCTTACTAAAAGGGAAATTTGTCTCTCATCCCCTTCATCACCCTTCTGCAATCAAACAGATGAAATGGTGTTTTCTCGAGGCAAAGGACAACTTTGAAACGACTTCTTATAATTTAGATCTGCTAAAACAGTGTATGCTTTAGTGCTTCTTTTATCCCATCATAAGTCTGAATAACAGCCTCTTACCATTTGATAACTTGGTCTTTCTTCATATGCTAGTAATGGGGAGAGTCAAATCAGCAAATTTAGATACAAATCTTCAAATGAAATTTATCTTCCCAGAGAAGGATTGGATTCTATTCTTAGTTCTTGGAATTGGGACCTTGTTGATGGCCTCTACCCTCTCAAGATCAATCATGACACCATCCTTTGATACAATGTGACCAAACAACTTTTCCTTTTGCACTCCAAAATGGCACTTCTTGGGATTAATTGAAATAACAAAATCTCTGCACCTTATAAGCATTTTTTCCAAGTGTTGCAAGTGATCATTTCTCTTCCTAGAAAACACAGTCACATCATCTTGATAAACAACAATGAATTCATTAATATAACTAGGAAAAACAACATCCATTGCTCTTTGGAAGGTAGCTTCAGCATTCATTAGACCAAATGGCATCCTGACATAAACATATGTGCCCAAGGGGTGTTAAAGGAAATCTTAATTCTTTTTTTTGCTTCACAAAAATTGGTTATACCTTAAAAACCATCCAAGGTAGACAACAATTCAATTCCGATCCAATTACCAATTGCAGCATGTTTTCCATGTTTGGTAGAGGATAATTATCCTTCATCGATGCTCTGTTCATATTTCTAAAAACTACACATAGCCTGATATCTCCATTCTTTTTTCTAATAAGCACTAAGTTTGCAACCCAATAATAATACCTTCTTGGGCTATGAAACATCGCTCCATCCCTTATCTTCCTCAATTCATCTTTCATTTTTATGGAGAGTAGTGGATTAATCGGCCTATATTTTTGTCCGAATGGTTTTTAATTAGATTACAAAGGAGTTTCATGCTGAAACAAATCCTCTCTGTATGCTTTCAGGTTTGGAATAATACCAAGCTAAACAATCCTGATATTTCTTCAAAAAAATTCTTCCTTGTTCGATTACTTCCCAATCGAGATCTTTATTAGTTTTTCCTTCATGCCAAGGTCATGCTCTTCAACATCCCTTGAGGCTGCTATATGTCTATTAATAATGCAATCAGCATTATCAAATTTTCATTCAAGAGAAACCAACCCTCTAGGATTGGTATTAGTTTTCAACTAAATGATATCTTTTCAAAAATGTTTCTTTTCTTTCAACTAGAACACACCATCGATTCCCAATCGATACTTTGATTAGAAAACTCACCTTGGTTATGAAAATACCATTTTACCTGGGCATCATCATCAAACACTTGCCAATTTTTAATGTTGTCAGGGATAGATGGCCTTGTTAGTACCTCAACATCATATTCAAAAATGGGGACATTGCACAATTATCAAAACGAGATCCCAAAGACTACTAGATTTTTGGCATAACATTGAACTTCCTATCATGGTGCACAATATTAAATGAGTCAAACATTTCAATCAAATCCCAAACTACATGCTCATATTGTTTCATTCTCTGATTTTTAGTAGCATAAATTTTTCTAATTTGCTTTAAAATCAGTTCGAATCTCCTTTGACAATAACATTTTTTACACCATATTTCAAAGCAATTCTCAAACCTAACAACAATTCTTCATACTCTGCAATATTGTTAGTGCATTCAAAGATGTGTTTGAAAGAAAAAACAAATTCTTCCGACATTGGATGAATCATAACAATATAAGCACCATTTCAAAATTTAGAGAAAGCTCCATCAGACAACAAAGTCCAAGGAGAGACCAATTTTTCAAGACACTTGAATTGATCAATCTTGTGTTCTTTACCATCAGCAAATCCAACAAAATTATCAGCATCATCAACATCAATATACAATACTTCATAAGATGCATTGTTGGGATCTTCAATGAGGTGCAACATCTTCTTTTCTCCATATAATTTGACAAGGATGCCCTCAATTGGAATTGTGGCAAAAGACATATCCATTTGAACACTTCCACCAACACTTGCAGCCCACTTTCTTGATAACAACATGCCCCATTTGGTTGGGAAATCAACAATAACAACATCAAGTTTTAAGTTCTTACCTGGGTATGCTGCAAGTTGCACTACCAATCCCTTAACACATCCTAAAACTAGCACCTCTCTAGAGTCCATAGCAGTACATATTCCATATTTTGTTGCCACTTTGATATCCATTTCATTCATGACCTCAAGAGGCATGACATTGCATGATGCCCTAGAATCAAACATACAATTGTGTAGTGATCTATCCTTAATAATCAATATTGTAAAAAATGGATCAACATTTAATTGAGACTCAACCAAAGATGTTCCCAAGTAAACCTCAGGTGCTTCTCCAAGCTGTTCCAATGCTGGTGGTGTTTCTAGGTCTGTAATGATTGGAGAAGGAGATTCTATAATGTTCACATTTCTACCTTGGGTACTCTTATCTTCTTTCAATCCCAAATACTCAAATTCTCTCTTCTTGTGCTCAGAATCCTAAGAAGCTCAAAATTAGAACACTAAATTTTATTTGAATCAAAGCGTGGGCAATGTCATATAAAATATACTTGGGAAAGGTAGCATTAGAAGGAAGATTGGAAAATTCATCTGTTGGCACATGATTCTTGGAATTTTGGGCATGAGGAGAAGTATAGTTTTAGTTTGGGACAAAAAGGCCTTTGGAAGATGCATCCTTCTGAGGAGATTCTCTAGGGATACATGTAAGTAATGGAGTTTTAGGTTTGTCTTAAGGCCCTGCTCCTTTGACAACTTTACTTCTTGTATTATAATCCTTTTCTTGAGCAACAATAACATTCATCAATAACTGCCTATCCTCCTACGAAGGGATTCCTCTATCATACTTATTTATCATTAAAGATATTAAGTACTCAAAGCATTATTAGGTATTTCAAAATCTTGTACCACATCTATTTCAAAAGTATGAGAAGGAAGAAGAAGTGGGATACAATCCTAGAAAGTAGCAATAGTTCGAGAACTTATCAATTCAGTTGAAGTTGTTCCTTGTTGTGATATTGTAGAGAAACCCATCATGAAAACATCATCATCAGTATCATTATCAACTTCTTCTACTTATTTTTGATATAATTCACATGGAGGATGGGGCAGGAAACATCTACCACAACAATCAATATCATCGGCTTCATCAACAACAACTTAGGAATTTAGAGGATCGAGCACAATTTTATTTTCCCTAGCTTGGGGATGTCTATTAACGATTCCATGGGTCCTTTACCTCTTTCATCATATCTCTACTTATTTCTAGGATGGTTTGCAAATCTATCTTGACTTAGTTTTTTTTTCTTACATTGAGAACTTTAACCAATTCCCTTCTCTACTCGGGCCAACTTGTATGAGATTTCTTTGACAGCCCCTGCCAAATTTTTTACAACTTCTTCCAAATGAACAGCCTTACTTACTTGAGTATTCTCTAGGTTTATCAGTTTAACACCCTCCCTCTTAGGATGTTTTCCAATGGCCTTAATGTTGTTCTCAATTTGCAAAGCCATGGTAAAGGCCTGCCTCAAAGTGTAAGGGTTTTTATCCCTCAAATAGTATGCAGCCTTCTTGTCAAATGCATCAACATACTTTATAAGACAAGATTCATCACATGGACTTAAGTTTACAAGAAACCTTCTCAAGGTCTTGTTGAATATTGTATTAAAATCATGGACTGATTCATTAGGGTTCTTCTTAATATTCTCAAATTTTGACAAAAGAAACCTAGGGTCTATTTTATCACCATACTGCAATCTAAAAGCATTCTTCATTTATGTCCAAGAATCAATAGAGTTATCTGGTAAATATTTATACCAGTCCCTTGCATCCTCCTCTAATGTATGAATAAACAATTTGATATATACATCCTCAAATTCAATCTCAAATTCATCCATCATGTTAACAAAAAGCTTAAGGTGTTAATCACTTGTTATAGAATTGTTTCGTGGAACTTGGGTAATCTATTTCTTACATCGTGTGGAAAAACATTTGGATATCCATCTATTCCTCTAAAATTGATAGGACCAAAGGTATTAACAACAAATGGAGGTCTGGGTGGGGGCTGAGCCATATTGTTTTGTGGAGGTGAGTTTGTAGGAGATGCAAGATGATGAGGACTGAGGGGTATGTGGGGAATAGAAATGTAATTTTCAAAATGAATATCCCCTATAGGATCATCTTCTTTGAAAACCTAGTAGATTTGGAAAATATAGGGCAAAATGAGAAGCAAAATTTCAAAGACAAATGAAGATCCCTCACCAGATGGAGAATTGAATTCAACAAAAAGACTACCTGATTCAGATAACTTTGAGGAAGAACTGCAATCTTCAATGACAGGCTGATCACTTTCAAGTTCAACAATGGAGATCTCTTTTCTTGGTGCTTCATCTCCAACAACTATCCAAATTCTTCTTCCCTCGAATTTGAGTTTACGAAATGGAAACAAACTCCTAAAGAGGGTCTTTAACGAAGATATATCTTCTTCCTTCTAACTCGCAAAGATTAGTCACAAATTTTCAATTGATGAGGTTAAAACACCGTAATTTATCAAAATCAAATCAACACAGATTCACCACTAATGATTTTCACCCCAATTGTGTAAATGCACTAAAATAATTTGTCAAATGTCTATTAAAGACTAAAAATCATGCAAAGATTTACATATCAAACCTTCCTTAACCCAATTTTATCAATGGTGAGGAGAAATTAGTACAATAACTCTGAAAATTTGAAATACTACACATAGACCTTATAAATTTTTTCAATCCTTATAGATTTGATCAGAGAATGATGTTTACAAAATGTATTTGCACATACGTAACTGAAGAAACATTACCAAGGTTTGGAAAACTTTAAATTCTTCAAAGATTCCCTAAAATGGCACCGAAGCGTGTTGGTACCAATATTTAATCCTTCCTCAAGAATTGAGCAACATCAAGGATTGAACAAGACACTCAGAGAGAGATAAATAATTGTGTGTCATTTTGTATCCAGGGAAGCAATTTATCTGAATTGTTAGCACTTAGGAATTGAAAGAAGTGGGTAACACCTTAAAAGGATGTGATCTTATCCTAACTATTTAAGTTTTTTCCTTTCAACCAAGGTAAGATAACCTATTTTGTAACCTCTCGTTATTGAAGGAGATGCAGATATCCTTCTTTTCGCATAAATTTTATAAGAAGAACTTGGGAAAATATGATCAACACATGAAATTAGACTCTCACGAGTTGTCACTTCCAGAATATGGAGATATTTTCAACACAAGGATAAGGTTACTAAAGACATTTGGAATCCTGATCTATTTTTGCATATTTTGATAGTGGGATTTTGCATTTGTTCATACACAGGATAAATCAGTGGTAATTCAGGGTAGGATTAGTTGTTTTTGAATGATTTTTTTGGTGGGAGATTAACAAGATAAATTGGACTTTGCCAGATCTTTGAGAAACTTCACAACAATGGAAAACTCAAAAATAGAAAGCTTCAAAATAGTTAAAACATTCCTTCAACCAGAAGGTGTGCATCAATGGAGGCCCATATTTACACATTTTCACACAATCTTTGAGATTCTATCACGAAGGCTCGAGTTAGAAGACTCAATTGAACATTATCAATCTCTATTTTACCACACCTAAGGTACACCCAAAGACTTACAAGTAATCTCTATCAACAAATGAAGGTAAAGTGGTTTTAAATTTGTTTATTTCACTATCAGATGAAGGCTCTTCTGATAAATGAAATTGCAAATTCCCCCAAACTATCAAGAGGATGAGATCTATGTGATTCAAAAAGATTCTAATTCAAGATTGCAATAGGAACAAGAAAAACTACTTGCAGACATTCTGAAATGAAATAAACACAAAATTGCCAAAGATTTAACACAAGTTAATTCAAAATTTATCAGATTCATCAGCGGGGAGAGTTATTTAAACAATCTCATAGCTTGTTGATGGCTATACACTTGTAACCAACTCAACATGATTGAAATATAACATAGAAGAAATTAACCAGGTTTCCAGATGGTTCCTTAGAAGATGAGATTTTCTCAAAATATTCTCATGAAATTTAACCCCCGACCATTTGCATATCTAAAACATGCATTATATATCATTTTTTTACATCAAATCCTTCTCTCCCAAGAAAATAATATCATAAGCATCAAGTTTATTAAAAAATTTCATCATGATTTACGAAAAGGGCATTTAACGTAAAAGATTCAAAAGATTCCGAGTGCCTCAAAAAGGTGAATTATTGCAAAATTCACATCATTACTTCAATAGGGGGCACATTTTTCAAAGCGCATGCAGACCCTTTTCCTTTTATCATTACATTTTTTCCCTTTCGAAATTAGCCTCTACAACTTTTAGATCTGGCATTTCACATTTTTTCATGAGCTCGAGAAAAAATCCACTTTGAAAGTGCCTCAGATTTAGAAATTGAGATCTCAAATCGATTCCACTAAATTTTGCAGACCAAAATGACACAAATTTGCCAAAAATTATATGAGGAATGATGCAAAAATTACATCTCAAAACATCTTGGAGCTCCAATGGTGGCCAAATTGATGAAATGAACAACTACCATTGATCTTGATCTTTCAAGTTTTAATATGAGCCTTCCATGTGGCAAACTACGATTGCAAATGGACCTGGGGGCATTTTTTAATATTTTATAACTTTTGGAAAAATGGAAAATTTTGACATTTTTCTCCACCCCTCTGCCCTTGGAAAATTGGCCTGACATGTGTCCCAATGTGGGTCCCAATGGAATCGTGGCTCAATTATGCTATTTTACCTCTTTTTTGGAAAAAAGAAAATTTTCCAAATTTTCCTCGTAGCTCCACATTCCTGGCTTCAGCTTTTGGCACCAATCCTAGGGAACTGCGCTTCATTTTCAAACTTTACACTTCAAATTCAAAAAAAGAAAAATTTCCATATTTTCTCTGTGGGCCCACACTTACACCTCTGACCTTCCAATGTTTTCATTTGTGATTCGCTGTGGGACCGTGACTCTCTTTCATGATTTTAACTTATTTTTCCAAAAAGGAAAAAAACCTCAAAGTTCTCTCGATGCTCCGTCTCCCCCGTAGGTTTTAAAATTAGTCCTTGGTGGGGCCGCGCTTATTTTGCCAAAGAGGCAAAATTTTCATTTTTTCTCCGGTGGCCGGCAGCGCCTGCAAGCTTCAAATGCCCTTTTTTTCGGGGACGTGCTTACTTTTATAAATTTAACCCTTAGTAAAAAAGTTAAAATGTTTCAAAATTTCCCAAACACCCACCCATCCAACTTGCTTTTTCAATATAGGCTTCAACTTATTTACAGTGTCCGCTTGTTTTTAGAATCTTACTCCATTTAGCCAAAAGGCAAAATCTCCAACTTGCCTCCGAAAACCCGCACCTCCACTTTTTGATCATTTGAACAAAATTCAAACAAGGCATTAACTTATTTTAGCAGGTTTGTGGCCCTTTCCAACACTTTAACTTTTTTACCCCAAAATGTAAAAATCTCAAACAACTCCAAAACTCAGCTTCTCCATTTTTTCATTTTCAAAGTTGACCTAAGCATGATATTTTTACAGCGAAATGTGGTATTTTCTACAAATTTTTCTCATTTTCACCAAAAAAGGAAAAAAAAATTCTAAGTCCTCCACCAGCCTTCCTTCCCACCTTTGATGTAAATATGACACGTGTCCACCATCCAGGCATTGACGCGGGGTATGCTTCATTTTATAACTTTACTACTTTATAAAATAAAGCCAAAAATATCCAAAGTATTCCGCCAATCCGCCACTCTACCTTTGACTATTCAAACCTACCATGTGTCCACCTATGGAGCCTGCTGAAGTCGTGGGTTAACTTTAAAACTTTATCCCTTTTCATAAAATAAAGCCAAAAACTTTAAAGTAACCTGACAATCCACCACTCGGATCCTGACTTAGAAGTTGCCATGTGTTCCTTTCTAATTTGTTATGGGCCTTAGGCATTTTCTTTACATTTGAAATCCTTTTTCTAAAATTCCTTAGAGCATATAAAGTACCCACCATTCCACAATTTCTCAACATGTGACACATGTACATTTTTCATGAAAAACATGAAACTTGCTTCGCTACTTTAAATTTACTAGCCAATCGAGCTTGGCAAGGGGCCATATGGTAAGTTAAGTTTTTTTGACAAAATAGCCAAAAATAACAAGTTCATAAAACAAATCCACCTTTCCTCATCCAATAAAAAGAAGCCATGTAAGCTCCGAAAGATCCAATCGAATCGGGTGGAGCCATGGGACAAAATTTTCCCTTTTGCTATAAAAATTGAAAAATGCTAAGTTCAAAACATCTTCCCACCATCCACTGACCAATCAAATATGGCCACGTAGCTGCCGAATGCTAAGGAAGAATTGGATGGGTAAAATATGCCCGTCGAATGCATCAAAAAACACATAATTTACTAGTCATGCCCATAATTCATTTTTTTCTCCGAGGATGGAAAATTTAGAAACAAAACCAGGATCCAAGCATTTTTTGACTATGGGGATGGATTTTCAAAGGCACGTAGAAGAAATTTGAACATTTTTGAACATCCACGATCAGGGAAAATAGAAAAAAAAATGGCAGAGCCCGCATATTTGAATTTTTTTTAGAAAAAACATGGCAAACTTGGGGATTTCTTCAAACAGGGCATGAAAAATGATTTTTAAAAAAAAATTATGGCATTCAAATGGAGATAAAAGCTTCACCTTATCAATTCAATAGATAAAAACATCTCAGAATACATAGATCAATGGAAAAATTAGGGCAAATGGTGCTAGATCAAAATGAGCACCAACAGAACATGCAAAGCAAAGGGAACAATGTTGAGTAATGTAGATAAATGATGAATCACTACTACAAAGTTGTTAGGGGTTATAAACCCACAATCATATTATTCTTCAAATCCCATAAAGCAAAGCACGAGAAACACAACCGAGATGTATTTGGGGGTCGAAACTTGGATCGCAATAATTTTCACTCTGAGTGTCAAAATTTTGTGTTTTTAGACTTTCTAGAAAGGGTGTTTCATCCTTATTTTCATGGAATAGAAAAATCCACAATTGGAGGAATAACTAAATAAGAGAAATGGAATCTTGTAATGTCTCCACTTATACTTTGCTAAAATGATTGAAGAGTATTAGATAATGTAAGGAAACTATTTCAAAACGTGTCGTGCATCTACCAACAATGCCAAGAGGAATAAAATAAATTAAAAATATATATCACGAGCCAAGAAGTAGAATATATACTTTTCTATTTAAGAAAAAAATAGAAACATGATGAGATTTGAATAAAAATAGAGCAACGTTACAACCAAAGAGAGGGTTTATACAGGGAAAAGAGATAGTGTTTTCCACATGAAGATCTAATAATTGAATAACAGGTTCAAATAAATACTATCACATGAGATGAATGATCCAAGGACTAAGAGAGATATAAAAATATTGTCGGATATCTGATCTTGAAGAGTGAGTAATGAGAGAAATAGAAAAGTTATCATCATCCATTGTAAAATAAATATAAGATCTATATGATCAAATTATTTATAATATCTTTCTTAGTGGGTGCTTAGATCATAGGGGGTTTGTCCTCCATGTAATTTACAGCTTGTTACACTAGCTAAGTGGGTGCTTAGCTTTCTTCAAGTAGGTTCTTGGACATTTTGAAGTGCATACTTCATAGGTTGAGTAGGTGTTCAAGAAAAAAACAATATTATTCTAAGATTTAGAATTGGTGTTCCTAATAAATCCCTTGTTTGAACATGATTTTTTCACCCTTTATAGGTTTCCCACTATAAATCCTACGTTATGAGTTAATATTTTCTTGCACATGGTTGATCATAACTTCATGTTACATCTCTTGCTCCTAATCAAGTAACTTTCTTTTGAATTGGTTCAAATTTTATATCTTCACTGATTAACCCCCCCTCTCAGTGATTTTGATTTCTAACAATTTATGGATTATATATGTCAAGGTCACCTCTCTTCATTAGAATAAATTATGCATTTTGGATGATAATATTGAAGACTTAACTTATGTCACTTAGTTTTGGTATATGGGAAAGTGTGGACAAAGGCTACAACCCTCAAGTAATTCTAATTTCTTCTATAGAAAAAAGAAATCATTTGAAATAAATTCAAGAGCCATAAATACCATCCTTTGTGGAATGATTGAAATTCAATTTTTGAAAGTAATGCACTATACCAAAGCCAAGGAGATTTGGAATAAGCTTCAAATTATTTATGAAGGAGATGAAAATTTAAATCTTGCTAAATTAAACACCTATAGAGCTCAATCTGAAAGCCTAAATATGAAAGAGGATGTGAGTATTGCATCCTACATGTAGAGGATAGATTAAGTGATCAATATGATCATATGCCTAGGTAAGAAGCATGATCAAAGTATTTTAGTCCAAATTTTCCTAAGATCCATAACTCCTAAGTATGATACAAAGGTCTCATCTATCGACTAAACCAGAGACATGAAAAACTTAAAATTGGATGAACTAAAAGTATTTTTTTTTTTTTTTTGTTAAAATAGGATTACGGGACCCATGCCCATTAGAAGAAGCTAGGATTTTAGATCCCTAGATGATTACGTTTCAAACCCGTACATGACAAAGACACCCATATACATAAGCTATTTCCCACTCTAGCATGGGAAATAGTCCTCAATATTACACATTCAACCCTTTTTAATTTTCCTTTTATTCAATTCATTCCAATTTCCATTATCCGATTAGACCACCAACATGATATCACTAAGTTTGTAAATGTTACTAGATTTTTTGGCATGAAATCTTGATTTGAATCTAATTTTACAGAAGTATGCCCCCTTTTCATTCCACCCAAAACAATAATCTCTTGATTTTAATTTGTTGTATCCATCCTTTATTTTTCAACATTTTCTAGGATCCTAATTGAAAGACACCAAGTCTAGATTCACAATACCCCATCCACCATAAGAGGTCGAAATTTGACTGCCCTTTTTAACAAATTTAGGGTTTTTATTTAGAGAACATGAAGATTGTAGATGACCAGAATTTCTACAAAATCTACACCATAATGTCATGTTTTCATAATCTAAATCATGGGAATACTAAAAAATTCCTAATTTTAGATTAATTCATTTTGTTATTCCTTTACTCAGTTGATTTAGACATAAATATGGGCGTAAGTGCACATTCCCGAATGTATTCTATCCATACCTTATTTTATAAATTTTCCCAAAATATTTCTGATATCCTCAAGGGCATACCAAAGATGTAGTGGAAGGTTAGGAAGTCTAACCTAAACAGGAATTTTGGTGACCGAAAGAGTATTCAGATCGAATTCTTGAAACTATCGAGTCAAAAATAAACCAACATTATCCCGTAACCATGATCCTTCTTAAATGCATCACTAATAATCCTCTAATTCTCTAAAATGCACAACAAAAATCCCTTGGAATAGAGAGAAATGTCACACTTTTCTCGCCTTGCTTCTGAAAATCACAAAGCATCCCGAGATAGAGTCTGATTAATATTCCTCAACCTCTGAGTTTTCTATGACTAGTGATGGGATTTCTTCAGCAAGATCGACTAGGTAAGCCTGGTTTCCTTGCATGTTTCCTCCATTTTTGTCCATTATATCCTTGAACAAAGATAGTGGATCCGTGCCCCGAATTTCATAACACCCACCCCCTATATTTTTGTTTCCTTCTCTACTAATATTTCTAGTTCATACCCTTCCACCACCTTGGCCATCTTCATACGAAGAGGATGGTTAGACACAACCCTCACACATTCTTAGCTCTAAAATTCCATTGATGGATTTAATTATCCCTTATCAATCACTTTTATTAACAAATTTTCTCTACTAACGTAAAAGTATCTTATCATCATATAAAATGAGGACAATTGGAGCTAAGTCTACTAAGAAGGAATTATAATTCAAAGCCAATAAATACACTCAATCCAAGAAAGCAAAAGACAAATCATATATGGATGATGAAAAATATGATGAGGAGATTGAATAAATGTTCATGAGAAAGCTAAGTAGAGGCTTAGGTAAGTACAAAGGTAAATTTCCATTCAAATGCTTTGATTATGGAGAAGTAGGAAATTTTTCTGCTAAATCTCCAAACAAGAAAAAGGAAGTTCATTCTGAATAAGGCCACAAACATAACAAGAAAAATTTGAATTAATGGAAGAAATATTATACAAAGAAGTTTTTCAAGATCAAGATAAACTCTACTCAACAGATAATTCAAGTGAATCTGAATCAAATAACTCAAGCAACTTAGAAAATGAGGATAATGAAACTCATTCTAAATCCTTATTAATGGCCATGTACATTCCTAAGGAGTGAAACACCAAATGAAATAATGTAGTTGATTATTAATATTTTGATGAAGAAGAGGTAAATGTGAACCTTGAAGATAAACTTGTATGTGCTCTTGAAGAACTAAAATTGTATAGATGAAAGAGCGAAAAGATGAGATGCCCTTTGAAATATTATGAAGAACAAATTCACATTTTTAAGGAAGACAAAGTCTAAAGGAAGAGGAAGAAACAAATGAGCTCAAATAAATTCAATATCTTCTTGAAAATATCTCTCAATCCTACAAGGAAAAGGAGGATGAATGCTTGATTCTAGAGTATGATTTAGAGCGTTTCAAAGAATGAATTTGAACAAATGACTAGAAAACTCAAGGTGTATGAGAAACTAGAGATTAGATCAAATGTCTTCAAATATATACCAAGTAGATAAATGGAGACAAATTAAAAATATGGAATAGGTTTTAAGAAAAAAATAAAATAAGTTGAACCGGAAAAGGAGAAGGAGGACAAGTTTACACCAAACATCTCTTATGCCATAAACAAAGAAGCCACCAAATATCCAAAGAGGAAGACAAATTCTTCTAGAATCAGTTATGCTATGAGGTACTCACACTATTTCTATGGTTATTGTTTTTTATGTAACATGTTTGGACACAAAGATGCTAAATGTAGAAGATATGATAGGGGATATGGAAGAAACTATAGTTGACAAAACACTAGAGTGAATCATAACATTGTTTGCTATAAATGCAAAAAGATGGTCACATAACTATGATGTGTAACCAGTAACCTCCTAAACCAAAAAAATGGATGTAGGTTGTGAAGAAAGAGTACAACAAATGGAAATAATTTGTTTTGATTGTACAAACTACTTTTCACATACAAGATAAAGAAAATATTTGGTATTTCTTTAGTGGTTGCTCTAGTCATATGACAAGTGACAAAAGAATTTTTATTTATTTATTAAACAATTCATCGGGGAGATGTTAGTTTTTGTGACAATAATTTAGCAAACATTAATGGATAAGGAACTCTAAGTGTTGATAATCACAAAACAATAACTAAAAATTTCCTATAGGTTGAAGGTCTCAAAAATAATTTATTAAGTGTTAGTCAAATGTGTAAGAAGGGTTATAATATTATATTTCATTGCCAAGGGTGTGAAATTATTAATGATAAGTCATGAAAGAAAGTAGAAAAATCCAAAAGTACTAAGAATAACATGTATGTACTCAAGGAAATAAACAAAGATAAATTCTTTACAAGTAAACTTGATGATAGTTGGTTATGGCACATGAGATTGGGACTAATAATAACTGAAAATATTTTGAAATTAAATGATAAATATGGTGTTAGACACATGCAAAAAAATTTAAAACTAGTAAATATTTTTTGCAAAGCTTGTTTATACGTTAAACCAATAAGAAGATCATTAAAGTCCAAGGAGTATTACACAACTAGATATTTGGATCTGATTAATACAAATCTTTGTGGGTCTATCAGAATGAAAATTATACAAGGATATGTTTATTTCATGCTTCTAATAGATAATTTCACTAGGATGAGATGGGTAGCTTCTTTAAAACAAAAATCCAAAGCTTTGGATGGATTCAAATCCTTCAAAGCATTCATTGAGAATGGGAAGAACACAAAAATCAAATGTTTGAGATTACAAAGAGGTGGATAATTTTTTTCAATGAATTTTAAGAATATTGTGAAGAATATGCGATTCTAAGACAATTCTCATCCGTCAGGACACCTCAACAAAATGGGGTTGTTGATAGAAATAATAGGACTTTGTGCAAGAAATGGATAGAACTATGTTGAATGAATCTAGACTTTTTGATGGCTATTGGACTGAAGAATTACATAAAACTTTCTACATTATAAATAGAGATCAATTGAGAGTGACAAACAATAAGACACATTATGAAATTTTGAAAGGAAGGCTAGCCCAATGTGAAACACATAAGAGTCTTTCAAAACAAATGTTATATCAATAGGGATGAAGATAACTTAGGAAAATTTTAATCTAAGAGTGATTAAGGCATAGTTCTTGGATATTAAATAGTTATTACTTCCTATAGATGATACAATAAGAGGGTATAAAAGGTTTTTAAGATAAAAAAAAATGTCAAGGTCGATGAAAATTATGCTTCAAATTATAGCACACTACCTAAATACAACCATGAAGATCAAGAAGATGATTAAGAAGTGGAATAAAGACAATACACCAAGACACCTTAAAGATAAGTTAATAAGGATCATCAATAAAATCAGATCATTGGAAGCAAAAAAAGATGTATTCTCAAAATAAGGAAGTTAAGAGATCATCAAAACAATGAATACATAACACTCTTATCTATGATACAACCCAAGAATGTGGTATAAGCTAGAAATGACTAGCATTGAGTGGATTCCATGAATGAAGATATTGACCAAATTGAAAAGAATGAAACCTGAGATCTTTTACCAAGGCCCAAAGACAAGAATGTGATGTGATAGGTAAAAATCAGTGTTTAGAAAAAAATTGAATGAGAAAGGTGAATTTATACGAAACAAGGTAAGAATTTTATGTAAAGGTTATGCGCAAATGGAGGGAATTGAATTGGATGAAACATTTGCACCAGTGGAAATGATGCAAGAAATCATATTTTTGTTCATGTATGATTATTAAAATAAAATTACAGTTTTCCAAATGGATGTCAAGTATGATTTCCTGAATGGTCATCTAAGTGAGGAATTATATATCAAGCAACCGAGATGGATTACCTCTAACTCGAAGATAAAGATGAAAAAGGTATTTCATCAACTCAAACAATCCCCTAGAGATTTTTACAACAAATTGCATACATATCTCATTTAGAAATGTTTTAGAAAAGGAGTGGTTAATAATAATTTATACATCAAAGAATAAGGCTATCATTTGTTGATTTTTATTGCATATATGGATAACATCATATTGGGAGGGGATCATGAAAATATTACTCATGAATTTCCTTATGTGATGACGAAGAATTAAAAATTTCTATGCTTTGGGATCTTTCATTCTTCCGGGATTACAAATCAGTTAATCAAATTAAGGACTCTTCATATATCAAATAAAATACATCAAAGAAATTCTTAAAAGGTTTAGGATGGAATAATGCAGATATATAGTAACACCAATTGAGGTGGGTTGCAAGCTGAGAAAAGAGAAAACTTACCAAAGATAGACAAAACCTTATATAGATCTATAAGAGGAAACCTCCTCTACTTCACTACATCAAGACCTAATATTATGCAATTTGTGGGTCTAGTTGGGATATTTCAAGAAGATCCAAGGGAAACACATTTCAAGTTAGTCGAAGTATTCTCGAGATACCTCATCGAACACTTGAAATGGAATTTGGTACCCAAAAAGTAATGATTTCAACATAAAATATTACATTGATGCTGATTGGGAAAAAGAAATTGATGATAGGAAGAGTACAAGTGGTAGTATATTATTGTGAGGAATTTTCTAGTATCCTTGTTAAGAAAGAATTAATCTTCAGCATCACTATCAACATGTGAGGCATAGTATATAATAGTTTCCATGTGTCGGACTCAAGTTATTTGGATGAGACAGACATAAGAGGACTACAAGGTAAAGTTTGATGGCCCAATTCCTTTACTTTGTAATAGTAATAGTTCCATCAGTGTCTCCAAGAACCACATGTTCCACTCAAATACCAAACATATCCCAATAAAGTATCACTTCTTGAGGGAACATGTCAATGATAAGTACATCAACATAGAATGTGTAAGCATAAAAGAAGAGATTGTTGATATAATGACCAAACCACTTCCTAAAAAAATATTTGAGCATATGAGAAATGAATTTGGTGTCGGCACCGATCCCACCATAAACTAAGAGTGATGAGACAACTCAAGGGATATTACTCATGCAATATCAGCTCCTACAAAAGGTAAAGAGATACTCATTTGTGGGGTACCTCATTTACTAACTCATGTTACTATCTTTGTTTGACATCCTGTAAGAAGATAGTTTTTATTTTATGTGCATGAATTTGACGTTGAAAAGAGTTGTGTGACAAGATTGAAGACCATAATGGAGTGTATAAAATTAAGGGGAACTCTGTTGAAGATCATCTTAACTAGAATGGATCATATTTGTTGTTGATTTTTTACATCTGAGTAAATTTCATTACTCAAAAGAGAAAAAACATCTAAGGGGGATGTTCTTGAGTTAAGATCATGTTTTTATTAATTTTTTTTTATAGATTCATCATCATATTTAATAACCAGCCCGTTTTCATAGATGTCGAAGTGGGAGACAGTGTAGTCAAAAAAATATTTTGGAAGTGTTTTGGCAAGCAATGTTGTTATGTCTCTAAGTATGTTGTGATCAATGAAAAATGGGGAGTTTGTAGAACCCTGGTCAATGGTTTTGTCATTGATGTAAAAATGTGAGACTGGTGAAGTGTCATTTCATGGAAAAAGGTGAGATTGGTAGAGTGAAGCTAAGCCATAGTCTTCTCAAGAAAACAAGGTGTGTGGTGAGTCCTCCCAAGGTAGTATGCAAACTTGGTAAAAAAATATGTTAATTATGTATATGAGGTGTTACAGGTATTAAATTCATATTATTATGTTCTAAGTACTCACATATATTTTTCGAGAAATCAAAAATTCAAGCACTTAGAAAAATTTGGAGAAATTTGAGTATATTGAATTTCTAGTGTATTACAGAGTTTTGATGTGCCAAGACTATTAAGTGATGAAGTAAATCACTCCTAAAAGTTAGAAATGAAGTAATTTGAGTTTTCCAGGTGCATTGTAGGTTTCTAATGTACTAATTCTATGAATAAATGAAGGAGAGTAAAGAAGTTGTACAAACCAAAGTAGAGAAGGGAAGAGAAAAGGTGTTATACATGAATTCAGTGTGCTTTCTGACTATGAAGTAATGGAGCTCGAAAAAATCAAAAACCATAATTGAAGTAGAGTAAAAAGAAAAATTACTCGAGGAAACTTAAAATTAATGACACTTCATAAACCCAAGCAAATAAAAGGTTCCCTCTAAATCAACCAAGAAGAAGTTGTGAGTAACTTGGGTTTTTGACGTGTGTCAACAATGAGTAATAGAGGCCCCAAAAAGTGAAGTAGATTAACTTCATAAACGCTAAAAATAAAGAAAAGTTGAGGAGTAAAGTGGAGATACAATGTGCCTCAACTAATAAGTTATTGAGGTTCCCAAGTCGGAAGTAAACTAGTTCGATAAAATACAAAGTGAAGGAAACAATGTTAACTAATGGGGAAACCGATGGACCATTACTTGTGAAGTAGTTAGGGTTAGAAACCCGCAGGGAAGGCTAATTTTAAAATCCCACAAAGTAAAGCATGAAAAAAATACATTTGAAGTATTTGGGGTTCGGGAACCCGCATTGCAATAAATTTCTCTCCAAATATCAAAATTTGGTGTTTTTGAATTTTTGGAGAGGTTATTTTATCCTCATTGTCATGGAATACAAAAATCCATGATTATTGGAATAATTAAATGTGAGAAAGGAAATATTGAAATGCCTCTACTAGTACAACGATAAAATCATGAAAGAGTGACACATAATTTTGGGAAATTATTTTGAAACATGTTGTGCATATACCAATAATGCTAAGAACAATAAAATAAATTACGAAAGAAAAATCACGGGCCAAGTAGTAGAAGAAATACTTGTGTATTTAAGAAAAGAAATTAGATGCATGATTAGGCTTGAAGAATGATAGAGAAAGGGTGTAGCCAAGTAGGAAGGTTTTGCATGGTAATGAGACAACATTTTCCACATGATGATCTACTTATTGAATAAGAGGATCATAAACATAAAATCATATCGATGAATGCTCGAAGGATTGAGAGAGAGATAGGAAGATTTTTGGATATTTTAGCTTGAAGAGTGAGTAATGAGAGAAATAGAAAAGTGATCATAATCCATTGTAAAAGCAATATAAGATCTATATAATCAATTTTTTTAATATATTTCTAAGTGGGTGCTTGGATCGTAGATGTGGGTACTCCTTGTAAGTTGCATCTTGTTAAACTAGCTTAGAGAGTGTTTAGATTTCTTCAATTAGGTTCTTGGAGATTATGAAGTGAGTTCTTAATAGGTTGAAAGGGTGATCAACAAAACCAAGGATATTGTAATATTTGGAATTGGTATTCCTAATAAAGTCTTAGTTTCAATGCGAGTTTTCAACCTTTATCAGTTTCACACTGTAAATTTTGTGTTGTGAGTTATTGTTTTATTTCATGTGGTTGATCATATGTTCATGTTACAACTCTTTCTCCTAATCAATTAACTTTATTTTGAAGTGCTTTAATTTTTTTATTTTCTCTTATTCACTCCCCTCTCAATGCTTGCAATTTATAATAGGAAAATCCACAAATACAAAGGCATCAACCCATGTGGGTCGAGGGCAAGTAAAATTCATGGAATTCACCAAAATGAATATTTGTTTTGGGTCAGTGTCATAGGTAAACACACTTTGGACGACTCATGATTACATATGTGGTATTTTAAATCTAGAGGATATAAAGAAAGAAGAAGAGGTAATATATAGCAGTAGCTTGAAGAACAAAATAGAAATACGTGTAGCGGCACAAAGCATAGTGTAATAGACAATAAATAAAATATACAGAGCCACAACTCTGAGATTGTATGAAGTCTTTTGAATCAAATCTGTATATATATTCTCTGTGTTTTATATTATTTTTGTTGTGTTTTTCCTTGTGTTTGTTGCATTGGCACAATATTTTTCCAACACATATGAAAGAGCTTTAAACCTTAACAGTAAACTAAGAGGTGGATTTTTAGATCCTAATTTTCCTGAAGCACTTTTCTACACATAGCTATATTAAGTAACATATGAGATAATGAGGAAATATGTCAATGTCACTTGAGGAAATGCACAAGTCCCATGGTTCAATCATAAACAAAATACTTAGATTTCAATAGTATCCCACGTAGAAAAATATTTTAAAAACTAGAAATTTAACTTTGTAATAGCTACTTTGAAAGCCATGATACCATATAGGAGCTAAGAAACGATTTTATACTCATAATCGCACTATCAACACCACAACCATGAACACACCATTGTTATATAGTAGAAATGGATAAAATATAGATACTCTCCATATTATTCGTGGTATAGTATCCAATATAATTGTGACAATCTCAATATTAGGATAATCCCTTAATTTTGTAAATGAACCAATATCCATGTATAAATGTGGAGGAATCTCCAACAGTAATATAAGAATTCTTAATATTAGCTTAATTTTTAAAGTGTGAACGTCATCTATGTGAAATTGGTTTGGAAATAATTGAAACCACTCTCAATTGTGAACACGGAACCTCCAATATATTATGTAGGATTTTCATGAAATCATGTCAAACTTATCAACCCAATTAGTAAACGAGTGAAATTAGATTATGTCATATGATACATAGAAGAGTTGTGTGTTAGAGATAACTCATATTATGGATAAGCTAGCTTCATATTTTTTTGAGGATCGGGTTTTGAGTGGACTATAATGAACTCGGAAAAGAACTCTATGAAAACATCTGACAGTAAAGAAATTAATTATCCAGAATCTTTTTTTATCTATGGTATTTAGTTAGTAGGTATTACATCTTTATGCTTCCTAAGAAATTGAACAAAATAAAAAAAAATTGGGGTTTTAATTGTTTGGATTGTTTTCAATTATGTTTTTCTACTCTTAAGATATATAACCACTCCCACAAATTTAGAGAAATGGAAAGCAATGAGAATATTAGATAGAAATTATAAGCATATTATGAATGATTTAAAATATAGACAGATGATATTATTTGGATAAAACTCTCACAAATTGCTCCTGTATTTTTATGGATGACAAGACTATTATCCAATACACAACACAACAAGTAATTTAATGAGAGAAAATACATTCTCTGCAAATAGATATTATTCATATACATTAATTGTGTTTATTCGTAGAAAAATGTTTCTCGAAATATTTATTATGTAAAGTATACATTTATGACAAATTTATTTTTGCATGCTCAATCTATTTATTTTTAAGTAAATTGATTTTCTCAATAATGATTCATATTATTTCAAATCTTTTCAATTCGGATATGTTACAACTAGTATATATATTTTATATACATTGATGTGGAAACCACTAAGAGATAAATATAAATGCATTCACTCTATATTTTGTCTTATGATAACTGTTAGTTGATTATTTTGTGGTAATATTTTATTGAAGATTGATAAATAGTATTAATATATTTATATTAATTTGTAATAAATTTAAAAATATTTATAAAATAAGATAAATAGGATAAAAACTTGTCACAAATAAGATATAGATATTTTTATTGAATTGTTCAAATAAAATAAAAATATAATTTGTGGTAATTTTTATTGAATATTGATAAAAGTATTAATATAGTTACATTAATCTATAATGAATTTAAAAATATTTATAAAATAAGATAAATAGGATAGAAACTTGTCATATATAAGATATACAATATTTTTATTGAATTCCTCAAATAAAATAAAAAGATAAAAAAACTCTTATTGATGTTTAAAAAGAAGTCGAATTAAAGGTTTTAAGAGAAAGTAAACATAGTCATGTACATAATACCCACCACCACCCCAACATGTAAATTTCCATTTAAGAATATATGTTTCTTGACTCCATTAGTTCATCATTTTCCATTTTATTTTACTCCAAATTAGTTATATTAGTTTTAATTATTCACAATACTATTAATACATTTTAATTGTTTAGATTACCAAATGTTGGATTTATTTAATCTACTGAATTATCCATAATAGATGTAATTTATATTATTTTGATGATACCTAAAGTAAATTTTGTATATAATGTAGATATTTTAAATTCTATACATAATATTTTATTTTTTATTACAGTTAAAGGAGGGTTAAGGGTATCATAATCTATATAATAAGTGGAGAGAAAAATATGACAATGAGGAATAAAATAAGTAGCCTCTACTAGTGCCATGGCGAAACAAAACACAACATTGAGACCAAACTAAGAGCATTAAAAAAAAACCCGCATCTATCTCATATTTGTGATCCCTTCCCATTGGATTTTAAGTGCATCTTAGAGGGTGATATAGTCCCTTTATTTTCCTATTCAAAACCATGCAATGATTTTAAGTATTTTAGTTTTCAATTTTCAATATTATGGATTGGAATACTAAATTCAAACTGCTCCTTGGAATGTTGGATCCCTAATGAAGCAAGAGGAAGGGAAACTATTCCCTTTTCTACAAAAATCAAATCAACATCATTCTTATGATATTACTACTATGTATCCATCTGAGGAGGAGTAACAACTTCCTTCTTTTCAGAATCTATATTAATAGTTTTCTTAGATTCAAAATTAGAATCATAATATAATGGGTCATTACAACCAAGTGGCTTGGGTTTGAATTATTCCACCATGAGCTTCTACTTTTAACATGTTTTATTTATATGTGACAATTAGAAGCCAAATGGACAAGAGAAAGGAATGTTATACACAAAAAGAGAAACCCCTAATAGTCTATATTTTGTATCCAAATTTTGTAGATAATATTATGATACATTATATAATGTATCTTATTACAATTGTATATGTAATATTTGTTTACATGATAGAAAACCAATATTTTAGTGACATATAATTTAATGTATTTTTAAAAATAAATTCCTCAAAATAGTTTGAAAATTATGAATTGTGATACACTAAGTTTGAGTTCTATAATATATCTATAATCTGTGATTTCGTAATTTTATTTTTTTTCTACATAAAAAGAAAAAATAAACGAGAAAAACTTAGAAATATGTATATTCCAGAAATTTAATTTGTTATGATTAATGGTAAAAGTGGGTTGAGGGGATTCTACCCTATTACAATAAGTACCAATGGAGACAAAAATATAAAAATGAGGATCACAAAGGGTTACCTCTACCAGTGGAAAAGAAGGTAAAAAAGTACATCCAAACCAACAACACAAAAAAATAAAAGTAAACAAACCACCACCTATCCATGAGACATCTTCTAATAGGATGTTGAATACATCTTAATGAAACCATTAACATTTTCCCTTGCTTCTTTTTGTTGATAGTTTATCAATTATCACTTTGGTGTTTGTATTGAAATTTTGGTTAGTATGAAATGATAGGATAATTTCATAATTATTCTTATCCACATTATTTTGGGTCTCCATGGAAACAAGAGGAAGGTAAATAGTTCCCATAATCTCTCTCCTCAATATTTAAGCCTTGTCTACAAGAGTAGAGTCAGGGTTAATTTTAAGACCCCTCGGACAAAAAATTTCTATAGATTCCTTAGTGAATTAGTGAAAATGAATTTCAAAATGATGGAGAATTTGAAGAAAATGGGTTTCGAATAGTTTAATAATGGTGTCGGTAGGTAGCCTTGTTTGACTAATAGTATATGTGGTCTGCTAATAGTATATGATGTTAGCCAAAAATGTATGTAAGTTTTTCAAAAATCATTTTTTGACATTCACAACTTTAAAATGACCAACCTAAGGAGAAATTTGTCCTCCCAAAATATGGAACAAAGAAAAAAATTCAAAAAATAGTCATTTTTTTGTCAAAAATTGAGATTTAACTAATTTTGTATAGGAATTTTCTTATAATTTTTTTTATGTTTTTAGTTAAAATGATGATCTCTAGGAAAAATAATACTTTCAAAGGAAAAAAGCTTTGAATTTTTATTTGTGACGCAACTAGAAATCATAAAAATATAGAAAATATAAGATAGTATCATAGTAAAAAAAATCAAAACAAATAAAAGGTCTAAGGTGTCACACATATCAAATATTATCACTCAAGAATCATGCGTATAATAACATGCTTGAATCATACAATAATATCATCGTGAACCTTCACTTGGTGAACCACATATCATCATTTTGATCCATGATCAGATTGTAAATTGTCACTAAAGTTGTTGGATAAAAACAATGTATGGAGATATAAAATATTTTGAAACATGGAAATGGTAGAAGATATAGGGAGTGATAAATTCCCAAATTGATGTGAATATCCTATGGATTTGAGTTTCTATACACTAGAGGATTAGTATACGAAGAGTGATCAACTTATCTCTCCACCTTGACATATCTTTAAAAGAGGTTCCATCATTGTAGTCGGAGATGAACCAATTTTTATTTTCATACTAGTCAAAAAAACTCCTTTAAAGTGGATAATAGTATTCAATGACATCTAATTACACTAACTTTAAGATTTAATGGTGTAAAATTCATCAAAGAGAAAATTTCTTAATAACATGTACTTTTGACAAGCTCCCAAGTTAGGTCATTAAGGAGGAAAGTTGATATAAAACTATAAATATCATACATTAATTGAACAATAACATTTGATTTAATTTGATTGATTTGAAATCACTTTATAAAATTCAATTTCCTAATTCATGTAATTTTAGGGTAAATTTAAAGGTTTAGAGATGGTTTTTTTCTTGGAATAGATTCAAAATTATGATGTTGAGTGATAAATTTATAAGATTTGAATTTTCTCTGTGAGTTGTTATAAATAAAGCGGTAGTGTGAAATATAATTGTGTAGCATTCGAAGTTTTCTCAATATTCTATAGGAGGGTAATAGGATAACATAATTTTCTTACCACCCTTTGGTGAATAGTTTATAATATAGTCATTGAACCATGAGCTAAGATAAAATACATATATTTCATGTAGATGATTTAGATTAGGATATAATAGTATAATTGGTGATAAATTAAACAAAAGTGGAGCATGTAAATAATCCTTGCTAGGTGTACTATTGAATGCACAATGTGGTAACAATGAAAATACATTTCTAATGACATTGATGATGTTGAAATAGGATGAATAAGGACTACGATATGGACTAAATAATATTAGTGTATTGGTTTTGGCACAATGAACTCTACCAACTTTATAAATTGTGGTGGAAATAAAAATTTGCTATAAATAGTAAGTAGGAAAATGTGAATAGTAATTTTATTTTTAATTAAGGTGATCTTTATCTAATCTCATGGTTACAATCACGATTCATATGTGAGAGGTAATTTTAACTAGATTTGAGAAGCTTTTAGAGGTAAAATAGACACATGCTACAAAATAGTTGGTAAATATTACTATTTATTGGTATACTAAAATAGTATAGGGTTTATCATTATTTTTCAGTGATTCATGAAGTTTTGAGAATTTGGGAGATTTTTTCCAAGACGAATCCAGTGGGGACAATTTTATCCCTTAGATGGTACTTTCTATTTATGGTAATTACTTTCTAAGTACTTTCCTCTAGTTTCTAGTATTTTCAGATGATTTTTTTGATACTTAATTTTTATTATATTGGTTATTGATGGATTGTTTCTTATATGGCGAACACAAAAATTCAATTTGTTACTTATTTATACTATACGATAGAATGTGCATTCACATGAATTTCATGTAGGCATCCATTTGACCAGAGTCTTGGGACCTGGGAAAGTGGAGGATGACTAATATGTGATGGATTGTGGTAGGATTCTGGATATTCTTATATTGGGTGGGGTACCCCATAATATGAATTTTATCACCGTAAATTGTGAGAGATGGTATAGAGATACAAGTAATTTTTGGATTCCTACTAGAGAGATGATGATTACACTAGAACACATGTATCGTATATTGTTATTTCAACTAGTAAGGAAATGAGTATAGGCGATATCCCCAAGTGATATATAGTTATAGATGAGGTAAAGTAAGCAGTTTTTATAGGGTCCCATGTATATGAGAGTCGTTAGTTACCATGTAGGGGATATAATGAGATCATGTTTTATGCATTAACATAAATTTATTACAATGGTGTTGGATTATTTTTAGGATTCAATTGAGGTGGAGTATCCATATCTTATAGGATGCATGAGATTTATAAGTGTATAGAGTATCATTGTAAATGTTATTCTTAAATTTATTGTGTTTTGGATCATATTAACATCAATTTGTATATGTTCACGTCGACCATCAGTATATGAGGTAGATCCAAATATAGTTCCTATTAATGTGGATGACATGGGTGGCACACTAACTTACAACCCATTTTATGTCATTCATCAATGTGTTTTTTTTTCTAGCAGCGGTCTATGTTGTAGAGTATCCACTAGATACACTAGTAGTATGTTGAAATGGAATATTAAAGAAATTAGTTACCCATAAGGGTTATGTAATAGTAGTGGTGGTTGTACTATGTAAGTATGACATAGTGTGATTTATATTTTATGCTTTATGTCTTTGTGAAATAATTTTTCATGTTGCAAATTATTTATTTCCACCAAAACTCATAGGGCTAAACCCCTCCTTCTTGGCTATGTGTATGCTCCCATTAATTAATGTAAACTACCCAAATCTATGGGGAGTCCAATAGGTCAAGGATCAGAAAGAAACACTCCATTGAACTAGTGGAAAAGTTTTTATAAGAGTACAAGGGTGGAAATTACAATGAAGGGATGTAAATTCAAGTTGGAGAAATAAAGAGAGGGGTTAATGTAGTGAGTAAAAATTATCATATTATCACCAACAATAACAAGAGTAGGTATATATTCAATTAGAATAATATAACTTATTAAAAAAATTAGATCAACAAAAAAAGATAAAAATTCCATTAATGTTTTCCTTAAAAGTAAAAGTCTTTTCTTGGTTGTTCAAGATCACTATGCTTGCAAAACTAGGAAAAAGAGAGGGAATAGACAAAATCATAATAAAAAGTGGAAGAAATGTTGTTCTTGTTTCTTATGTAGTGGTGACAGAAAGATAAACAAAATATAAAAATAAACAATTGCTAAAAAATCTAATACTTGAAAAATTATCTTGAAATGAAGAACTCTTTCCACTTTATAGCATTGCAAACTATCATCTCATATATCCCCCACATGAACTTTCAAGTTATTATTCCATTTGTGAATTTTAATATTTATTGGAAGAAATATGTACCCTTTTAATAAATCAAAAGGGAATTTTACAAAGTAAAATTAAATATTCGCTTAAGTGAAAAAGACAAAATACTATGATCATAAAGATTGAAGGAATAAAAGGGGAGAAGAGGAGAAAAAATGAAGTAAGGGGAGAAAGGATGCTCCCTATCTTGGATGAAAGTTCTGCCAACATTGATGGATATCACCTATAATTATGAAAAATAAGAAATATAGATATATTATGAGCCTCAACTATGATTCTCTATCCATGAAGATTGATCCTTTGAAATCTTTAACCCTTCAAGACCTCCCTAGAATGATGCACCTTTTATAGCACATTTCGACTCATTTAAAAGAGAGGTAATGAAATTGACCACATAAGACATTGAATAATTTATTCCCTCTCTTGAACAATACTTCCAACATTTGAAATAGTGGAATGCCACCAAACTACCAAGTTGTTTGTGCAACTTGAGACAACTACCCGATAATTTAACATAATGATCCTAACCCTTGGGAAATGGAGAGAATAATGATACGAGGAGAAGAAAATTCCAACCATGAGATGAATGAAGGTGGAATATTGGATGGAATATTCTTATAACCATTGATAAACCCATATGATAGAGTGAGAAAGATACCAAGATAAAAATGCAGGGTTATGACCAAAATTGGGGACCGAGAGGGCTCATTTTCTACTTGAGACATTATGACCATGCCCACCATTTGCAAGCATGAATTTATCCTCCATGCATATTAGGATTAGTGAGACATGAATATGATGAACAACCATGATTATCTTGATAATTTTTCGACACTTAATAGTTTTAGTAAGTTCTTACACGGTGACTAGTTTTGGATTTTGTCAAATTATCACTTTTAAGATTTTTTCTTCTTAGGGAAATGAAATGATTGAAGGAATGTATTATTTATTAAAAAAATAATATTATAAGTAAGTTTCCTAAATAGGAACTTAAAAATATATATAAATTTTCCATAGAGTTTCAGATTGGAGTGAAAATAGTTTCCAAGAATTGTCTCACACCGAGATGCTTTACTATAATTTTTTGGGGTTTCTTTCATCTGGATCTTCATGAAAAAAAACTACACTTGAGGGTTTTTATCTTAATATTCAAATATGGAATAATTTAAAACAATGTATTTATATATATTTTTAAGAACACTCAATTTCATTGGGAAAACAAATTTTCAAAAGAAAGGTGTTTTTTGGTAAATCACATGCTCTAATTTTTAGGAAATTTTCAACTTCGTAGATCTAAGGAGACATTTTTAATGGCTTGAAAATTTGGGAAACTGTAAAAACTGAATTATAGAATAAATTAGGGCATCTAAACAATTTTCTTAATTTTTTTCTCATGGGGAAGCCATCGTATGATTTTCAGAGCCATCGGAGGTGGGGTTTGCAAACAACAAACAAATGAGTGTTTTACACATGGTGGATAACTAATTTTTCTTGAATGGTATAAAAAAACATAAATCAATGGTGGTGAAAATAAATATAAATATGGAAGAAAATGAATAAATTTTTTTATTTTACACTCACTTTTTTATTCCAACATGCTCCAACCCCATTGTGATCCTTTAAAATTAAATGTACTCACCTTAAACCTAACCCAGATCAAACTAAGCCAAATAAAACCACACACTATGCTTTTGATCATAAAAAATATGATAAAGAGAAAACAGGACATTATCTCCTAAAAGACTTCACCATTCATATCCTTATCATGACAAGGGGGTGGAGGGAATTATTTAAGTTTGTAAGGTTTAAAACAATTGTATTACCATCAGTGGTCAAACTTATGTGATGGAGGAGGAGCTCTCATGTGGTGTCATACTATAATATCCCACATGTCCCTTTTCCAAAGGGAAAAAGGAACAATAAGGTCTCCAAATTGTGTGAAGGATATTCATGTTATGAGGAAGGGGTTAGATGGGGTTAGGTGAGAGGAAGAGTTTGACTAACCCCTCACGTTTTCGATTAAGTGACACATATTCTTTTCCTCCTATGGTGAAACATTATTGTGTAAATAAGGTAACTTTTGAATTTTTTTAAAGGTAAAAATGGACATCAGGGGTTTCCAAGTGTGTATTTTCCATTTTTAGAGTCTTTTCTCACCCTTGCACTAATAAAAATATCTTGTTGGAGTACCCTTTTTCCCAAAGAGATCCATTTAATGTTTCATAAGATAACCATATAATTTTGAGTTAATAACACCAAAGCAATACAATTATACCATTTTAAGTACTTTATTATTCGTTTCCTTTGAAATGTAACCCCTTTCTTAATTATGGTCATGAGAGGTTGCTAGAAGGTAAAAATTCCACTAAGGAAAAATCTTCCTTTTTATAAAAATAAACCTATTTAAAATATAGAGGGTTCCATTTTATCGACATTTTCATTTGAATATGCTACTAAATTTTCTTGGAACTCCAAGAATTATAAGTGGATCTTCATGAGGATTGCTGGTATTTATCCTCCAAGCCAATATCTATAAATATACTACTCTGAATTCCTTGAAACCTTTTGGAAAATGAAGTTTAAATCCTTATATTTTGAATAAGTATTTTATTGTTTTATTTTTTTATTTGATTAGGTAGAAACAGAGATCGAAACCCGAGAATCCTAACAACCAAATATGCAACATGTAACCAAACCAAAGAGGAGCATGAAAATAAATAGTACCAAAAAAGAGTTAAACAAACTTAACTTTCATGATGGACCAGTTCACGAGAAAACTAAAAAATAGTCCGAGAAAGCCGGTAGATCCGCTTGAATTATCTAGATTGCACTAAGTTCCATCCATCAACATGATCACCCCACCCCCAAATTTCACCTTCATGTACTCTCTATAATTATCCCCCTCCCAAAAGGCCAGAACCTTTAGGGAGTCTGGATCGATCTAGGGTTTAACAATTTGAATCTTTGAATTTATCTCATTTTTTTAATCTCAAGTACAACTTCCAATCTACCCCCTTGGGTATCCATCGCAGGCCATTTTGGGTCTTCAGGATCACTTTGAGATGGTAGGGCCCTGATTTTCCTATCATAAAACTCCCATCTCATTTCCTCAAATGATTCCCCCAAATCAAAAAATTTATCCATTGGATCATGAGGTAATGATTCTGTAAATTCCTGAGAAGCATTCTCATCATCCTAAGACCCATCCCCCTCCCCTATTTCAGTGGATGCCTCACTATCTTCCTCGATGTTTTCATCTGAATCAGAAGAGTTTGAGTAGAAACCCATTGAAGCGGTATCCTGGTCCCCGAAAGGAGCAAGGGACAAGTGGGCAAGTGGAAGATCCGCATCCGAGTCACCCAGCACCAAAACAGACCCCCAAAGGTGTAAGCACCCCTTCCACCACATCGCACAAAGGGAGAAAAGGATCAAGACATGGAATGGATGCACAAGCTAAAGCACTCATGTTTTGCTTCATTCTCCAATGCCAAACATGGCCCTTGCAAGAGGAAGACCCATGACAAAAATTTATTAACTTAAGACAAAAAATAAGGGATTTTCATATTGGATTTCCTGAACAATAGCCCCATGGCTTGAGAAGAGGTGGATGGAGGAAGACAACTTTTTCTGAGGGGAAACATTGATGCACATTCTCACGAAACCATCTGAGATATGGCCATGGTCGTTGGGTCGATGATCAAAATATCTCCAATGGCATTAGCTATTCCCCTCAGCACTTCCACCTCCCATAACTCAAAATCTAAATCAGGGAGTTTCACCCAAACCGGGTAAGCCTTAGGTTCAAAGATTTTCATATCCAACCTAGGTCTCCATTTGACGAGATGCAACATAGTATTCCCATAGAGCCAAGGAGCCCCATTAATAGTGTTGAGGTATTCATCCTCCCTATCAAACTGGAACAAGAAATATTGATTTAAAATTACCACCACATAGATGCCGCCAATGGGTACCCATTTTCTTCTAGCCCAGCTCGACTTGATCAACATTTGGTCTAATACCCACAAACCTTCCACAAAGAGAGAGCCTATATCTATTTGTAGCCTTTTTAACTAGATCCTCTGGCACAAACAAGGTTGGTTCATCATTCTTCTAGATCGGGTGCAAGGGAGGAAGGGGAGGGCCAAATTAACCCTTTCTAAACACCCTCTCGGCCTAATCTTGAGAGATCCTAAAAACCCTCAACACCACCATTCAGGAAGCCCAAAAAATTTAAAATTCTGTTTTTCCACTCATTCTTCCCACCATTCTTTCTTCCCGCATAATCACATAATCTTGACTTTCATTATCTCATAATTTTATTGTTTTATAACTCCTAATAAGTATCCTCATATATTTGAAACCTGAAAAGGTACTTTTCAATGAAAAAATGTCCCCATCACCCGCTAAAAAATAGCCCTATTTTGAGAATATTTTCATGAGGTTCCAAATATTTCATAAACTTTCCTAAATAACTTTAGTACATTTTATAGTTCCTATGAAAAAATCCTGGGTATGTTTTCCTCGGTAGTCAAATTTTGACAGTGTCCACCAATGTGATGTTTTTTGAAAATAGACCTTTTTGAGCCTTCAAGAGAAATTCCTTATGAATGGTAATAATGAATTAATGAATCACCTCCTTACAGATGAAACACACTTAAAAATAAAGATATATCATTCATCCTTTCCATTATGAGGGTAATATATTAAGTAAGTTTGTCGGAGGGAAAGTTTACATTGACCGGGAGAGGGATTTTTGAATGTGGCCTAGGTTGTATGCCAATATTTTTAATTTTCATGATGAAAATTTCGCATCACAAGAGCTCGCTATATTTTAGGGACTTGTTCTAGATAAAAATATGAGGAGAAGACAAGTAGGAACTCCAAAATCTCAAGAATCTATGTTAACTAAGTCCTTATAGATTGGGATTAGATAGAGTCATAATATCTATATATATAATGAAGCTATAACACACCAAAAATACCAACACAATGACAACACAGTGAAATACAGGATAACTTTTTTTTTTTGACTTGCTTTGACTCAACACGACACAACATGTCGTCACAAGGTTACAACCAACACTAGGAACCACTTGTTACGGGAAGACCACAAGGTCAGCACGGAAACGTTCACACCTATCAAGGACAATCTACTTTTCTCTTCTTGACAGAACAACATTGGAGTCCAACCACAAAACACACTTACAGTTAGGGCATCCCAAGAGGAATTTCTTGTTAAATTTTCTTGTTTACTAAAGTGTCTCTTAATTCTTAACTTACGTTCTTATAAAATTTCATGTAACGATTCACACCATTCTTTTCACAAGGAAGAACTTCTTTCTTTTCAACTGTTTGACTAAAAAACTTAAGGCCAAGCTTTCTAAACTAGGATCATCAATTTGATGTCCAAATCTTTCTTATTCATTTGATTTTAGAACATTTTCCGTTTCTTACAAGGTTAATTAATCTTACTCAGGCCACTAACACATGTTCCACAACTCTATTGCACAGGTGAAGGCATAAGCTCCGATTGAGAGAAAAGTACCGCTTAGGGTTCATAACAATAGCCTTCTTGTTTAAGGATTAAATTTTGACCTTGCTTAAGAAATATCACCATGAATCAAGGCAAGGGTTAACAGAACAGGACAACGGAATTTAGCTTCGAGGGTCAAATTGTTTACTATCAGTCTTTTATCGAGGTTAAGAGTTTATCAAGATTGGTTAAGTGTTCCATCTAGACTTTACTTCATTAAGTTTGACAAAGGAGAACATTTCAAACGATAGAGAGAGATTTAAGGTTTAAATAATCAATTTCCCTCCTACTTATTAAATCCTATCATCTTCTAAAATCTAACCATTGATTTCACCATGAGATCATTTAAGGTTTCACCATAAAAGGATAATGTTTATTAGTTTAATTTTAATAAGGACTATCCAGCTCACTTCATAGTGCTTACAAACTTATTGCTATTAAGCCTTAGGAGGATTTACAACTCAACATTTTAACTCAAGAGCAAAGTTTAACAGTACTCGTTTGCGGAAACAAAACAAGGTTATATCAATTCATTCCAACATGATGCACCAATCAAAGGGACATACTATCTCTATTGAACCAAGACTAGGGAGCAAGAGAGTAATAACATGGGACATGCCCCGCTACTATTCTAAGGATTAAAATTCACTAGAATATCCCATAACCAAGCAGTAATCAAAATTTCATCTTTCACATGATAACCAAACAAGCCAAAGTTTCAACAGTTACAACAACAATACTCTACAATACATTTACTAGGCACTGACCCTTCTTCTAAAATGTCCAAAGGCCCTTTCCAAATTTTATAACATAGTACACATTAAATGAAAGGAACATCATAACCAAGATTGATGCGATAATCTCTGAGTCTTTCCATCATCTAACCACGTAAGCCGGGAGCTCATAGAACTTCTAGGCTGACACATCACTTAAACCTTTCGATGGATATGTGTGTTGGTTCCTATTTTTTTGTGCTTACACTCGTGGTAGGGTCTTTTGAGTCTGGGGCATCATTGGTGTTTCACCCTCTGCGTATCGAATCCCCTTTGTTTTCGGACTCGAATATCGTATTCTTCAAACCTGGTTACTAAAAGGTCCCATTTTGTGGCCTTGTTAAGGAAATCAATTTTTTATTTAATACTTATCGGCATTGTCGGAAATATATAAAAATTATTAACGACTTTTGGGTTTAGCCTTCCCTTATATTATGTAGAGGAGTTGACGTTTTGGGTTAAGGTTGTTGGTAGGATAATGGCCCTTTTTGTATCTCCTTTGTATGCTTCTGGAAGAGTGGTTTTGTTTGGTTAACTGGTCCTACGTTTAAAAAAAAAAATCCTACATGAAGGTAGTGGTAAAGCTCCTTGGTTAAAACTGAAACTATAGTTGTTTTTCCTTTAAGGGCATCGAACCCTAATTATTGCTATGAAGCCTCCCCTTGGGAGATTTGGATAACGTCATTTTGTTTCGCGCCTACGATCATAATTAGTATGTTTTGTCTTCTCTTGGACCCCTTTAGTTGGATGGAGTAAGTTTTGGATTCCAATCACGTAATCCATAGGATTACATGAAGGAGATATCAACACTCTTGACCTTCTTGTTCCTAACCCATAAGGTCTTGCCTTGATTTATGTGATTTTGTTCTTACTGGTATTTTGACTTTCTCCTTGTTGGATGGTTTAGATTTCTCTCTCATGTGATTAATCTTGGAGTTGTGAGTTGTGTTTTAATCCATTTCTGAATTTAAAACATTCCTTTCTTGATATTGTTAAATGTTAGCTTACTGTTGCAATGTGTAGTCTTAACATGCTCAGTTCTCGCGAACTGATTCTAGCTAGTATTTGTGCAGATGGATTATGCGAGTAGATTAAAGGAAAGAATTGTAAAGGTTTCATCAGTGCAATTTATGAAATTCCTTGTAAAAATGTCCAATGTGAGGTAAATTTTGTAATAGTGATTGCAAAGGAATTTAGAAGACCTCTTGCCTTGGGTTGTTCAGAATTTGCGTGAAGATGTTATGTTGTCCTTCTGTAGGTAAACTGGTAACTTATCTTTGTGGGAAATGTTATTCAAACTTTCACTGGCATAAGCATTGTAAAACTTGGATCTTGAGAATTAAGTGTTAATTTAAATCTTTCTGAGACTCTGTATTGATGTGTTATATGTAAGTTGTAATGGGGTGGTTTTCCTTACAGAAGTTACCTAAAAGTTTTATTCAAAGAAATATGTTGTCGTTTAGATCCCCTTGTAAACAAACAATACCTTAAGTAATCAAGAGTGAGACCATCCTTGCAAAGTGATTTTACATAGCGTGTTATCCCTAACTGAACTAGTAAACACTACTCTTTTGGTGAACGCTAAAGACAAGTTTAATGGAAAACAATGGTTAGATTCTAATAAATTTAACAAGTAAGAGAAGAAAGTTTTGAAACCACTCAATTTATCTCTCAGCCTATTTAAAAGTAAGTAGCTTCCTCTTGATAAGCTCTTTCGGTGAAGCCTAGTTAAGAGCGTTATTTAACTACATATAAAACCTCAGTAAGAACTAATGACGGCTTAAGGGTGAATTCATTTGACCTTCTTCCTTTAAATTTATCCAGGGTGTCTTATCAAAATAAATAACCTCCAATCATTTCTTACTGTGGCTTGCCCTAGCTGTGAGAGTGTCATGTGGTTGGGCTTCTATGTTGTTCTGTCAAAAAAAAATATTGTCCTTGATAGGTGTGGTCGTTTTCATGCTGCTATTATGGCCATCCTTGTATCGAGTTGTTCACAGAGTTAGTTGTAACCTTGGTGACGACATGTTGTGCCATGTTATGTGTGAAGCAAGTTAAGAAAAAGTCAAAAAAAAAAATTATCCTGTATTTCACTGTGTTGTCCTTGTGTTGGTATTTTTGGTGTGTTACATTTGGTATCAGAGCGTAGGTTCATGCTCTCGAACCTATGGGCCGGATTGGTGTTGTATGGTGATGTTGCATGGTGGTGGTGGTGTTACATGATGATACTGCATGATGATGATGATGTTGCATGATGATGATTTATATTGGAAGAGTAATGTGCTTTAAGTGTGATGTGATTATTGTCGTAATTGTGATATTGTGAACGCACGTGATGTGTATGTCACTCAGTGCATATTTGTCATCATGTTGATGTGTTGGGGATGAGAGTATTCTCTCTCCTTCTTGTGGATTCTATGAAGAGTTCACGTGTGAATTACTGTTTGTGGCGTGTGAAAAGAATTATAATGTGGATGACATAGTGTTGGAACATTGTGACATATTGTGCTATGTAGGTGTATCAATGTGTTGTATGACTAGTTGATGTTAAAAGAAACGAGTTGTATCATGATGTTTTTACCATGTTCTGAAGAAATGTGTGTACCACCTTGCTATGTTGCAATGGATGTTATGTTGTGATGTATTATGTTCATCGTATGTATGACTGTGCAAATAGGTAATGCTTCATGTTGTGATTTTGGGTCATACGGTGAGTGTATGAACCCTATCGTATGGTGATTGCGCTTTGGGTGCAGAATGTGGTAAAGTGATGTATTACGCCCTGTGGATGTATGATTGTGATCTACCCTGTATGCATACCATACGTGAGATGTTATGGTAGTTACGTGTGTGCCACCGTTATGTTAGTGATGTTGTTGTATGTTATGTTGTGAACCTTACGCTAACCGATCCTGAGGGAAATCAGTAGAAGTGTATGTTGAGAGTGAGGAATGGTGTACCATGGGTCAATAACTCGAGCTAAAACTCGGTTTAGTAGATAACATGTGATTCTTTCCTCTCTCCTATGTGGTTGTATGTATGCAACCTTAGTGTATTATGACTATGTTTAGCCTTGTTGAAGGGTGGCGGGATGATTCGGATGGAAGTGATGACAGTTGTATTATTGATATGTATTTTACGAGTGAGGCTCAATATTCCGAGTCTTAGCAACTCGTTGAGTACCTTTGGTGGCTAGATAAGGCCACACGATTATCATAATGTGACATTATTATAAGTTGATTTTATTCGTAAATTGAGCTTCTACTTTATTTTGCAAGGACCAGCATCTTTTCTTGATTGCAATGCTTTACAATTTTGGGCATTTCCTTGGTTTGTGGCACTAACATGGGGATTTTGATACTAACTTTGGCTATTTGGCCATTTATTTTAGCTTGATTTCGGGTCTTCTTTTAAATTTGGAATTCTTACCACCTTTCCCAAGGCTTGTACTTTGCCACTTGGCACTTTGACTTGGATTGTTGTGCTGGTTCTAATGTCGTGATGTGTGGAATAGGGTCATGGGATGCACCATGGATTGGTTGGACCTATGGACCCGCTTCGTTGTATGAGTACGCCCCAGGGTACATATAACTAGCGGGTTGTTGAACCACGCGTTATTATGTCACTTGGGTTAGGAGTGTTCGAACTCTATGTGTCTTGGACCATGGGGACAACCGGCCTCCTTGAGGAGGCATAAGAGTTTGAGGAGGCATAAGAGTTTGAGGAGGCATAAGAGACTTGAGGGAGGCATAAGAGTTTGAGGGAGGCATAAGAGACTTGAGGAGGCATAAGAGATTGAGGAGGCTTATGATATTTGTCTGTATGGTTGATGTTCAGGATATATGTTGAGTTATTGTGATGTTTGGTAGTGGTCTTTTGATGTATGTGTTACTCATGTCAGATGGATATGTGTTGTGATGTTGTGGACATGTCATTGATCCCCTTGTGGACACTATGTACCTGTAGCATTTGTTTGGTGTTATGTGAGTTTTCATTGATGCAAATTGAGGAAATGTCTAGTGGATTGTAGTCTTGTTTGGTAAAGTATTTTGTATGTCGATCATTGATGTGTGAAAAGTACTATGTTATGTCAAATCATACCTATTCTATTCCGTATTTGAGTAACCTTTTGTGGTGTAATACAATCATGAAGTATATACTTGCGTTCTTGTGAATGTAGAGGTCTTGTGAACTGATAGGGTGTTGTGTTAGCGATTCATGTTGAGCAACCACAATAAGGAATAAACCAAAACTCTTGAATGATGAAATTTTTAAAGCAATTAAACTAAGAATAATGCTAATGGAAAGAGATTAATGAAATGATGAACAAGAAAGAAGCGCCAATCTTCACAGAACATTGAAAGTTAAAAATTCTACCAAATGTTCCTAAGGCTACCTTGTGACCGCACTTTAATCAACTAAAATTTTAAGCCATAGAGTGTACTTTCTCCTATACTCCGACCTTGGTTGCGAACCATTTCTTTTACGTTGTGTTATGTCGCATCGAGGACGATGCTTTCTTAAGTGGAGGAGAATGTAATGCCCCCCAACCTACCTTGTCACGGTCAGCTTCACCTCTTTCTTGGCGTGGAGGGGTTGCGTGGAAAGATGGGGGGGTAGGTGTGTGGCACAGGATTGGAGGGGACTGTTTTAAAATCAAATTTTATCTGCTTTTGCCTAGGCCCTACTATCCCTCACTCCCCTTCCTACCATCTAGACCAGGTGCGTGGCCATCCCCCACTGGCCTTACCTCCAGCCACCCCACCTTCATTAATTCTTGTGATTTGCAAATCTAACGCGTTTTTTGCTATCCACTCCCTTTGACCTATTCAGCCACTGCAAGTGTATGGTGATTGGAGTTGAAGCTACCAGTGATGAAGTAGGCGTATTACCTCCTTCACGGGGCACTTTGTAAGGTGTGTTCTTCTTGGAGATCCATAGCGAGAGACCTGCCACCATTTTCAGCCAGTGTGCAGCAGCACGCTGATGAGGAAGAACCCTTTTGAGCGCTTCCAACAGGTAGGTCGTCCAACTATGTTGCGTTCTGTTCAGTATAGAATACATTCTCAATTCGGGATTCTCCTTCAAGCTCATGGAAGAGGATCTCATGGAGGCAGACCTGTTTCAGATCAGAATATTCATGAAGCACGATTTTCTTTGCATTTATATGGGCTTCTTCAACGAGTCATTGGGTCGGCAGGCATAAAGGTTTCTGTTGGAATTATCACACCTTACAAGCTACAGCTGAAATGTTTGCACCGAAAGTTTGATGCTGTCCCCAGATCTGATGAAGGAAAAGGTTTATATATATCACTACGGTAGATGCCTTTCAGAGCCAGGAGTGATGTAGTCTTTATGTCTTGTGTCCGAGCTTCAAATCATGGGGTTGGCTTTGTAGCTGTTATTCACCGCATGAATAACCATATCTATCTCCTAACAGCTTATTTCATCTGGTATTTGCATGAATAATCTTTTGCATTATAAACTGGGTCGATCTACAGTATTGGGTGAAATAGCTCTGGGTATTGTATATCCGTTTGAAGATATTATTGCTGTGTGTGGCTACTTGACGATGGATTAATGTATTGTTGGAAATGTTTGTGTTCTGCTGTTTTGGATGAATGAATGTAACCTGTATTTTGGGCTACCATTATTTGATTAGAAATGCTCTGTATTTCTTTGTTGTCCCTCTTCTGCTGGTGTTATTCAGTGCAGAGGTTGGAATGTTGAGGAGAAAAAAATTTATGGAGTTTTTGGGAGAAGCCCACCTTTGATGTTGTGAGCTTGCTCTCTGTATCTGGCCTGGTTGGATGCATTGCCTGCGTCTATTATATATGTAGTCCAAGAGCCATATATTTGGTGGACTTTGCCTGCTATAAGGCTTCTGATGAGTTCAGGGTTCCCAGAGACTATTTCATGTCTCATTCTAGAGATTCAGGGCTTTTTAATGATAACAGCCTGGAGTTGCAGAGGAAGATGAATATGATTGCAGGAGTGCAGCATCTATACCATCCAAAGGATCTCAGGACTTTGACCGATTGGATGAGGAGCAGCTCATGTCAATGTTTGCTGATGTTGAGCCGTTCAATAAGAGTCAATCAAATCAATCTTCTAATCCTCCTACTCATCAAGACATCTATTTGACAACAGATGTTCAGACAGACAAGCAACTTCCGAGAACCCCTCCACTCCATCTGATCACAATAGCAGCAATGAGCCTTCAATGGAAGAGAAAGTAATGACTGTATCAGGCCAATTCAAAAGTGAGCCAGAAGTACAAAGTGTCAACAAAAGTGACCAACCACTCCAGACCGCCAAGACTGAAATGCCCTCATCATCAGCAATGGAACATGACCCAAGCATGGATCCAAAACGGATCAAATGAATTTTAGCGAATAGGCAATCTGCGCAAAGATCTAGAGTAAGAAAGCTGCAATACTTTTCAGAGCTTGAAAGAAGCGTCAATGCCTTGCAGACAGAAGTGTCGATGCTGTCTCCTCAAGTGACATTTCTGGATCATCAAAGAGTTATAATGAATGTTGATAACAGTGCTTTGAAGCAAAGAATTGCTGCTCTTGCACAAGACAAGCTTTTTTTTAAGGATGCACACTGTGAAGCATTGAAAAAGGAGGTGTCAAGGCTAAGACAACTATATCACGAGCAGCAGCAACATTTGCAAAAAGAAATGCATGCATCCTCAACAGGGGCATATGACTTACAACAGCAGCAGTAGTTTGGTAAGCTAGAGCAGGGTTCATCTTCACGGATGATGGATCAAAAACCCGAGATCTCTGATCCTTCTCCAAGTCATCCGAAGACTACATCAGGGATTCCAGACCATAGAGAAAACAATGCTTCCCACAGCCATACAGCCCCTGGTTTTCAGATGTTGAAAAGCATGATGCCTTCAAGCTGCCTTATGGGAGAGAGCAACAAGAGCTTGGAAGAAAGAACTATAATCAGGCATGTTAATTCTACTCCTCGTAATAGTTTTCTACCTTCTTTCAGTATCTTGAAATGAATATTCTTTCCTCTTAAATGGCGCCTAGACAAGATGTTTTCGTAGTTGTTTATATCACTGCCTGATTGTGTGGTTGTTCCTTTAAATCTCGTTCCAATTTCGCTGGTTTTGCTTGGAATGTTCTTTCCTCTCTTATCGCTTACTCTGTTTATACTTGTCTAATGGGCTACTACAATATTGAGTGATGCAGTCTAGTTCGTAGGGAAGGAAACATTATTGAGTTTTGTTTGCTTATATGACCCTCTTTTAAAAGAATTTTGTGATGGTATTTATAATAGAAGGCTTACTATATGGAAGGTTAAGCCTTCATATCTCTTTTTGGTTGAGTAAATACGTATTTTCCTGTTTAGGGCTCTCCTGTTTTGCTAAAGGTACATTAATAGTGACGTTGGGTTCTAAAACTTGTCTAAGCCTGTGGGCATTCCTTACTTTTTGTTTAATTAGAATATGACATTAGGGTTTTGCTTTAGAACTGTACATGGTTGACTTTGGTACCCAGTTCTAGAGGATGAATAACCCGACATCTATTCTGGCCTCTACGTGTTGAGAAAATTTACTATACCTACTACCTGGTTCAAACTCTTGTTTGATTAAAGTAAGGGGGAAACATTGTAAGTTTTATTGAATGAAATCTCTACAAATTTTATTAAGGGTCGCAAGCAAGTTATTAATAGCTGGACCGAAACAAAAGTTGTAGGTGAATCCATGGTATTGGACTCGGGAACTCGTTTCCTGTTAGATGACAACTGATTACAGTGGTAATATAATAGGTGGTTATTATGTTCATCTGTTTGATATTGCTAGACATGTCCTTGATAAGCCCACATGGATCGGGTAAAATTTCCATCTTCTATACCATTGGCCAGGAGCTCATAGAACTTCTAGGCCTGACTGCACTGCGTAACCTTCCTGATGGATATGTGTGTTGGTTCCTATTTTATTTTGTGCTTACACTCGTGGTAGGGTCTTTTGAGTGCGGGGCATCATTGGTGTTTCACCCTCTGCGTGCTCGAATCCCCTTTGTTTCGGACTCGAATATCATATTATTCAAACCTAGTTACTAAAAGGTCCCATTTTGTGGCACTTGTTAAGGAAATCAATTTTTATTTAATACTTATCAAAATACATTGTTGAAATATATAAAAATTATTAACGACTTTTGGGTTTATCCTTCCCTTATATTATGTAGAGGAGTTGACGTTTTGGGTTAAGGTTGTTGGTAGAATAATGGCCCTTTTTGTGTCTCTTTTGTACGCTTTGAAAGAGTGGAATTGTTTGGTTAACTGGTCCTACGTTTAAAAAAAAAATCCTACATGAAGGTAGTGGTAAAGCTCCTTGGTTAAAACTGAAACTATAGTTGTTTTTCCTTTAAGGGCGTCGAACCCTAATTATTGCTATGAAGCCTCCCCTTGGGAGATTTGGATAACGTCATTTTGTTTCGCGCCTACGATCATAATTAGTATGTTTTGTCTTCTCTTGGACCCCTTTAGTTGGATGGAGTAAGTTTTGGATTCCAATCACGTAATCCATAGGATTACATGAAGGAGATATCAACACTCTTGACCTTCTTGTTCCTAACCCATAAGGTCTTGCCTTGATTTATGTGATTTTGTTCTTACTGGTATTTTGAATTTCTCCTTCTTGGATGGTTTAGATTTCTCTCTCATGTGTTTAATCTTGGAGTTGTGAGTTGTGTTTTAATCCTTTTCTGAATTTAAAACATTCCTTTCTTGATATTGTTAAATGTTAGCTTACTGTTGCAATGTGTAGTCTTAACATGCTCAGTTCTCGCGAACTGATTCTAGCTAGTATTTGTGTAGATGGATTATGCGAGTAGATTAAAGGAAAGAGTTGTAAAGGTTTCATCAGTGCAATTTATGAAATTCCTTGTAAAAATGTCCAATGTGAGGTAAATTTTGTAATAGTGATTGTAAAGGAATTTAGAAGACCTCTTGCCTTGGGTTGTTCAGAATTTGCGTGAAGATGTTATGTTGTCCTTCTGTAGGTAAACTGGTAACTTATCTTTGTGGGAAATGTTATTCAAACTTTCATTGGCATAAGCATTGTAAAACTTGGATCTTGAGAATTAAGTGTTAATTTAAATCTTTCTGAGACTCTGTATTGATGTGTTATATGTAAGTTGTAATGGGGTGGTTTTCCTTACAGAAGTTACCTAAAAATTTTATTCAAAGAAATATGTTGTCGTTTAGATCCCCTTGTAAACAAACAATATCTTAAGTAATCAAGAGTGAGACCATCCTTGCAAAGTGATTTTACATAGCGTGTTATCCCTAACTGAACTAGTAAACACTACTCTTTTGGTGAATGCTAAAGACAAGTTTAATGGAAAACAATGGTTAGATTTTAATAAATTTAACAAGTAAGAGAAGAAAGTTTTGAAACCACTCAATTTATCTCTCAGCCTATTTAAAAGTAAGTAGCTTCCTCTTGATAAGCTCTTTCGGTGAAGCCTAGTTAAGAGCGCTATTTAACTACATATAAAACCTCAAGCTTCAATTAAACCTCAGTAAGAACTAATGACGGCTTAAGGGTGAATTCATTTGACCTTCTTCCTTTAAATTTATCCAGGGTGTCTTATCAAAATAAATAACCTCCAATCATTTCTTACTGTGGCTTGCCCTAGCTGTGAGAGTGTCATGTGGTTGGGCTTCTATGTTGTTCTGTCAAAAAAATATTGTCCTTGATAGGTGTGGTCGTTTTCATGCTGCTATTATGGCCATCCTTGTATCGAGTTGTTCACAGAGTTAGTTGTAACCTTGGTGACGACATGTTGCGCCATGTTATGTGTCAAGCAAGTCAAAAAAAAGTTAAAAAAAAAATATCCTGTATTTCACTGTGTTGTCCTTGTGTTGGTATTTTTGGTGTGTTACAGAAGCTTCTATTATAAAACACAAACCCATGACATGAAATTGGAAATAAAAAAATTGAAAATTTACAAACACAATGGGAAATAGAAACACTAAACATAAAATCACCTATAGTACAAGAGGGGATAACCCACTGTGGTTTAAGAACATTTTATATTTTTCAACATGTTACATACACAACAAATTCAATTTCTCGATAAACATATTAAATGGTTCATCAAAGTATGAACCCTTCCCTCGTTATTTTTGAAAATTTGGGGTTACAAGAGAAATATATATTTTAGGTGAATGAAGGGTTAGATCTCTCCTCCTAGAGAGAACAAAATTACAGTCCATGGAGTCAAATATGAAATTGAATATTTTGTTGTCCTTTCAAAATTGAAACTCTATTTCAAAGGGACAATCTATATCTTCACTCATTTGTGTATGTTCTCTTTCATTTTGTATATCATGAAGACCACATGACTAATTTCTAGTAATGTTTATCTCATCGTTATTTTCATTAGGCCCATCAATGATCATGTGATATTAATTTATTATATCCTTCATGATTATTTCTTCCATGGGATGATCTTTTGTAATAATTACATCAACACCATCAATTACTTTTGGATGATTTAATCCACTTGACTTTTCCTACTTTGTTTTACTCCCATTACATTATCTAACTTACTAGGAAATTTGTGATTTATCACAAAACTCTTCATGATGGAGACATGGAACTTATATATGATATTATCTTCATGAGGTTCCCACAACTCATTATCTTCCCTTGATGATTCATGAATACAATATTTCCCTCCTAATATGAAAGAGAAAATATCATGCTGACATCCATCAACCATTTCTTAAGATATATATTATATTTTTCACCTCAATCTACTTCGTCATTAAAATTGTTTAAATCAATTGAAAACCTAGAACTAGATTCTTACCAATATTATATAATTAATGGCTTGCATTATGAGTTCCAGGATAAGTTGGGGATATTATATTTCTTCAACTCTCAGCATTTCTTACACATATTCCTATTTCAACTATTCCGAAGGATCATCACAAATTATCCTCTCTTCATCATGGATGAAATATTTAGTGATGGACTCAAAGGATGTTTTATCAATACAATGATAACTAAGAAAATATTCTTTTTCTAATGGAAATAAGAACACCTATTCTTCACGAATAAATACATTGGCTGATTTTTAAGTTTTAAAATAATCAAGAATCATTTCATATTCCTCGTGGCCTACACCATTTGGTAATTCCTTGATGATCTCTTGCAATTAAGAATATTTCCACTCTCCATCATTACCAACACCTAACCAGAAACTAATTTTTGTTCTTAAAAATATGGGAATTATTATTAGTTAGAAGAGAATCTTGAGTTGAAGAAGTGAAATAAATCCTTATATTCAGCTGATAAGAAGGTGTCTTCTCTGGGTGTGTGTGATTCAATGTTGATAATAACCTCCAAAGAGGCCCAATTAACTAGATCAATCACTTAAACTAGTTCTCTGGTTGGGGATGAAGGAAATAAATAACATAAAGTCATAAAAAGAATGTAAAATTAGGTGATAGAAAAATTATTTTGGAGACTTATGATTGCACAAGAAACACTATTAGACCTTTAAAGACCTGTACATATGAATTAATTTTCCATTTTATTTAATTTCACACAAGTAATTAACAAAAGACATACACATGTTATAAATCTAGAATGGGAAGGAAGATGCACAGTCTTTTTGACTTTCAAAATAATTAACAAAAAAATAATGCACTTACAATGGAATGTGAAGGCTTCAAAGTGGTTTAATCCAGGTGTTAAGATTAATAATATGCGAAGGAATTTTGATATTAACTTAAACATACTAATGAACATGTATTAACAAAGTTCTATTCTTATTGCAAATGAAGGAATTAAATATTTTAATGCATCAAATAGGTGTTGGAGTATAAAATTTTGCTTACCCTTGTCTTGAAAAAATAAAAAATTCCCCTCTCTAAATGATTTAAAAGCATGGGTACAGATAAACAAAATAAAAAAAGGTAAGTCGAAAAGAAGTGGAGCTTGAACTTCTCAACACTTTGGTTCACCTGAGTTTGCTCCTAGACTTAAAATTCACTCAACCCTCTCTCCAAATGAAAGCTCTATCTAGGCTATTGGCCACGTTATCCATTTCTAACTTGATCTCCTCTGAGGGTAGCATATCAAATATAATTTTTCAACTGTAGTTGGGAATTTTTGTACAAACAAAACCAACCTTATCTCTCGATGCATAATTATACCCTTTGTAATTAAAAACACTTGTTTAATAATAATCACAAAGAACATTATTAACATAGGATTTAAAATTTTGTATGGCATAATATGATGCATTTATATGGCATTATACTCCTTGTTAGTACCTTTTGCGAAAGGATACTATTGTTTTGTTTTAACCTAATGCTATTAATTTAGCTTGGTAATGCGTTCAATAAATATATCCTAATGTTTCGTAAATTTTAAGTAAATTATTGGGAAGTTAAGGTAACTATTTTAAATTCCTTGTGGATGATTGGTTTCATCTATTTTCCTCATTTCCTTCCTTCACTCCATCGTCGTGGTAGATATGACATATTGTTATAAAGTATTTTTAACTCTTCCAAGTTGATAGGTATCACGGGTATTTTCTGTCTTTGTGTGTTCGCTTATAAGGAAAATGTTTTCCCATAGGTGGCTGCAATGACCATTGTTGTTGTGCACACCTGGCTCTTTACATGCAGCTTTGTGTACATCATGGTGTCTGCACCAATAGACGAGTTTTTTTAAATGTTTGTTTTGTTTGTCGTGGGTCCTACGGATTTCGGCGTAGAGTGAACATTGCAATTTGTCTGGGAAATTCACCGTGTTGCGAGGAATAGTTATAAGAGGAGGGGGCTATTGGAAATTCAAATAAGAATTTATTATGCAACTAATATTTGACTTTCCCATATTTAGCTATCAGATTTGCATTTAATCATGACTGCTACACATTTAGTTTTGGTTGATTATCCTCCCGATTATCTCTTGTCGAGATTTTGTGTAGGATTTTATTATTAATGCATTTTGTTTTATTGGGAGATGTATGAAAAGAAAACAAAGAAGAGAAAAAGAAGGAAGAAGAAGATAGAAAAAGGAGAGAAATCGATTTGGGGAGAAGAGAAAAGTGCTCTGTTCGGCTCAAGTCCTGATATTGCTTGTTGTTGATAGAATTTCTTCATTTTCATGTTGTTAATGTATGAATGAATGTTTTGTGTGTAGCTATAGCTGCTGTTCATTATTGACAAATATATTTGTATTGCTCAAGAAATTTCAATCCCAGATCTGTGTTATTTTCAGCCAAGAGTTTTATGTTTTTTGTTGATATAAATTTCTGTAGCTTTCCTTACATTTTCCCCTGTTCTGGATCATTTAAATCCGCTGCGTTTTATTTCCTATTGTTGTTTGGAGGATTCTGTAGATTCCGTAGACTCTACAGTTTCCATAGATCCTCATTTCATTTCCCTTCATCTGGTATCAGAGCTTGGCTAAACCCTTCTTCTATTTCATTTTTGGGTTTTTAGTTTTTCATTTGGCAGCCATTAATGGCTTCTACGTCTGGCGCATCATTGGTTAGTGTGCAAACTCTGATTTTCACAGGAAAGAACTATGAGTATTGGTCTTTGACCATGAAAGCTTTGTTTCGGTCTCAAGACATTTGGGAAATGGTTGAAAACAGTTACCAGGAACCAACAGACCAGGCAGCATACAATGCTCTTACACAAGCTCAAAAGGACATCTTGAAGGAACAAAGGAAGAAGGATGGGAAAGCATTATTTTATATCCATCAAGCAATGCATGAGAGCATACTCCCAAGAGTTGCAATAGAAAAGAAAGCCAAGGAAGCATGGGACACACTCAGATTGCATATCAAGGTATGGACAAGGTTAAAACTGCTAAATTACAGCTCCTTAGAAGAGAATTTGAAAATTTATCAATGAGAAACTCAGATTCAGTAGAATCTTTCTTTACTCATGTTGTTGGTTTGATAAATCAAATGAAGTCCCATGGAGAGGTCATAGAGGATAGGAAGGTTGTTGAAAAGGTACTTAGAAGTCTCCCTTCTAAATTTGATGTTGTAGTTGTGGCTCTAGAGGAAACCAAAGATTTGAGCCAGTTTAGTGTTGATGAACTACATGCCTCTCTTATCAATCATGAATATAGACTGAATAGATCAAATAGTTCAGTAGAAAATACATTTTCATCTCAGATTTCTGTAAATCATGGAAGAGGAAGGAGGAGTTTCAGTCCTAGAGGAAGAGGGAGAAGTTCTCCTAGAAGTGGACGTAGCAGCAGTTATGCAAATGCTGGTGGTAGAGGTCAAAATCAGAATTTCAGTCACCCAAGTGGCCAAAGATTTGACAAATCACACATTCAATGTCACTATTGTAAGAAGTTTGGGCATTATGCTCACGAATGCAAGAAAAAATAGTATGACCAGTAGAAGCAAGGTCAAAATCAGTCAAGTAGCACTCCCTCAAGCAGCATGTTCATTGCATGCACAAAGATTGCTGAAGCAATCCCTACAAATTCTCCAGTTGAGTGTAATGTTGTTCAAGAAAGCCCATGTGACATATGGTATTTAGATTCGGGCTGCAGTAATCACATGATAGGTAATAAAGATTTGTTTTCTAGTTTGGAAGAATCAGTTCAAACTGATGTTACGCTTGGCAACAACAAAAAAGTCACTATTTTGGGTAAAGGTATGGTTAGTTATCTAACCAAAAAGGGGGAGCCAAAATTTATGCCTGATGTATATTATGTTGCTGGTCTAAAACACAACTTGATGAGCATTGGACAGCTGATACAAAAGGGATATAGAGTGTACATGGAAAATAATGAATGTGTTATTTTGGACAAGCTTCCAAGCAATATGCTTATTGCCAAGGTACAAATGACTGTAAACCACATGTTTCCATTAAAAATAAGGCCAGCCATGAAAGGAAAAACAGCTCAAGCTATTCATGAGACACATCTGATGGAATTGAGAAGCTTTTAAGGTAGAAGATACAAAATCAGCAGTAGCTAGAGACAACTACGGAAATGTCCAAGACAGCTACGGAAATGTTCAAAATAGTCACAAAAAGGTTCAAAATTTCTACAGAAATTTTCAAGAAATCTATGGAAATTTCCAAGACAACTACGGAAATGGCCAGAACAGCTCCAAAGAGGTAAATGATGTTTCTGTAGAAACTCCAGCAGCATTTCAATCAGTAGTAAAGGATGATTCTTGGCTTTGGCATTTTAGATTTGGGCATTTATATTTTGGAGCGCTGAAATTACTTCATATGAAGAATATGGTAAAAGGTTTGCCATTAATTGAGAAACCGGAAAGAGTTTGTGAAGGATGTATTATGGGCAAACAACATAGAGAGTCATTTCCGATTGGCAAGGCAAATAGAGCTACAGCTCCACTTGAGATTGTGCATTCAGATATTTGTGGGCAAATGCAAACACCGTCTATAGGAGGCTGCACTTATTTTCTTACTTTTATTGATGATTTCACAAGAAAAATGTGGGTGTATTTCTTGAAACACAAATCTGATGCATTTGCTTATTTCCAGCAGTTCAAGGCACTTGTGGAGAAGCAAAGTGGCCACTACATCAAGGTTCTAAGGATGGATAGAGGCGGTGAATTTATATCTAATGAATTTATAAATTTTTGCAGATCTCATGGCATACACAAGCAATTTACAGCCCGCTATACACCTCAGCAAAATGGTGTGGTGGAGAGGAAGAACCGAACAATTATGGAGATGGCTCATAGCATGATGGTAGCCAAACATCTACCAAATGAATATTGGGCTGAGGCAGTGGAAACTACTATTTACATCATGAATAGGTGCCCAACAAAGAGTGTAAGAAACAAAGTCCCTCAAGAGGCTTGGACAAGAAGGAAACATAGTGTTTCTCATATGAAGGTATTTGGATGCATAGCATATGCGCATGTTCCAGATGAGTTGAGAAGGAAGTTAGATAATAAAAGACAAAATGTATATTTTTTTGGTTACTGGGAGGAAAAAAACCATATAATAGGTTTGATCCTATCAATAGGAAAGTTATAATCAGCCGTGATGTTCAGTTTGTGGAGGATGAAGCATGGGATGGAAGCATAGAGAGGACTATCAGAATTACAGTTGCTGTCCCAAATGATAATATGGTAGATGAAGTGTTTCCCACACGAAATATAACTCAAACAAGTAGCTCCTTCTAATCCCGGCATGGTACCACAAGTTACAGCTCAAGCTACACCTTCATTCACACCAAGGAGATCTTTAAGGATGCTATCCACACCAATAGGAAAACAAAATTCACAAGCATCTACACTGGCATCTACATCAATCGGCATCCTTGGAGCAACACCATCTAGCACTCCAAGTAGCTCTTCATCTCCGGATCCAACTCTAGCAAGCATGATGCCACGAAAAACAAGGAGTTTGAGTGACATGTATAATGTTAACACAACTAATTCATTTTCAAATTTTGCTTTATTTTCTCATATTGATGATCCATTTACATTTGAAGAGGTTTGTGAGTAGTGATATATGGGCAGAAGCCACGATGAGGAGATTGAATCCATTGAAAAGAACCAAACATGGGATTTGGTTGATTTGCTAGAAAGGCAAAAATGTAATTAGTGACAAATGGATTTATAAGTATAAACAAGATGCTGATGGGAAAGTGTAAAGCATAAAGCAAGGCTAATTGCAAGGGGATTTACACAACAGCCTTGTATAGACTTCAATGATACATTTGCTCACAGGTTGCTTTCAGGTTGGATATAGTTAGAATTTGTTTTAGCTATTACCTTGAACAACAAGTGGCACAGTATATCAAATGGATGTAAAGTCTACATTCTTAAATGGATATTTAGAGGAGGAAGTGTATGTTGAACAACCATAAGGATATGAAATACCGGGTCATGAAGACAAGGTGTATAGATTGAAGAAGGCACTCTATGGATTGAAGCAAGCTCCAAGAGCTTGAATGTATGCATTGACTCTATCTAATTCAAAATGGTTTCCAAAGGAGCGGTTGTGAACTGACATTGTACATCAAGGTCAACAAGCAAGGTAACATTTTGATTGTTTGCTTGTATGTGGATGATCTAATCTTTACCGGTGATCTAAACATAGATTCCTTCAAATCAGTAATGAAGAATGAATTTGAAATGACTGATTTGGGTCTTATGAGGTATTTCTTTGGGATTGAAGTCCATCAATCCAATGATGGTATATTTATTTCTCAATCTAAATATGCAAATGAAGTCTTGAAGAGATTTAATATGGCAAGGTGCAAGGTATCCCCAACACCGGTTATGACAGGGATGAAGTTAAGCAAGGAAGATGATGGAGCATGTGTGGATTCTACATTGTTCAAGAGGCTGGTTGGAAGCCTTATGTACTTAACAGCCACAAGGCTGGATATCATGTATGGTGTAAGTCTGATTTCAAGGTTTATGGAGTCTCCAAAAGACTCACATTGGCAGGCCAGTAAGAGGATATTGAGGTATGTAAGTGGTACAAAGGATTTTGGTATTTTGTATTCCACTTCAGATGATTTCAGTCTTGTTGGGTACACTGATAGTGACTATGGAGGCAGCATAGATGATAGGAAAAGTACTTCTGGGTATACTTTTCACTTTGGTACAGGTGTTGTGTCATGGGCATCGAAGAAACAACCCATTGTGACTCTTTCTTCAGCTGAAGCTGAGTATGTGGCAGCCACTAGTGTTGCATGTCAAGCTATCTGGATGCGAAGGATGTTGAAAGATTTGATGCATGATCAGAAGGAAGCCACTATAGTATTATGTGATAACAGTTCAGCCATAGCATTATCTAAAAATCATGTGTTTCACAAGAGAACTAAGCATATTGATACGAGGTATCATTTTATCAGAGAGCTTGTAAGAAACAAAGAAATTTTCTTGATTTTTGCAAGTTTGAAGATCAGCTGAATAACTTATTTACAAAATCATTAGCAAAAGAGACATTTGAGTATTTACTGAAGTGGCTTAGGAGTTTGTGACTTTGCACAAGTTAGCAGCTCCGGAAAACTGTTAGTTAGCTACGGAAATGCTACAACAGTTTTTGAACAAACTTGATTCATATTTCCATGATCTGCAGCAGTTCATAATTAAGGGGGAGTGTTGGAAATTCAAATCAGAATTTATTGTGCAACTACTATTTGACTTTCCCAGATTTAGCTATCAGATTTGCATTTAATCATGACTGCTGCACATTTATTTTTGGTTGATTATTCTCCCTGATTATCTCTTGTCAGAGATTTTGTGTTGACTTGCAAGGCAAGTTTGTTGTGTAGGATTTTATTATTAATGCATTTTGTTTTATTGGGAGATGTATGAAAAAAAAAGAAAGAAGAGAGAAAGAAGGAAGAAGAAGACAGAAAAAGGAGAAAAATCAGATTTGGGGAAAAGAGAAAAGTGCTCTGTTCCAGTTCAAGTCTGGACTGGTTTTGTTGAAAGAATTTCTTCATTTTCATGTTGTTAATGTATGAATGAATGTTTTGTGTGCAGCTGTAGCTGCTGTTCATTATTGACAAATATATTTGTATTGCTCAAGCAATTTCAATCCTAGATCTGTGTTATTTGCAGCCAAGAGTTTTATGTTTTTTTGCTGATATAAATTTCTGTAGCTTTCCTTACATTTTCCCCTGTTTTGGATCATTTAAATCCACTGCATTTTATTTCCTATTGTTGTTTGGAGGATTTTGTAGATTCCGTAGAATCTGCAGTTTCCATAGATCCTCATTTCATTTCCCTTCAGGGACAACGAAAAATCTCGATTTCCAAGTTCTGTTTTGGTCACCGCTCATCTGGTAAACTCCTTCCCCTTTTTCCCTAGGATTTTAGATGAATGCTCTAGTTTACCTCGAGAATGTAGATTGTTGTTACGATTGATGTCTTTGCCTTTGAATATAGCTCTAGTAATTTATGTTATTTTGCATTGTTACTTGTCCTGTAGTAAAAACGCTATTCCATGACTCAGCCTTGCAAAACTCTTATCATCTCTAGGATTTCTGTTGATCTTTCCCCATTCCAAATCCTCGTACATAAATGTTACAAAACCCTATTCACTCAATGAGATTCTATCTAACAAACTATTGTCGCAAATGGGATCCTCAAACTTAGTGCAAGGTCACCTTTGCCTTTTTGGAAAAAAATATGCCCTCTGATAATCTCAACATTGTTTCTTATAAAGGGTAACCTTGAGATTCTATTGGCCATGCCTAAGTATGATTTTCCCAAGCTCGTTCCATTTACATTTATTTTTCTTATATTATATGTTTACTTAGGTATCTTATTTGTAAATTGTTTTACTTCCCCATATAAATTCCAAACACTAGTATGCACCGATGATGATCGGGACTTTTTTATCCGAGTTGGAAACTCATTTAGATCTTCCAAATCTACATTAATATAGTTTTATCTCTTTAATATAGTATATGCTATGTAATATATAGTTTGCATTTCAGATTTATTTCATCTATGTCATCATCTTCTACAATATATATTTTAATTTTTTATAAGTACTACAAAGCAAAACTTATCTTGGATTTTGTTGTCTTACCCATTATTAATTTTGAGTGCGTTGCTCTTTAGAGCTTCCCAACATTGAAGTGTTCTTGGGATTTGGTTTGAGTTGAAATTTTAAATGTACTCGATAGCTGCCCATGGTCCACAATTTTATTTGTTTTGTTTCTCTGGAATTCAATCTTGCAACCTGTATGAAGAATAATGCAGTGAAATACTACAACTACAATTAAATAAATCTCCTTCGGGCTAAAAATATATAAATTGAAGCATGTTGCTAAAAATCATAACATGTCGATTATTTGACAGAGGTCTGTGAAAAACAATAACCAATTATGATGAGCATAGTAATTTTAGAGGAGGGTTGAATTTGATAATATCTTCATTCTTGATGGTCATCTGATAGGAAATGGTAATCCTCCAATGAAAGCCCTGAATAAAGTGAGTACCTGAGATGGAGAAGTATATGGCACCTAAAGCGTTGCACCCCTCTATGTTGCAAATGTTAAAATATTCAGGTCTTTCCATTCACTATATGCCCATAAGCCTAACTCCATCTTGGCACCTATTTCAATTTCAATAATAAATCAATGAGCAACATGTATGCTCAAGATTGCTATTTTTGTAAACCACCTCTGTAATCAAAATTAAGTTTTGAATTCACCTGGTGACTGTCATACCAAGTACCATATGGGATGAGTGTGAATAGCTTGGACTGCTTGGCAGCACAATATTAGCAATGGTTCATGTGGCAGTGAATGGCACAATTGCATCTTGATCTCCACTGTGGATTTCCCGTCAGTTTTTAGTACATGAAATACTTAAACTAAGCAATAGTAGTAAGAATAACACTCTGTTCATGGGCAAGTTTTACCTGAAAAGCATAATGGGTACACAAGAATTCAGAAGCTCGGTGAGAACAGGCGGAGGGGATTAAGCCTTAGGCAAAGTAGGTAGTTGCCTAGGGTGCCAGCAAGCACGATCGGGCGCTGAATCTAAAAATTTCTTTTTTTAGTTAATTTTAGAACTTAACTTTAAAATAATTTATCTGAAGATTTAGTATTGATAAACCCATTTATAGATATTATTGTATAGTAACATCAATTTCACGCATACACATAAAAAAGTTTTGTAATATTTTTGCAAGTAAAAGAAAATATCACATATTTATAAGCACATATGATTTTGTTGGTATTGTTACCCATTCTCTGATATAGCTCCAGATTATGTAGGTGTGTAGTTTGTTCTAGAAAAAGGTTAATGTTTTGTTTATAATGTCGTTGTTGTATCTAGTAGAGGTGAGTATAATTGAAGGAAAAAAGTATTATTTTTTCTATTCTTAATTTTTGGGGGAAAATTCTACTATTTTGTTATGGAGGAATTTGTAGGCCTAGTCCAAATATGACTCTTCACAAAACCATAGGAGCTACATAAACGTTTTTGTTTCTTTGCAAAGAAATGGTGCTTTATTTCAAGATAGAGTTATTGTCACCTACTTGATATGGCTAAATCAGACTTGTAAGAAGCCTTGTATAAAATATTGAATTTTTGCATTTTGAGCATCTACTACGATTAATGTTTTCCATCCTCGAAATATTTTTCATCCTTATGTGATAATTTATTAATATATTTTTATTATTATTTTATTATGACCATGATGTAAATTTAAAAATAAAAGAATATAGACATATTTTATTTATTTACTTTATGAAAAAAATATATTAACTAAATTTGTGAGGAGGGCGTCCACTCAAACTATTGCCTAGGGCGCTCCCAACCTTTAATTCAGCCACTGAGAAAAGGGATAATATTGATTCCTCGGTTGCTTTCTTCTTATGAGATAAGCCTAAATACAATGCATTTTGAGTTATGAACCGATGCCCAATAGTGTTTTAGCAACAATATATAGCTAGGAAGGGTTGCTTATTAAGGAGCCCCTTTAACACTATTATCCCAAGTTTTAGCTGAATACTAGTGCAAAATGTGATAAAAAACAATATCCCCTGTTTTACTAGGTCCTACAGAAGACCCTCCTATGAGACTTAACAAATTACAATTTTTTGGCCAAATTTTTTTTAATTCAATTACATAGAAGAGACTTGTTTCAAAATTGGGTTTCTGAAGATTATAAATAAAAACAACACTTACACTATACTGTGCAAATAAAACAAATAATGCATCTGCTCACAAAGTGAGCGAACAACAAAGCTAAGAGAGAGAACAAAAATATTTGTTTTATTCAAAAATTGTCTTCTTCTCCTTCTGTTGTACGTTATACTGCAAGAGAGAATGCATAGAATAAATAGAAAAAACAAACTAACTCCTACAGTTTATTAGGCAGTGAATGAAGCTGCAAACAAGAGAGAACTGAGACTTAACTGAAAGTGAACTAATCCTATGACTGAAGGAATTGCTCAGTCTACAATTTATTAACTGAAGTAAAAACTAGTTAATGAGCTGGAGTTGTAGAAGATGAGCTGCAGTGGTGGCGGTGGAACTACAGAGGAACTGCAGATTTGAACATGCATCCTTCAATCTCCCCCTGCATGTGAAATGGGGATGAGTCCCAACTGATTCCTCAAAGCAACAAAACTGGATGTAGGTAGAGCTTTGGTAAAAATATCAGCAACTTGCTCCATTGTAGGGAAAAATTGTAATTCCACTGTCCCATCTTGAACCAAGTCTTTGATGAAGTGATGCCGAATCTCAATGTGCTTCGATCTAGCATGAAACACAGGATTTTTGTCATTGCAATGGTACTACTATTATAACAAAAGAAATAGTTTTTGGATGTTCCTAAACCAATTGCAAATCTTCCAAAATCCGTCTAATCCATATGGCTTGACAACTAAAGCTTGCTGATTTGCAATATACCATGCTTCTATGGAAGAGAGAGCAATAGTTTCCTGCTTTTTACTACTCCATGAGAAAACTCTAGAACCAAGTGAGAAAATATAACCAAATGTGGATTTTCTATCATCCACCGAACCAAATTTCAATCGAATCTGTGTACCCACATAGCTCAAACTTATGTGTGGGAGAATAATGAATGCCAAAATCAGGTGTGTACCACTCACATACCTTAAAATTCTTTTCACAACATGCCAATGAGACTCATGTGGATCCCGTGATGAACTAAGAGATTAGGATCATAGCATACATAATATCATGTCTCGTGGTAGTGAGGCACATGAGGCTTGCCAAAAAAATTCTCATATAAAGTGGAATCTACTTTGGAACTTGCATCTTCCTTGGTTAATTTTTACCAAGGGCGTGAGGAGTGGCAATCCATGCGTGACATCATTCTAAAATGCTTCAATAGATCATCACATACTTGGTTTGAGAAATGGATATACCTTCAGATTTTTGTTGCACCTCCACTCCAAGAAAATAATGCATGAGTCCTAGATCTGACATCTCAAATTCTTGTTTCATTTCTGCTTGAAATTTCTCCATGAGAGATGGGTTGTTACCTGTATAAATGAGATCATCAACATAAAGGAAAACAATTAGAATATCATTACCAAGATGTTGGATATAGAGGGTTGGCTCTGAGGAACTTCAAATGAATCCTTTCTTTAAGAAATATCTGTCAATCCTTGCATACCAAGCACGAGGTGCTTGCTTCAACCCATAAAGAGCCCTTTTTAGCTTGTAAACCATATGTTCTTTTCCTGGAATTTCATAACCAATAGGTTGTTCCACATAGACTTCCTCATCAATAAAACCATTTAGGAAGGCTGATTTTACATCCATCTGATAGATTGGCCACCTTTGTTGTGCAAAAATAGCCAATATAATCTTGACTGTATCAAATCTTGCAACTAGAGCGAAAGTCTTTGAATAATCTACTCCAGGCATTTGTGCAAATCCCTTAGCAACTAATATTTCCTTGTGTCTATTCATAGAACCATCAGCATGATATTTCACCTTATAAATCCATTTGACACCAATCACTTGTTTATCTTTAGGAAGTTGTACTAATTTCCATGTATTGTTTTTATCAATTGCATGCATGTCTTCATTCATAGCATCAATCCATACTTGTTTTTTCACTTTGCTTCTTCATACAAAGAAGGTTCAACTTGGATGGTACTAAATAAAGAAAGATTGGAAACTAGATTCACATTAGAAATCATTTGATAAATTTCATTTAAACTTCATACCTTTCATGAAGAACTTGGCCTTGATTGTGGGATGAACTATCACCCGAAGAGGAACTTGATGAACATGGTGAATCGGGGCTTGAACTTCCACTTGAGCTTGTCAAGTAGAGGAGGAACTCATGTGAACATCTTCTATACCCATGATTTGTGGTGTATTTTATTGAACTCCTTTTTTCCATTGCCATACTCCCCCTTCATAAAAAACCACATCTCGACTAATAATCCATTTATGTGCGTCAAGATTATAGAACTTGTATCCTTTCATGAAATTTGAATAGCCCACAAAGATACAAACTTGGGATTTTGCATCCAACTTCTTCTCTTCTTTTAGAACATGAACATATGCAAGGCAACGAAATACGCAAAGTGAGCTACTGAGGGCTTGTGTCCACTCTAGGCTTCCTTGGGAGTGATATTTTGAAGCAATTTTGTTGGGATTCGATTCAAAATATAAGTTTTGGTTGCTACTGCAACTCCCCAATAGCAATTAGGAAGGTTTTGAAACTGCAACATACTTCGTTCTATCTCCATAATGGTACGGTTCTTTCTTTCTGCAATGCCATTCATTCTAGGGTATAAGTTATCGTAAGTTGTGTCTTAATTCCATGAGTATTACAAAAATTATCAAACTCATTGGAAGTGAATTCTCCTCTATATGTTCTAAGTATTTTGGGAGAATACCCGCTTTGATTTTCTGCCATAGCCTTAAAATGCTTGAAGCATTCAAATGCCTCAAATTTTTGCTTAAGAAAATAAACCCATGTGTGGCGTGAGAAATCATCAATAAATGTCGAAAGTAAATATTCTTACCCAAAGATTCCTCTTGCATGTCACCACAAATGTCACTATGCACAAGCTCTAGAGGATATTTTGCCCTCCATGATTTGTTCACTGGAAAAATGTCTTGATGTTGATTGCCAAGTGTACACCCACAACAAACTTCTTCTTTTTGCTGAATTGCAGAAGTCCTCTCACCATGCCTTTCTTATGAAGAAAACTTAATCCTTGAAAATGAAAATGACCAAACCATTAGTGCCATAACAATGAATCATCCGTGGTTGCCTTGAGGGCATGCATCTTAGTGGACTCTAATGTGAGAGGAAATAAGTGATTCTCTGTCATACAAGCCCTTGCTACAAGATAATGATTAGCTGATTTATCAAATATTTTACAAGCACTTATCTCGAAACACAACCTTGTAATTTTTTGCTACAAGCTGCCCAATACTTAAAATATTGTGTATTAATTTGGTCACATGCAAAGTGTCATGAATAAATGTAGTTTCTCCTTTCTTAGTTATTACTTTGCAAGGGTACATTTTCCCATTACATCAACCTCTTTATCATCACCAAAATTTACTTGACTCCTTACATTCATCTAATTTGACAAAGAGATCAGTTTACATCTGTCATATGATTTGAGTAACCACTATCCAAGAACCAAACATCCTTTTGAGGTTCTTTTGCCAAATTATGTGAAGTCTAAGAGTGTAGAGTGGTTTGCTTCTTCAAAAGACTCTTCAAGATAGTTGGCTCTTGACTTATTTAAATTAGATTTTTTTCTTTCTACATTCAGATTCATAGTGTCCATACCTTTCACAATACCGGCATTGGATGTTTCTCCGATCCATTGAAATTCTTCCTCTACCTCTTTTGTTTCCTCTTCCTCTTCCTCCGCCACGTCCTCTAGATGTAGAAGAATCCCCTTGATTTTTTGACTGAGAAGAGGTTGTAGATTTTCTTCAATTCTTATAGTAGGCTGGAAGGTTTGAACGAGGTTCACTTGTAGACCTGTCGTTGCATATGCTCCTCATGAGATTACAAAAGAACCTATCAACTCTACAACTTTGAATGTGACTAGATATTTACTTTCTTAAATGGATATGACCAATCGGATCAAACTTTAGAGGAAGAGATCTCAAAATCTTTTCTACATTTTTTTCTCTATGCACACTTTCCCCTTGAGTTTTAAGATGGTTCACAATACTTTGAGCCCTAGTAATAAAATCTTAAATAGACTCAACACTTTCTTCATACTTAAACTTTCAAAATCTCTACGAAAGGTTTGAAGTGTTACCAACCTTATTTTGTCATATCCTTGGTATGCGGTTGTAGGGCCTCCCATGCATCCTTTGACTTTGTCATACCGGCCATATCTGGGAAAATTTGATATATCCAATGCAGATTGGATAACAAAAGAGCTCGATTGTCCCTTTTGTCTTCTTTCAATTGTGTTTGTTGATTTACTATTAGAGAATTTAAAACATTCTCGATCTCATAGGTTCCATATATCTTCCTTCTACTAAATCCCATATATATTGGGATAATAGTAGGGTCTTCATCTTTATGCTCCGATAATCGTAGTTGTTTGTCCTGGGCAGAAACACAAAAGTTGGAATGAGAAATTTCTACCATTTGACATTATGATAATTCTTGGGAGAACCGTTAACTTTGCAAATTTTGCAAAAGGAATAGTCTTGCAACCAGCTCACTGATACTGATTGAAGATTATAAATAAAAATAGCACTTACACTATATTGTGCAAATAAAACAAATAATGCATCTACTCACAAAGTGAGCAAACAGAAAAGCTAAGAGAGAGAACAAAAATATTTGTTTTATTCAAAAAACTGTCTTCTTCTCATACATGTAATGCGTTATACTCGCAAGAGAGAATGCATAGAATAAATACAAAAAACAAACTAACTCCTACAGTTTATTAGGTAGCGAATGAAGTTGTAAACAAGAGAGAACTGAGACTTAACTGAAAGTGAACTAATCCTATGACTGAAGGAATTGCTCAGTCTACAATTTATTAACTGAAGTAAAAAACTAGTTAATGAGCTGGAGTTGTAGAAGATGAGTTGCAGTGGTGGCGGTGGAACTAAGAGATTTGAACATGCATCCTTCAGTTTCATGGCAAAATTCTATAATCAAAAGATTGAAAATCAAAGATACTAGACTGGGTATAGCCTATAAGTCATTGAAGTCATTGAAGTCACTAGTTGAACAAGAATCATTGTCAATATTAAAAAAAATTGAAGATAAACATACCCACTACAGAAGCTCCATGGATAAGTGACATTACTTCTACCATGGAGCACATGCAGATTGGAGATATAATTTTTGTTTTTTTTTTAATCTGCTCTCACAAAAGTGGCGAATAAGTTTCCATCCTTATAGCTTTAAGTTACCTTGTTTTCTCCACGAACTTATGTCTAGGTCTTCAAGAGTGGGTTCTATCCGTCTAGGAACTGCTTTGTTAGATCAAGAGATCTAGATCTTGTTTTTCCATGTTTTTTTCCTAAGTGGGTATGAATGTTTCACCTTTAATCTTTCTGTAAAAGGTGCAATGTCCTTTCTAAAAGATAGAAGAACAATCTTGAATTCCTCTTTAATAGTTAATTTAACCATAACATTGGATTATTCTCCTCTATAACAAAATTTTGGAAAAAAATGAAATTTATACAATCTCAGCAATATTCTGCCAATCGGGTTCCTTGAAAATATTTGGACAACATGTTTTCCTAATCTCTGCTATCTCAGAAAACATACTGACCATCTATTCTCCATGATTTTACATCTTGCAAATCATATTTTTCTCTTTCAGTGATTAAAGAGTTGTGAAAGGACTTAGTGATTTCGTCACTCTTCTAAATGTAGATAGGACAAGAGAAGCAGCCACCGCAACGAATCATATGATGTGTGTAGAATCAATTCATATTAATTTCCAATTTAATGCGAAAGGTCAAGGAATCATAAAGTTTAGGTTCAACAATGTACAAGGTGCTTAAAATCCTTCTCATCTAACCACATCAAAGGTTGAAGACGACTCATTTTCTTTAATGGCCAGCCACAAAATGTTCTCATTCCTCTTTGTCCATTCTCCCTTGTCTACTTTAGGCCATATATTTATTCTCTAGGTGCCCTCCAGAAAGAAAAAAGAATGCCAAAAGAATGGACTGGGTTTGATTTGGAAAGAGCATTGTAGATCCTTAAGGATGAAGGGAAATGAAATGAGGATCTATGGAAACTATAGAGTCTACGGAATCTACAGAATCCTTGGACAACAATAGAGAATAAAGTGCAGTGGATTTAAATGATGCAAAAACAGGGAAAATGTAAGGAAAGGTACATAAATTTATATCATCAAAATAAGATAAAACTCTTGGCTGCAAATAACACAAATTTGGGCAACAAATTGCTTGAGCAATACAAATATATTCGCTAATAATGAACAGCAGCTACAGCTGCACACAAAACATTCATTCATACAATAACAACTGAGAAAATGAAGTTTTTCTATCAACAAAACTAGTCCAGACTTGAGCTAGAACAGAGCACTTTTCTCCTTCTTCTTCTTTTTCCTTCTGCTTCTTGCTCTTCTTTCTCTTCTTTCTACTACTTCTCCCAATAAAACATAATGCAATAATAATAAAAACTTACACAACAAACTTGCCTTGCAAGTCAACACCAAATCTCTGACAAGAGATAATCAGGGAGAATAATCAACAAAAAGTAAATGTGCAGCAGTCATGATTAAATGCAAATCTGATATGTCAGGGAACTAAATCTGGGAAAGTCAAATATTAGATGCACATTAAATTCTGATTTGAATTTCCAACACTCCCCCTTAATTATGAACTACTGCAGATCATGGAAATATGAATCAAGTTTGTTCAAAAACTTTTTACTCAGCATTCCGTAGCTTCCTGGGCCTTGCTTATCCAAAGCTACTAACTTGTGCAAAGTCACAAACTCCTAAGCCACTTCGTAAATACTCAAATGTATCTTTTGTCCGTGCTTTTGTAAATATGTCCATGGCGATCTTCCAGGACCTGTAAAAATCAAGACAAGTTTCTTTGTTGCTTACAAGCTCTCTGATAAAATGATACCTCGTATCAATATGCTTAGTTCTGCTTGAAACACATGATTTTTAGATAATGCTATGGCTGAACTGTTATCACAGAATATTGTAGTGGATTCCTTTTGATCATGCATCAAATCTTTCAATATCCTTCACATCAAGACAACTTGACATGCAGCACTAGTGGCTGCCACATACTCAGCTTCAGCTGAAGAAAGAGTCACAATGGGTTGTTTCTTCAATGCCCATGACACAACACCTGTACCAAAGTGAAAATTATACCCAAAAGTACTTTTCCTATCATCTATGCTGCCTCCACAATCACTATCAGTGTACCCAACAAGACTGAAATGATCCGAGGTGGAATACAAAATACCCAAATATTTTGTACCACTTACATATGTTAGGAATAATATTAGATATTGTGAACATTATTATGAGTGTGGAAATAAATAATATAGTCTAATGTAATAAAACTATTTATGAGTTGTTAACTCATGTAAATAGTTGTGGTAGATAATGTTTGTTGTGAGAAAATAATGGATTGAGAGTTTGGAGTGAGATATTGTGGGATTAGGAGAGATATGTGGGATAAGTTGAGAGATTTGTGGAGAGATAAGTGGATTCAAGATGAGATTTGACTCCACCATAATAGGAAGGTCAATCTCTATATAATGTAATCTCTCATATGAATAAAATATCCCGGATGAATAAAATTGGAGTCTTGTATTATTTCCGGTGTTATGTGATTAGTTTTTTGTGCATGCAAACTGAACCAACTTCTAGATTTGGTATCAGAGCAGGTTAGGGAAATTTATGAGATTCATTACAGGACAAAATCGCAGCCTCTAAGATGCAGATATGAGAGTTTTGAAGCTTTCATTACCATTTTCAGAATTCTGATCTGAAAAAAAAACGACTGGTAATTCACGTTTTTCTCAAAAACCCAGATTCTAAATTTTCTGAATTTTTTTGGGTTTGTTAATTTGTATTTTTTAAAACTTCTGTCAAAAAATTACAGAAACCCATTTCGTATTTTACGAGAAATCATGGAAACAATTCTGACGGTTTCTAATTATTCTGTAAAAAAAAGTGACTGATTTCTAGCAATTAAAATCTGATATGTTTTATTATTTTGGATAAATATAAAGCTGATTATTATTGTAAGGGTGCATTATCGGTTGAAACCGACACCTAATAGAATTGTAAAATGAGCCTCAAAGACAAATTCAGTTGAGTTAGCATCATCATGATGGAGGCTGGAGGCAACGGAGGCAGGAGGGCAATCGGCGACCTCTCGTCGAGCTGCACCATTTGTCGATGAGGCCGTGTGTATTGATTTGGTGGCCAAGTATTTCAGTTGTGTGTTTTATTGTTTGTAATAAGAATAGATGTCACATTCCTGTTCAGAATTGTATTTCCTTTTATAACCTCTTGATGTAAATATGTTATAGTAGAAAGATAAAAGCACAAGAAAAGCAAGATCGATATTTTTGCTCAAGAGGATGAAAACAGAGGTTCATGAGTAGGGGCTTGTACCTAGGACAGACGTCCGTTATTATTGAAACGAGGTTCGCATTGACGAACAGAGGTTCATGAACAGGGTTCTTACGCTTGGACCTGAGGTCCATATGTGTACCAAGATCATGAGCAAACAGGGGTGTGCAAGGCTGCAGAGAAAGTGTGAACTATTCTTTTCTACATTGTTCACATTAGGAGTGTATGTGTGGAAATAATAATGTTAACAATAGAGTGAATGTTAGGAATAATATTAGATATTGTGAACATTATTATGAGTGTGAAATAAATAATATAGTCTATCGTAATACAACTATTTAAGTGAGTTGTTAACTCATGTAAATAGTCAAAGAATGGCTAGGATAATGTCATGTTTCATGCGAGAAAATAATGGGATTGAAGAGTTTGAGTGAGATATTGTAGGGATTAGGAGAGATATGTGGATAAGTTGAGAGATTTGTGGAGAGAGATTTGTGGAGAGAGATTTTGGAGAGATAAGTGGATTCAAGATGAGATTTGACTCCACCATAATAGAAGGTCAATCTCTATATAATGTAATCTCTCATAAGAATAAAAATATCCTGATTTAAGATAAATTGGAGTCTTTGTATTATTTCTGGTGTTATGTGATTAGTTTTTGTATGCATGCAAACCGAATCCAACTTCTAGATTACATACCTCAATATCCTCTTACCGGCCTGCCAATGTGAGTCTTTCGAGACTCCATAAACCTTCAAATCAGACTTGCACCGTATATAATATTGAGTCTGTAGGGCCATGTCAGAAGTACATAACGCTCCAACCAGCCTCTTGAACAATGTAGAAACCACATGCTCCATCATCTTCCCTCGCTAACTTCATCCCAATATGGCTCATAACCTATTGGGATACCTCGCACCTCGCCATATTAAATCTCTTGAAGACTTCATTTATATATTTAGATTGAGAAATAAGTATACCATCATTGGATTAATGGACTTCTAATCCCCAAGAAATACCTCATAAGACCTCAAATCAGTCATTTCAAATTCATTCTTCATTATGATTCCAGAAAATCTATGTTTACATCACCGGCAAGATTAAATAATCCACATACAAGCAAAACAATCAAATGTTACCTTGCTTAAGTTGACATTTATGTGTACAATTTCAGTTCACATCTCGCTTCTTTTGGAAACCATTTTGAATGAGATAGTAGTCAATATGCGGCATATACCAAGCTCTTTGAGCTCAGTTTCAATCCATTGTAGAGTGTGTAATGCCTGTCTGGGACATCGAATCTCACGACATTACGTCCTTGTCCTTTGCGTGAGATTGGAAGGAGGAGATCGTTGTGGCTAGTCTTGTGCGAGTTAATGCACGTTCCACCCAACCGAATGAAGAAACATTTATCTTGCTCTTCTCCTATCCTATGTGCCTTTATATTTTTTTTTTTCCTTAGCTCTAGCTTTGCAATTATATTGAGCTTATTCAACGAGTCACTAAGTCAGTGTGCATAAATTTTTTCAAGTTGGAATTATCACACCTTACAAGCTACAGCTGAAATGTTTGCACCGAGAGTTTGATGCAGTCCTCAAATCCCATGAAGGAAAAGTTTTATATATCATTCGTTGCAGATGCCTTCGTAAACAGGAGCGTGAGGTAATCATTATGCCTTGTGTCCGATCTTCAGGTCATGGGGTTGGCTTTGTAGCTATCTTCCTAAAAGACAAGATATACTTGAATTGTCAAGTAGGACCATTTCCCAATTGACCGCAAGGGTGATTTTCCCGACTAGATAGCAATAGCCGAACGGGAAGCATACTG